>VWZO01005336.1:113617-209207 GCA_013396975.1 Bucco capensis | reverse complement strand
CCTCCCCAAAACCGTGACCCTTTTGCACTCTCCTAAAGCTGCAACACCTCTGCACCACTCTCCCCCAGAGCAATTATCCTCCTCAATCTCCCCAGGCACAGTCCCTTTACGCCCTCCCACCCATGAAGAAAACACCACAACTTCTGCCCTACCCTGCAATGACCATCTTCCCCCTTTTCCTCCTTATTTTCCCCCACTCCCCAGCTCACACCTCCCCAGCTACCACAGCTATTTCCACTTGATGCAGGTAGGGCCCCCTGCCATGGACAGGCCTGGAGCCACCGGCTGCACCAGGATGAGCAGGCATGTGGGGTCACATCCCACCACTGTCCCCATTGCACTGGACACCAGCTGCAAGGAGCCCTGCTTAGAAACACTAAAAATAAGGAAATTGCTGAAGTATGTTGATAGATGGTAAAAGAGCATTATGCTGAGGATAAATCTGAGTGAGAAGATGATGCAGCGGTGACATGGGAGGATAACACAATGAAGTCACACCGTGACATGGTGCCATGCAATGAACTGCCACAGGCCAAGCAACAGGAGGACGGTGATAGCATCCTTGCTCTGTGTGTTGGGGTTGGCCTGGCTGCAGTGAGCTGTTGGGCAAGCTGTAAGGGCAGCTCAGCTGCATGCTGTGGTTTGCAGAGGGAAATTAGAGGTAGGCACCCACAATCCACACATGGGTGATGGCACTGGTGGGGGTCCAGGTCCAGCCTGGGGCCTTTGCCAGGCACTGCACTGGGTGCTTAGCCTGCAGAGATGACCTTTATTCAGGAATGGTCACCCACAGCAATCAGCTGTTGGGAAATGAGTGATTCTGGATCCTACACAACTCTAAGGTAGCAGCAACTGAAGATTTATTAGCACTGTTGTGGTAAAACACAAGATTAGGTTGTATGATTTTTAATGATACTTCATTATCAGCCAATTATCCGAGTGATTTAATAAAATTTGCTATCATCAACACAGTGACTTAAAGATATGAAAATGGCATGGTTCATGTGAGACTTAGAGGAGTCTCCTAAACCAAATTGCACACACAGAGGGGTTAACCTGTGACCAAGTTTCTCTCTTTGCAAGTTATGGTAAATTATTGGTACCAAAGGATCTTTGAAACCTCACGAAACCCAGCTGTAGTGAATGACTATTTTCCTTTGTCAGCAGTTGCCAGCAAATGATCTTTGAACTCCTTGGCTTTGTTGGCATCTATCAGTGGGCGACCTTGGAAATCCTGACAGATACTGAACCATAGCCCAGTGCCTGAGGGGTAGGGGTGGGGGGGTGTCTGTTGGGTTTGGGAGCTCCTCTGCTGCCTCTGGGAGCCCTTGCCCATTTGCTGCCCCATGATGTGTTTGGGTGCCACTCTCTGCTCCTCCTGAGCAGGGAGATTAAAAGGCTTTAACACGGGATATTCTTGACCTCTTTATTTGGGGTAAAAGCCCAGGTCACCCATGACCTATAAGGTTGGTTAAAAACCAAAGGCGCTGGGAGTTAAAGGGGTTTGAGGGCTCTGAGGTGTGTGTCCCCTTCTCTCACCCAGACCTGAAGGCAGGGATGCTATGGGCAGGGGTGCAGGTGTGGGCCAAAGTGATGCTGCACTGGTGTCCTTGGGATGGAGAGTTGGAAAACATTGGGAATGGAGTGAGTGTGTCCCACATGGTAAGTGGGGTCTTCCTGAGTTGCACCCCTGAACTCAGTGCCCTGGCTGATGGCTAGAAAGAGCATGCCACAACTGGAGGGATGCAGCAGCATGAGCCAGGAGCCTTGTGGCTGTAGGGCTTAGTGCGACACTGCTCCATGCCCAGAGCTGTCAGGCAGCCCCAGATGGTGGTCCTGGCTTCCCTGCCACATTGCCCTGGCTTGGCATAGGGGCCAGGCTCTGCTGTGCCAGCAGCCCCTGCACCCGCACAAGCTCCTGCTCCAGCTCCTGGGCACTGCAGCCCAGCCCTGGTGCAGCAGTGACACCTTCCCTGAGCACCTGAAGCACCTGTACTGCTAGCTGGGCCCTCACCAGCAGCATTGCCACCGCCACCTGCAGCTTGGCACAGCCCAACGCCTTCATCCTGCAGCAGGCAGTGGCCCCTGAGGAGAGAACAGGCAAAGGAACCCTGAGGGCAGCAGAGTGCCCCCCAGGCAGAGCTGGCCTGGGGGACAAGGACACCAGCTTGGGGGGCTTCACGCTGTGCTATACCTTGGCTCCAGTGTTGCTGGTAGTACTGCAGGTCATGCAGGACGCCAGGGACTGTGGCCACAAGCCATTGCAGAGCTGAGGCATGGAGCAGGCTGCCGGCAGGTACCTTCTCCAGGAGCTGCAGCAGGACAGGGAACAGCTGCTGGGCCAGGATGGCTGGCTCTGCAAAGACGTTGGGTTCGTCCTCTCTGTACAGGCTGGCAGCTCTGGGAGGAAAGGCGAGGCGTGAATAAAGCTGCAGGCTGGCCCCACTACACCCTGAGCTCCCTTGTGCCAAGCCCACGGAGCTGGCAACTCACTTGTTGGCCTCCAGCTCCTCCACGATGCCCCTGAGATCTAGGATGGGGAGGTGCTGCAGCAGTGAGTTGAAGGTTTCAGGGTGCTCCCAAAACTCTCCCAGGAGGAGCTGCAGGAGTATCTGGAGACCCACGTTGTCCTGCACAAAGATGCAGCCCTCTTGGAGGGGCTCCCTGGGGTCCTGCTGCAAGAGGCTGGCAAAACCTGAGGCTTCATGCCGGACCTCCCGCTCCTCATCTTGAAGAAGGCGAATGCCCGCATTTATCAGCCTAGGGAAAGGGAAGGGAAGGCCACTGCACTCCCCAGAGCATCCCTAGCCTGCCTTGAGGGGAGGGAGGGGTAAGACCCCACAGGGCAATGTTTCCCTGAGGGATTATTCTCCTGGGTTGTGAAAGACACAGCTGCTGCCTGAGACCTTGTAGCTTGGGAGGGCAGGGACTGTGATTAGGGATCAAAGGACCAGCAATGTGCATTGCTACTCAGAAGGGACTGACTGATTCTACTAAAATGCCACCCATAAATACTTCCATAGGCTGCTAGCTCTTGGGCGCTAGTGACTTTGGAATTGGTGGGGGTTTTTTTGCTGGGGACATCTTTCACAGAGTCAGTTAGCCTGCAGCACTGTGGGGCTCCAAGCAGCAGTGCTGTTGGGAATACAGCCATAGGCAGCACTGCTCCTGCAAGCAGGGCCCTCCCAGTGAATGGGCTCAGGGACCTACCGCAGAGCCACGGGGACGAGCGAGGCACAGGCAGCACGCAGGGATTGCCGCACCACGCTGGCACCTGCCATCCGCAGGGAGCGGGCAGCTGCTAGCCGCAGCACCTCCGATGAAGCAGACTGGCTGCACTCCTCCAGCGCCGAGCACCACCGCTCCACCAGCAGGCCATCCTCATCCCCAAACCTGTCAGAGACCAAGGAAGGAGCAGGAATTCAGGTCCAACTTCCAACTCCATCTGGTGGACTAAAGGCCACGGGCTGCCCTGAGACTGCTGGACCCAGGTGCGAAGCTGTGATTTACAGGCAAGAAGTTGTGGCTCAGTTTCCAGAAAGGACTGAGGAGAAATCTCCTGGAAGGGTAAGGCACAGCTCCCTGGCAGCAACAAGGACCTACCAGTGGGCAAGCAGCAGGCTGGCAGCACACAATGCCTGGAAGAGGAGGTCAGGACTGGGACATTCAGCCTCCACCATGTGCAGCAGCATCTCCAGGCATGCTGCTGCAGAGCCCCGGAGCTTACAGGAAGCTTCCTGGGACCATGATGAGGAGTCTCTGTAAAGATGCAGCAAAGCCTCAAGGTACAATCTCAGGAACTCTTTGTCCCTTCTCTCTTGCAGCACCGACTGCAAGCTCTCCTAGTTGACAACAGGAAAGAAGGTACAGTTAGTGGACCCAGCACTGCATGGTGCCAACCTCAGCACAACCAGGCACGTGCCCTGCACCCAAGCACCCGCAGTCCAGGGAGCACTGTGCTTCTTAGTGACCACCTGGAATCCCATCTGTGTGGTGCACTGGGGACCCTTTGCTTTACTCGGTGACTTCTGAGCCTTGTCATACCAGCAATGTCAGCCCAAGAGCCTTCTCCAGCTCCTTGCATGTTGCTCCCTCCCTGGCGATCACCCAGCTCAGGATGGCAAGCTGCACATCAGGATTCGGCTGCCGGAGCAGCGAGCAGACAGCATCAATCCGCTCGCTAGCTGCCAGCCGGGCTGCCTCGCTGCACATAAAGTGGGCCATGGTTTGGTGGAGGATGGCCAAGCCCACCTGGAGAAAAAAAACAGGATCCCCCTTCCAATGCTCAGCCTGGAGCCAGGGGTCTCCACCTCCCAACCCTGGGCTTGCTGCCAGAAAGGCCACAGCTGTGATTTTCCTGGCAGGCACCAGTACCTGCAGCTCAGCACCTCCCAGTTTTCCCCCTGGCGGGAAGCTGCCCAGCTCAGCGCCAATGGCATCGAGGATGCTCTGGGCAAAGCCAGGGCTGAAGGATGTGGGCAGGAGGGCGAGCAGCTGGAGGAAGGCACTGCGGATGAGCGGGCAGCGCTGAGCAGGGCTGAGCAGCCAGCCCCGTGCCTCCAGCTGCAGAGCCACAGGGCACAGCGCCTCTGCCGATAGCCTGCGGGGAGACACGGTGCCTTACCATGGGGCCCCTCTTGTGGCTAAAAGCTGTGTCTCAGCACAGAGTAACTGCAGGGGCCATGGGCCGGAGGATGGCATGGGACCACTCACCTGTTGCTACCTGGGGTGGGGGCCAGCAGCGCTTGCATCTGCAGCAGGTGCCCGTGGAGGGTGTTGTGTGAGCGGATGTGCCCGGGTGCGGCAGGTAGCTGCTGGGCCAGCTGCAGGAGGAGCTGGCAGCGCTGGGGTGGTGGGATGACAGGCACCAGTGCCTTGGCAGCCATTGCTCGCACAGCATAGATGGGGCTCCCTGCCAGCCCCAGCAGTGGCCCCAGGAATTGAGCAGAGGGGCTGCAGAGCAAAAAGGGTACTGCACAGTGATGCTCTATCTGGTGCAAAACCTCCTCCTGAGAGCCAGGGCCATCCCTGGCACCACAGGACCACCTCCTGCTGCAGGAGCACCCCTCCTACCTGTTGGGGCCATCGGTGCCAGGTTGCAGCTGGGCCAGGAGGGTGAGAACGGCATGGAGCGCAGGGTGTATGCAGAGCCCCCCCATCACAGGCCCTGTGGCTGCCCTCAGCTCATCCAGCAGCACAGTGCTCAGCTGGGGGTGCTGCCCAAAGAAGGCTTGTAGGCTCACCCCTTCCGTGGGGCAGCCTTCCCCACGGCTCCGCTGCTGGCCCAGGAGCCGGGATGTGAGTGCACCTGAGGGATAGAGCAGAAAGTATCGTCAGGTCCCTCTTACCCCTGCCTGGCCCACCATCTTTCACACCAGCCAGGCTCCAGAACCCAGTGAGCTGCATGGGCTCTGCAGGGCTCTCTCCCCCTCAGTACTCACTGAAGAGCTGGATGGCTGCGTTCCTCATGGCCCAGCATGGTGAGCCCAGGCCCTGCAGTGCCAGGGCCACCATTGGTGCGGCATGCCGCAGCAGCGCACTGCCCAGCCCTGCGCCGCGGACCAGCGTCTGCAGGACGTGGAGGGCACACACCTGGGGAGAGCATGCAGGGCTCAGCAGCACTGCATAGGGAGGGGGCTCACACTTCCAGGCAAAGGGAAGATGGTGCAAAGAGACAGGAGAGTGAAGGGGCTGTCAGCTCTTGGGCTGTGGGATGGGCTGCGGTTATTCTCTCACCCTGAGGTCTCCTCACTAGTGCAGCTTCATGCTGGAGCACCCAGCACAGCTGCCTTTAGGGGACCTCACACAGATCACCCTGTCCCCAAACAGGCTACAGCAGCCAGGAGCTCAGTGCCCACCATGCTTACCTGCGGGAGGTCAAGGGTCTGGTCCCAGTCCTTGGGCAGGGCTGTGGTGGCCAAAGCCAGCAGTGTCTGGACGCAGCGGCTCAGCAGTGGCCGTGCCTGTACTGGGGTCTCCCCACTGACGATGCAGAGGAAGAGCATAGGGAAGCCAGCAGCACGGCGTGTGATTGAGCTGCTCCGGGGCCCACTTAGTGCTTCTAAGCCCTGAGGAACAGAACCCACCCATAAAATGGCTGGAAACTGCTGGCCTGAGCTGCAGCAGCTCCACAGAGGAGGGCACCGGCTGCACCAGTCCCATGTACAGCGTGTTGGCTGCTCAGGCAGGTGCTTGCCCAAGGATGGGGGGATACAGGGACACAGCCCTGGGGCTCCCCAGGGTATGGGAGAAAGATGGGACTGAATGAGCATGGTACCTGCTCCAGCACGGTCTGCGGGATGGCCTGCAGCTCTGCATCTGGGTGGTTCAACAGAGCAGCACAGAACTTGGTGAAGCCCATGCTGCAGCCCTCCACTGCTCCCTAGAGCAGAGCAATGTCAGGCTTCCATGCCCTGAAGGCTGCACCTGCCAGCCCTCCACAGCCCTCAGAAACCTCTTTGCAAAGAGGAAGGAGAAAGTGAGAAGACAAGATGGTGTGGGGACATGATGGTATTTGGCACTGGGATCCCAGCTGAGGGCTTCCAGCCGTGCCCCAGCACAGAGCTTGCCCTGCTGCACTCGCCCTCTGTGCGTGCCAGCAAGAGCCCACGGCTATCAGCCCAGAGCAGAGGCAGAGCTGGAGGGGTGAGCAAGGTGGGACATGCTCTTACCCAGTGCCGGCACCGCAGCAGCATTTCCTGGAACACCTTTGTGGCTGTCTGCAGGGTGGGGAGCGGCAGGAGGGGCCCTGATCCAGCCAGTGGTGCTGGGGCCAGCAGCAGCTCAGCCAAGCCCCCTAAGAGCAGCCCTATCTCCTGGGAAGAAAGGGAAGGTCACCAGGACCAGCAGCAGGACTGCCTTGTTCCTGTCCTGCCCTGTTCCTGTCCTGCCCAATGGTCACTGGCCCAGGGAAGCACAGCTGGTCCTGCTGCCCCTCTCCTAATGTCATTGGCAGGGCTGCTTACCTTCACTGACACCCAGCAGCAGGTCAGGATCAGGCTATGTTCCTCTGACAGCAGGACTGAGTCCTCCTCTTCCTCCTGCCCCTGGCCCTTCCCCAGCATGATAAGGGAGCCGATGGCATTCCCCATGTCTGCAAATGATGGGGCAGCAGCTGTGAAAGGAAAAAACCTGCTCTAAGTGGGGCCCAACACCTGGAGCATCCTTGCCCAGATGTCCTGCTTTGGACCTTGCTCCTGAGCCAACCTTTCCTGCCTGGCCCCACTGCTGTACCCTGACAGACAGCGAACCCAAAGCAAGTGCCTTCCCCACGGGCTGGAGGGCTGCTGGCTACAGGTGTCAGTGTTTCCCAGGGCTGTCTTCCCCTGCAGGGACACACTCACCTTGCTCATCAGCACCAGGGCCTTGCTGGCTCTGCAGAGCACCCAGAAGGAAGGAAGTGATGTCTCTTGCTGTATTCACGAGGCAGGTGAGGAGCTCCTGCCAGCTCTGTGCCAACTCTGCTGCCCGCATGGAGGTGGCCACCTCTGGCACCTGGAGCAGGCACCTCCGCAGGGCTGTGATGGCTCCTGCACACACATCCACCTCTGGTCACAGTGGTGGCCAGCCAAGCCCCAGCTCCCCTGCCCGAGCCTGCAGCTGAAATGGCTCATGGGCAGGGGAGTACACAGGGCCTCTAGGTGAGGGGCACGCTGCACAGGTGGAGCAGCAATACAGGGAAACTGAGGCAAGGATGTGGCACCAGCACTGACTTGTGGCCTCAGTCCTGCCTGCTCCAGATTGCCAGAGAGATCAGTGGCAGGTGCTGCTTGCTGCCCTGCCAGGCTGAGCCCGTACCATGCATGGGTGCAGTGGCTGCTGCCTGCAGCAGGTCCCTGCATGCTGCGGCATACTGGGCTTGCAGAACGTGGAGAAGGTGCTGAGCAAAGCACAGGCCTCGGCTGGCCAACGTCGGTGCTGCTTCAGCCTCCAGGGCCAGGCTCTTCATGGTACCCGTGTCCGATCTGTGGAAAGACGCAGATGCTGCTGTAAGGAAGTGAGAGTTTTCTGCCCATCTTGTGCAATGTGGCTCCTTCCTTCTCTGGTGCAGGCTCCTGCCCCGCAACTCTAGTCAGCTCCCCTCTGCAAGGCTATTTCAAACTCAAGCCATTGCAGCCCTGAGCTATAAAGGCAGACTCTGGCAAGACACCAGTGCTGCTGACGCATGTGGGGGCTGCTGGGTCACTGTGGGGAGGGGGAGGCTGGGATCTCATACTTCTGCAGGATGGTCTTCATCAGCACAGCTCCAGCTTCAGCCTCCTGCACTCGAGGGCTGCCCAGGGCATCCTGGGCCAGCTGGAAGAGAGCCAGGGCTATGGGTTCAGGGAACGTTGAGGGGAAGTAGCGGACAAGCAGCTCCGAGGCCAAGTCCCTGATCTGCCAAGATAAGAGAGGTGGGGGGAATTAGACATGGGAGGAGGGAAGATGGCCAGAGTAGAGCAGGAAGGGAAGCATGGTGGGCTTCCCCTTTGAGCCTACTCAAGGCCAAGGCAGGTGTCTTCCTGAGGCTCACCTCATTAGTGCTGTCCTGCAAGCAGCTCAGCAGCGCCAGTAAATTGGGCTGGGAGAAGAAGTCCCAGCGGCCACTCTGGCGGGCATAGCTCAGCAGTGTGGCCATGGTCCCTGTGGTGGGAATGTGCGGCAGTGGGACAGGGTGCTGGGGAGCACCCCTGCAGCCTAGGGATGATACTGCGGGTGGGCTGCCCATACTCACGAGGGGGCTGGCCCTTCTTCCTGTCAGGGCTCCAGGTGTCTGTGCAGGTCTCCAAAATGACAGCCAGGAGGAGCAGAGCTGTCTTCTTCCTCTGGTAGTTGGAGCCTGAGCTGAGCGAGGCGATGCTGAGCTGCAGCAGCCACTCCACAAAGTCTGCCGGCAGAAAGCATGGCAGCAAGTGATGCTGGGCTGGGGCACCAAATCCCCCAGGGCTGTGATGGAGGTGCTGGGGTGGCTGCCTCACCTACTGCCTGGGCGAGCTGCCCCTCTCCCTCTCCTGGCTCGGTGCTCTGAGGTGCCTTCCCTCGCAGCTGGGCCAGCGAGCTGTCCCGCAGCCGGACCAGGGCCTTCCTCACCGCTGCCTGCAGCAGCTGCCGGAACGAGGAGGAGTCGCAGTTGAGGTTGAGGGGCAGGAACTCCCGCAGCAGCTGCACCTCGGTGCCCGAGAGGGGCCGGCTGGTGCTGGGGCTGCAGCAGAGGAGAGCCAGAGCTGCCAGCCGAATGCCTTCCTCACGGGCACCCAGGCAGCAGGAGAGCTGCTCCAGCGCCTCGTCCTGCAGTGGCAGGGACCCTGCCACGCTCTTCTGTGCCTTCAGCAATGAGACCCAAGCCCGGAGGGATGCCGTGTCCCGGCCCTTGAACTGGGCAGCCAGCAGTGCCTGGGCAGCCGGGAGCTGCCGCAAGGTCCAGGCAAGGAGGTGGTTGGCAGCGTTGCTCTGCAGGATGGGCAGGGCAGAGCGGAGCGCCTGGGAGAGCGGGGGCAGCCAGCACAGTGCCCACTGCTCTGCCCTAGCTGCCTCTGTGCCCTGCTGCCCATCCTGCTGCTCAGCACACTGCTGCTGCACCAGCACCTTGTAGACCTCGGTGGCTGCAGGACACAGGTGGTTGGTGGAGAGGCAGCTCAGGAGGTGCTGTGGCAGGTCTGGGTAGGCATCCAGCACCTGGGAGAAAGGCACACAACTCTCGTCACCCTGCAAGGCTGAAGGCTGCATACAGCAGGGAACAGATCTGGATACAGACCACACTGTGGTCACGCATGGTGCTCAGCATCTCTGGCACCCCAAGCTGCTTTCAGTCAGATTTTGGTGGGCATCAACAGCCAGAGCTTCCTTCCCCACTGGCAGTTCTCAGGGATGTGCCACTGTTGCTGCAGCTCACTACCTCACCAGGGATACTATCCCTTGAGTGATGCTAAAATGACCCCCCTGGCTGGGAAGCCTGCCTGTCCCCATAGATGAGATGTCAAGGTGAAGGTGACAAGCAGCAGACAGCAGCTCTGCTACCCTGGCAGAAGTGCCAGCTGGGATCCAGCCTCTCTGTCCTCCTCACACCTTCCATACCTGCTGGCTTCCCACGTAGGGGACGATGGCACACAGGGGCACGTATCTGGCTTTGATTTGCCATGGCATCGAGACCACCCTTTGCAGCATCTGTTGGTAGAGGGGTCTCTCCTGGTCCTGGAAGTGCTGGCACTCGAGGTGGTAGATCTCCAGGAGCAGTCGGAAGGAGCTATGAATGAACTCAGAGACTCCTTCCACCTGGGGGGAGAAGGCAGGCAAGCAGGAGCAGTTAGGGTGGACTCCCCATCTTGTCTTGCTGTATAGGGAAAGATTCTTTGCTTTCCCATGGCTCTGAACTTTCAGTACTGGCTGGTAACCACAGGATTAGAGGCTGGGGATGTGGGGATGGCAGGCAGTGAGCCAGCAGATGGGGAGAGGCAGCACGGCAGGTGCTGCCTGGAGAGAGCCAAGTACTGGAACACAGCCCTGCAGAGGCTGTGTGTGACAAGTGCCCCAGCCTCAGCAGAGTGGAGCTGGAGCAGGCAGGGCAGAGGGACAGCAGCTGGGCTGGGTGAAGGAAGGGCTGTTTCTGGCTGCCCTGGCACAGGACTTCAGCAGGCTGGCCTTACCGGGGTCTCGGCGTTGTCCCAGAGCAGCTGGGTGAGCTGCTGGAGCAGGTGGGTGTCCTGGCTCAGGATGTGGGTCCCCATCAGGTGCCAGAGGGCAGGCAGGCTCTCCCGGAGCCGTTGCAGCCACAGGGCACAGGCTGCCAAAGCAGAGAGCTCTGCTGCAGCCCTCAGCATGAGACTCAAGTGCAGCACTGCTGCTGTGGGCACCAGGCTTAAGGACCTCATGTGCAAGGGGAGCAGTTTCCCATTAGGTACAAAAGAGCTCGAGAGGGTTAGTATCCTAACAGCAGGTAGGACCCATCTTCCATGGGAGAAGATGAAGCACCATGGGGGGATCCTTGCATCATGAGCACAGTGAACCATTCAAACCTCCCTGCCATAGGTCACCATCTCCTACCTTGGAAACAGTAGTAGTGGCAGTCCTTCTGCTCCTTGGTCAGGGCACACAGAGTGGGAAACACCACATCCAGCAGCAGGCAGGCCTGCAGGAGCACAGCAGCTCAGCAAGCAGGCAGATGTGGGCTTTCCAGGGCAAGAAAACCCCCACCATGAGACAGGTGAGGAGAGCACTGCCTGGCTTTTCTGCTCTTAGAGCAGCTTATTGCTAACTGTTGCTCCCTGTCTGGAAGTCCTCAGCTCTTGAGGATCTGGGAGATGCTGGAAATGGGCAGAGCTGGACACAGCCTTGGATTCATGCTGCGGGAACATGGGGCAAATGCTGCTGCTGCTTTGCTTGTGCAAGGACTACTTTTGGCACCTCCAGACTTCTCAGCTCCTCAGGAGAATTCCTTAGAATTCTTTGGAAAAAGCCAGAAGCCTTCCTGGCTAACACACAGTGCTCAGTGGATGCATGGAGCTGCTGATGTGGAGTGGTGCAGCCTGGCTACATCCCCCAGGGATCCACAGCCCCTGCTGGAGCCTGCCAGCCCTGCCCAAGGGGCTCTCCAAATCCCTGGCCAGTTGGCTTGAGCTTTCCTACCTGGTGGGGGAAGCCCTCCAGTTGACAGCTGAGGATGTCTATCTTGCAGCATGTCAGCAAACCTCTGGCAAACACCAGCTTCTCCAGACCATCTGGCTCCAGGACAGGAGAGACCTCCACCACCAGCTCCCCAAACTTCAGCTCCCCCACACCTGTTGGGAAATGGCTGTGTTAGCCACATCTGTCCCTGCCATCCCCTTTGCTAGAGGCCAACCCTGGCTCAGGACAGAGCACACACCTCGGTCAGGCAGCTGGAAGAGGGCCAGCATGGCACTGGCTCCACGCTCAGGCTGCGGGGCTGTGTTCACCAGCATGCTGAGGGCCGTGCCTGCCAGCAGCCGTGTGTCCTTGTTCGGGGCCTGGACTTGCAGGGGAGGCAAAGGCACAGATCAAAATGCCATGTAAAACCAGGTCCCGTTTAACTCTCCCTCCATGCCCATGCAGGCAACTACACAGAGACTCTCAGACACCCTAGACACTGGGACTGCCTCTGCAGGCTCCCCTTGGGAAGAGGAATGGGGAGAGCACCCAGGAAGGATAGCATCACTCTGCAACTCACGACATGCAGCCCCGACCCTCCCCAGGGCTGTACACACCTTCCCCCATGCCACCTCCAGCAGCAGTCCCAAGAGGCTCTGCAGGGCTTCGCTCTTCCCCGATGTGCTCCACACCAGGGGGGCCAAGTCCTTTGGCAGCGCCTGGAAGAGCTGGAGGCAGGCCTGGAGGAGGAGGAGGGACAGGGGCCGTGGGGATGGCTGTTAGTATTCCTCACCTTCCCAAAAGCAGTGGGCTGATCCTTGCCCTCCTCCAAGATTCAGCTCTTACCTTGATGCCCAGGTAGCCCCAGGTGCTGGCGGGCACGGGCTGGCTCTGCAGCAGCCAGCGCAAGGTGCTGGCCAGGCGCTGCAGCAGCAGGGCCAGGTTCTGCTGCCAGTGCTGCCGGCCCAGGCTGCTCTCCTCCAGGAACATGCACACTGCAGGCAAGGGGACAGCATCAGCTCCCAGCGCTGTGCCTGCAGCCAGCCCTGCTCCCTGATAAACCAAGGGCTGTGCTGCCAGTAAGCAAGCTAAGAATGAGGCTGAGTTGCAGGGGATGATTTGGCTTTAGCTTCCAGCTGCCCTAGGCGAGTTGGAAAAGCTCCTGGGTGCTGCTGATCCCTGCTTCCCCTCCCATAAGCACAGAGGACCTGGTCTCACTGGGCAGGAGGTATCCTTTGTGTTGGTGGTGTGGGCTGGGAGAAGCTCCTGGAGGGGAAGGCACAAAGACTGACCTGACTGAAGGTCTTCAGGAGACAGCACCTGCAGGGACAGAAGGACAGTCTGTCCCACATGACAACATGCTGGGGCTTGATGCCTTGGGCAGGAGGGTCCTGTCTGAGCCAGAAGCTGTCCAAGGGATGAGCAAAAGGCTGGTGTGGTGGCCAGCCACGTGTTGCCAGCTGCAAGCAAGGGTGAGCCCCCAACATGGTGGGAAAAGAAGCAAAGGACCACAGGCAGCCCAAACCAGGAGGCCCCTGTCACAAATGGGCTCCAGCCAAGCACCCCCCCGAAAGCCAGTGCCACTGCAGAACTGGGGTGCTCTCACCTCTCCATGTGGAACCAGGCTGGCCAACAGCATGCTCACCTCCCGGGCCAGCAGGGCTTCCTTCCCCACTGCCAGCTGGGTCACCATCTGCTGAGAGACACCTCGAGTCAGCCACTCTGCCCAGACCCCCAAAGAGCTACCAGCTGCAGAGCACTTCTGGGGGAGCTCTGTGGTGTCACTGTGGCCCCTTGGCCGCTTAGGATGCACTAGGCCAGGGCTGTGCTGCTGGCAGGCAGAGCTGGCTCAGACCATCCCTTACACTTCGGGCTAAGGGAGCTCTGAAGCCACAGCCCAGCCTTACAGACCTGTTCCAGTTTCTGGAATGAGCTGGAGCTGCCAGTTGCCTCCATCTGGAAAGCCAGGATGCAGCGGAGCAGGGGCTGGGCCTCTGTCTCACTCAGTGCCTGCAGAGCCTTGCTCAGCTCCTGCGACAGCAGCAGAGCCTCCTCCAGGTGCTTGTCCTTGCATCTCTTGGTAGTGCTCCTGAAACGGGATGGGAACGGCGGTGAGGATAGCCCAGCTCAGTGGAGACTAGGGCTGAGGTGCCCCAGTTTAATGTGGATTGGAGTAGGGGTACCCCAGTTCAATTTGGATTGGGGTGGGGGTGCCTAGCCTTGGGGGGGATTAGGGTTTGGAGTACAATAGCTTGGTTTGGATTGAGGTGAAGGACCCCCAGCTTGAGCTGAACTGGGGTAGAGGCACCCCAGGCTGAGAGGGGTGAGGGTTAGAGTGTACCAGCTTGTGATGCCCTCTCTCCTAACTGCACTCAGCGTCGCACGTGGGCAGGGGAACTCCTCAGAGCTCAGAGTCTACAACCCAGCCCGTTCCCGCAAGTGCAAGCCCCAGGGCGGGGGGAGGGCAGGAGGGGCCCTGAAAGTCCTAAAGGTTGCTGCCCCGCCGCTGCAGAACGGGCTGCAGGGGCGTAAGGGCAAGTGGGGGTGGCTCAGCGCCCCGTGCCGGGGACAAAGCCGAGCCTCCCTCTCCCCCCACTCCCGAGGGGATGCTCGGGACACCCGCGGTACCCACGCCGTGTTCCGCGCGGCCGGAGCACGCCGCGATCCGCACCGGGAGAGTCTCGGGGCGGAACCCACGGCCGGGGCGGAGGCTGGATGCCGGGGTCCCCTCAGCCAGATCCCGAGCTCTTACCCAGCGAAGTGCCGCAGGCAGCGCAGGCAGGAGAGCACCGGCGGGGCGATGCTCAGCGCCCCGTAGAAGGCAGCGCAGGCCTGCGCCTCCCGCTCGGCTCCCATGGCCGGCACTGGCAGCACCATAGAGCTGGGCTCAGCTCCGCCCGGCTCAGCGGCACCCCCTAGGCAGCATCCGGCCGACGGAGGCCCCGGCCAGCGCTGCTCCCGCGGAAGGATGCGGGAGGAGGCTGCTCATCGCCGGGCGGGTCTCGCCTTCTCCCGCAGCCTGCAGCAGGACACTGAATCCTTCGCAGGCTGCAAACCAGGCATGAAAAAGCATCCCTGTTAGCCGGCATTCCTATTAACCAGCATCCCTATTAACCAGCATCCCTGTTAGCCAGCATCCCTCTTAACACTAATAGCCAATGGAGGGACTCTGCTTCTTCTTGCAGGATGAAATGGCCTTTGGAGAGAGGAAACAGCTTCATTATAGCATTTGATATTAATTATCATCAAATCCAAACGATTTTATTTATCCCAGGCAAGGCAGAGCAGTACAGGAAGGTGGTCACAACCCCTGGGCCTGCTGCTCAATTGCCTGAGCACCACAGGCACCCTGTACCTGAGGAGGGAGCAGGGGTAAGGCTGCCAAAGCAGAGCTCACACGGGTGCCAGCACCCAGGCAGGGCAAGGCAGGGGAGGATGCTCTCATGTTTTAGGGTCTCCAGAGCTGTCATTTCCAGCCCCTTGAGCTTCCTGAAGAAGAGAGGTGAAAGGGAGGGAAAGAGTGATTTCTTCTGATTTCACCAAAGGAAGGATTTTCAAACCCTATAAATTCACTTTTGACAAGTGAACGGCTAAAGCAGATTAACCTTTTTACTAATCCTCTATAATGGCTTTGGAATCTCCTTAACCAATAAGAAAATGATAAGAGCCTGTTTCTTTTCTTTCTATCTATATCTATATTGTTCTCTCTTGTCTGCAGGGTTTTTTCTTTCTTGTTTTATTTTCTTTCCCTTTCTAATATGAAATAAGCCAGAGATCCTATCTTCTGAAGGCTCAGTAAACAGAACATCAATAATCCCTTTCCTTTATTCCTCTCCAGTAACAGGGTGCAGAGCAGTGTCTGCCGATTGGCATTTGATTACCAGCAGCTATCAAAAGTCTCTTTCTAAGATCTGGGTCCTAAAACCCATAATTCTTTGATAAAAGAAGTATTACCAGTCCATTTCCTGAAGTGAAAGGTATGGGAGTAATGAAAGAAAGCAATCAGTGTAGATCCTAATAGGCTAAGTGCATGTGAGGTGGGAAGGCAGGGACGAGCAGGGGAGGCCAGGCAAAGGTCTCTTTTGTTAAGGATGGGGAAGGAAAATTCATCTGCTTCAGGTATATGATTATTACAGATGAGAGCAGGAAAGGTCAAGTTCTGTGCCTGCCCATGGCACATCCCAGCTCATCTGCCCTGCTGTTGCTCTGGACCAGCATGATGTGGGGAGCACAACCTGGCCCCACATCCACCTTCTGTGTCAGCATTTGGGTACATGAATAAAAAGGTGGGAGCAGTCTGTGATGATCCCTGGTGTGAGTACATCCCCAGTGCCTCTCTGGAGCCCTGACACCTTGGCAGGGCAGCAGTGAACATGTCCAGACCAGGAGGCTACAAAGGCTCTTCCTCTCAAACCTACAGCAAATGTGAAGATTCATAGAGCCAGGTTATCAGGTAATAGGTGAAGAGAAGGCAAATAAAGGGATGGAAATAAAAATAGCTGTTTGGTTTTCAGTGAGATTGTGCAGAGCTTTGCTGTTTGCCCTCGGGAGGGTTGGTACCAGGTATCCCCTCCTGTCCTGAGTCACTGCTCTCGGCTGTAGCCTCACTCCAGTTTCTCTTGCAGGACAGAAGCAGTTGGGAATTGAGCTGACAAAGCTCCAGGGAAGCCTGGCTGTCCCAGGCAGCAATCTGAGCTGCTCTGGGCTCACTGAACTGCCCCTCAGCTGTGGCACCAAGACCATGCTCCTGCTGCAGCTGCTGTGGGAGCTCGCTGCCTGCCTGCACACAGAGGTGCCAACCCCCCTGGCCAGCATGAGCAGGGTAGGCTGGGCTCTGCAGTGGTGGCTCTGTGCCACTAAGCTTTGCCACAGAGCTGCTGGGAGCTGCCAGTAATCTCATTTATTAACAGCTTTGAATCCTTACAAAGAGCATGTTGGAGACATGCAAAGCATGTGCATTATCACTGTGATTAGGAAAGAGCAGACAGGGGAAAAGGAGAAGGAGTGAAAATACAATTTCTCTGCTTTCAGCAGAAAATGCACCAACTTTTGCAGAGTTCTGGTGCAGCCAAGGGCTATGCTATCATTAAAAATGGTTTCTTATTAAGCCTAACTCCTCTCTCATATTGTATGATATGACAGCTCTCTTTTGATAGGAAAGCTTTCATTTGGCCAGAGAAAGAGATAATTTGCTTCTTTTAAGGAGTTAATCCTCTGGTCCATTTCTGGACTGGGAACAGCTATCCTCCCCCTTCCTTGGTTCAGAGGCTGCAGCACAATGGAGATCATAACCACCTCAAATCTACACCCAAGATGGAAAAATCAGATTTCCTTCTCCAGTCATTTTTGTGGGATTAGCTAAATCTTAGATCCACACTAACGCTTCACAAAGCTGCCAAGATTAGTTAGAATTTATTTTATTCACAGGAGGGTTTAGGGTTTTCTTTCCAAAGGGATTATATCTCTCTCTATATATATATATATTTAGGGTGGCTTCAGTCATAAAGCAGCTAGGTTAGAAGGAGGAAAAGTGTGTGTGTGTATATAAAACCCAAACTCAGTTGTGAGAATGGCAGTCACTTGAAATGCCAAGACACAGCAGCAGTTCTGGGTGGTTTTGCCAGTCCATTTCAGAAGCTCCCTAAGCTGTCTTGTTCTGTGAGAGACCTCACTGCAGAGTTAGCCCACGGAGAACAAACCCAGCTCAGCCTGAGCTGCTCACTGCCGTGGCTACTGCTGCTGGCACAGGATGTCCTCAGAGGCAGCACCAGAGGCTGATGGCAGCAGGAGAGGCCTCAAGAAGCTGTGTTCCTTCAGCATTGAGGAGATCCTCTCAAGCCCAGCAAAGAAGGACCCCCAGGTCCTGGTCCCCCTCTGCCTGCGAAGCATCTTGGACTGTGCACCCAAGGGGCTGTGCGAGCAGGAGACCATCCCAGCCAGCTCCCTGCAGGAGGAGGAGGAGGAGGAGGAGGAAGAGCTGGAAGGGGCAGGCTGCACCTGTTGCTGCTGTTCTCACGTGAGCTCCTGTTCCCTCCAGGACTCAGCGAGGTGGCTGGGTGAGTGTTTGGCTTTGCTTGGCAGTGTAGGGCTGATGGAGGGGCTGGTGCCAGCACTGGGTGGAAGGTGATGAGTGACAATATTACATCTGGCCTGCCACCATGGTGGTGTCAGAGCCCAGCTCCAGCGTGAGCTCTGTTCTCAGCACAGCTCCCAAGGGCAGCACTTCCACCTACAGTGCTACCAGGGCTTTAAAAGCAGCAGGTGATACTTGTTACTGGGTATTATTGTTTTAGTGCAAAACACTTGAGAGTATGATGCTTCTAGGGTGGAAATTCTCTGTGGAGTGTGTGTGGGCCCGTGGCCACGCTGCTTGTCTGCAGAGCTGTGCTTGTGCTTCCTGGCAACTCTGGTTCTGGGGAACCTCACTTGGAAAAGAGTTTTTAACTACATTTTAGCAAAAAAAAAAAAAAGCAACGAAGCCTTAAAATGCAATTCAAGAGCATCCTGAAAGCTGAGAAATCCCTCGTGTCAGGACTGAAAGACAGCTCCTCACCAGTCTGTGAGTTTCCAACTACATTCTGTGGCTGGCCATAGTGCAGTTGGTAAGTAAACAAGGAGAACCCAACCACTGCTCCCCGCCTGCACACTTCTGCCAAAGTCATGCCCTAAGCCCTTCTCTTGCTCGCATGGTGACCACGCAGCTCATTACCCACACAAGCTAGCCAGCTGCCTCCTATCCAAACAACATGTGTGGATGCAGCTTGTGCCCTGGGCTAGGTGGGTGTTTGAGCTTCCCCACCCCTAACACTGCTGCTCTACCTCTCCCCTTGCAGGTGCCAGGTTCCCCTGGCCCATGCAGCTCTTGCACTCGGCAGCCAGGGTCTGTCAGCGTCCCCAGCGGAACCCGAGCGAGCTGCAGGCTTTCCAGCAGCTCCAGCGCCGGACGCGCCGGCACCGCACCATCTTCAGCGAGGAGCAGCTGCAGGCCCTGGAGACACTTTTCCACCAGAACCAGTACCCAGATGTCATCACGCGCGAGCACCTGGCCAACCGCATCCACCTGAAGGAGGAGAGGGTGGAGGTGAGCTCCTGGTGCTCAGGGAGCTGTGGTTTGCTGCTGCCTCCCAAGGACACTGAGCTGTCTCTTTTGGGAGCTGCAGACCCCAGGCCTCATTTGGAAAACCATTCTTGGGCAGTCAACAAAACACAGCTTAGGTTTGGCAAGCAAGGGAAGAGTGTAAACCAGTTTTGCTGGGCGGATCTGTTCTAGTGTCAGCTCCCACAACCTCACACACTCCCTGTGTGTATTTCTTATTGATGTTATCTGCTTGACTGGAATTTGCCATGGGTTGCTCCCTTGTGCCCCTTACACGCACCTGAGCAGGTACTGATTAAATTCTGTTATCAAACTTTTATTTTGGGAAACATATTACAGTATCCTAAAGTTTGTGCTGTACCACAGCAGTGTACCTGCCTGCCCCTCTCCAAGTAATACATGAAATGCAAATGTTCTTCTCTTGTTTTGCACTGTCTAGGTTTGGTTCAAGAATCGCCGGGCTAAGTGGCGGCACCAGAGGAGGCTGTCAGCTTCAGCACTGCTCCTGCAGGGCACCAAGAAGCCCTCTGAGGAGAGCTGTTAGTGATCACGGGCTGCACCTCAGCCGATGAACACCGAGAGCATCCATTCCCTATAGCTGACAGGTTCTGTAGCGAGTAATCCAAGGGGGACTAATGAAGCAAAAGGGAACCTCTAATTCCCAGAGGAGGACAGGTAAAAGCAGAGGTGTCAGTTTCACATCCCAGTTTCCCTTCCAAACCTAGTTCATGTGGCAACTTACCAAGCATGACCTCTCAGATGCTTAAGCAGAAACCACTGGCCTGCACGGGACAGAGCTGTACCAGTGCTAAATGTGTGTGCTTCAAGAGAAAGGGAGACACTCCTTTATGTCTTTGCCCTGTGCAGGAAGTATTTGTGCTTGTTTTACTACTGTAGATTTGCAAAATATCCTGCAAATGAATGTTTCCTATTATCAGCACCCTGATGGCATCTCGAGTGGCTTTTAGTGAGCTTGCTGAAGGGGCGTTTGTGGTGAGAGGGGTGGCAGTGAGCGTTCTGCTCACTCTGCAGCGAGCCTCTGCCGGTTCCCTGTCAGTGCAAGCAGTGTCCACGGAGAGAACGCGTGCTGTAAAGTACGAATGGAAATAAAGCTGTGCTGTCGCTCCGTCCATGCTATGGCGGGCCGGTGGCGGGGGGGCCTGGCCATGCCCACTCCCTGCACGACCCTCCCCTGCCCCACGGCTCCGGGGAGCCCTTCCACAGCCCTCGAGCACCCAGGCGGCGGTCCCGCTCCCAGGGAGCCCTGAGGGCACCTGGGGGTGGGAGGGAGAGGCCCCAAGGGGCGGCCTGGGGATGCCAGAGGCCTCGCCGCAGCCATAACCGTCAGGGCTTCGGGCAGAGCCCAGGCCGTTCTGAGGTCGCGCCACAGAGCGGCACCGGGCGGGTCCTCCCGGCCGGCAGAGGGCGCGTTGGCTGCCGCGCGCTCCTCTCCGTGCGTCTCCCCTGGGCGGAACCTTCCGGCTCCCCGCGGCGCGGCGGTGTGACGTCACAACGTGTCGCATTTACGACGGCGGCTGAGGAGGGTCAGGGAGTCGCGGCCGCCGGGGCCCCGGGAGCTATGGAGGCGGCGGCCGTGGTTCCAGCCGCTCCAGTCGCCTCCTCTGGCGCCTTAGTGCCGGCTGCCGCCGTGGGTGCCGCCGTGGCGAAAGGGAAAGAGGCGACTCCGCCGGCCCCGAAGCGCTCGAAGAAGATCCTGGATGAGGAGGCCTACATCGAGGTGGGCGGCGGGCCTCGGACTGAGACGGTGGAGGCGAGGGAGGCAGAGCCCAGCGGGCCGCGACGGGGCCCGGAACCCCGCTTCCCTGGCAGCTGGGTTGAGTGGCTAAGGGCTCGGGTCTGTCGGGCGTGACCACGGGTCGGGCCTGGGGCCGAGGCAGCTCTGGGGCCGCCCCTTGGGCTCTGCGATGCCAGCTGTGGGCGCGCTGACACCAGCCCATCCTCAGCTTGAAGCGCCCGTGGGCTCCTCGTCCTTCCCGTGCGCGGTGTGCGTCAGGTTCCGAGCTGGGTGTCCCAGCACGGTCTTACAGCTGTCTCTCTGTTCACAGAGTTTAGAGAAGATTATTCAGCGAGACTTCTTTCCTGATGTGGAGAAGTTGCGAGCACAGAAGGAGTATCTGGAGGCTGAAGAAAATGGTGACTTGGAGAAAATGAGACAAATTGCTATCAAGTTTGGCTCCTCCTTGGGCAAGTCATCAAGGGACACACCTGCACCCTGTAAGAACTGGCTCACTGGGGCATAACGGTTTCCTATCTAATATTACTGCCCTGGTTTATCTAATCAGTGCTTATCTTAAAGATTCAGGATGGACATTGCATGGGAATTAGTATAGCAGATTGGGCAGCAGCCAGTATCTGATTGCTGGTGCTAAATTTCTCTTTGATGGTATCTAATAATTTCTTCTTATGGGAACATTCCTCGTAGGCACAGCAAATGTTCTGTTCTGTGCTCTAGTAACCATGTGAACCTCTTCTGGTTTTTCTGCCACAGATGTTACTCCAGCCACGTTTGAAACCCCAGAAGTGCATCCAGGTGGCCTTCCACCAGGGAATAAATCCAAAGCTGGCATCAAAGCTGCAGAGGAAGGTAGGAGAATGATGACAAATACTTATAAATATGATAAGATTTTATGTGGGAATTGTCTTCCATAAAAATTTATAATTGTACTACTCTGTATGTATTTTTTTTTTTCCTACTAAGCTTCATGTTAATTATTAGTGAGTCTTTGCTGTCAGAAGGGGTTAGGAGTTGCATATAGTGCTGTCACAGAAGGGGAGGTATTAACCTTTCTCAGGCTTCTTCCCTCCTGTTGTTAGGAGAAACAGAAAAAGAAGATAAACATGCACTTCCCAGTCTGGACAGCTTCTTAGCAAAACACACAAGTGAAGACAATGCTTCCTTTGAGCAGATCATGGAAGTGGCCAAGGAGAAGGAGAAGGTCAAGCATGCTTGGCTGTACAGCGCAGAGGAGGAGTATGCCCAGGTAGGGAAATGGCTCAGCTCTATCTCTGCTCTTCCAGAGTGACACAGCAGGATTCTTGTTTATTTGATTAAATAGACTATTGTCTTACCTCTCGTTTTTGAGTTCTTCTGTAAATACAGGTGAGAATCTTTTGGCTCTGAGCACAAGGCTATTGCATGAATTGTTGAGTTACTGATATTACTGCATTAGAATAGAAGGCTCTTGGTTTTGAGTAATAGGTGTATGGGTTGCTAGGGCAGGGAGCTGAGCTTGTGACTGAGCTCCAGAGCTGATTCTTTAGATGATATTTTCCCTCCCTGTTTCAGCGGCTCAGTGAGACCCTGGCACTGCCCTCAGGGGAGCAGCAAGCTCTGGAGAGTGGGAAGGCTGGAGTGGAGACCTGGGAGTACACAGCTCGGAACACCCTCATGTACTACCCAACAGGTGAGGCATTGCTTCTGGGTGGGGTGACCCTGAGGAGTGCTTGGGGCATTTCTAGTGACGACAGAACAGCTCTTGCTGGGAATATTGCCATTTACAGATCTTGATTTACAGATTCCAGGTGTTAGAAAGCATGTATAATAGTGCAAATTCTGTTCTGAATTGCAAGAGATCCACACTGCAGTTGCTGATTGGTTCTGTGTTGTGTAGGAATGTGGCAAGCAGCAGGTCAGGAGCTTTAGAGCACAGTGCCTAGTGTTACCTGAGCTCTTCCTTAGCAGGTGTTTTGCTTTTCCAGGAGTGCCTGAGGAGGAGGATGTGTTTAAGAAGCCCAGGGAAGTTGTCCATCGGAACACCCGTTTTGTGAGGGATCCCTTCAGCCAGGCTGTGAGCAAATCACAGCTCCAGCAGGCTGCAGCCCTCAATGCTCAGGTTGGACAACTGTGCTTCTTACTAAACCTCACTTTGCTCTCTGGTGTTGCTCATCAACCAGAGAACTCTGTGTGCTAGATACAGCTGACTCCCACCTTTCTCCACATGAATGGCATTGTCTTTTTTTTCATTTCAGTACAAGCAGGGCAAAGTGGGACCAGATGGGAAAGAACTCATCCCCCAAGAGTCTCCAAAAGTGAATGGATATGGGTTTGTGGCTACCCCCTCTCCTGCCCCTGGTAAGAGGGTTCTCTTATTTTGTTCTGATGTAAGAGGACTGCTCCTGCACTCGTTCTGATGCTCTGTTTGTTCAACACTGGGATATGGTTGTTGGTTTAGACAAGGAGGTAAACCTCTCTGTGTATGATGAGCTGGTGATTTTCCTGTGTACTGTGTCTGACAGTTGGATGCAGTGCTCAAATCCCAGTGCAATACACTGGCAAGAGAAGTCCTGCTGTACCTGAGAGGTCCTGAGCAAGCTGCTGTACCATTGCTTAGGAATCAGTGAGCCTTCCTAGGCAACTGGGGTGCTGTGGCTGCTACTTTTATCCTTTTCTAGAACTTAAAGAATTAAAGCATTTTGCAAACATGAACCTTCCAGTGAGTTCAGGTGCTCACTTCTCAAAACAAGGAGCATTTGTATCAGTGTGTCCAGTAATTTGAGTGATGGTTCAGCCTGGTTTGTAAGGGTGAGGTGTGCCTCACTTCCTTCGCACTCTAACCTACTGTTTCCCTCCAGGTCTGCTGCTTTCTAGGTTATTCCTTTGTCTGAACACACTTGTGTATTGTAGATTTCTTTTGTCCAGGTGTATTAGCTGCAGGATACTTTCAGTTAGAACAAACTGATTATTCTTTTTCCAGCTCAAATGTGGTATCTGGATTTGTAGCTGTTCTTCAGCAGCCATGGTATTTCCTTGTCTCATTACTGTGCTAAAAGCTGAACACACTAGGGCTTTTCCTCCAGAAAGCCTGTAGGTGGCATTGGAAGCTCGCCTCCTTTCTCCAGTGTAAACTCCTTTTCCCAAGCCTAGACAGCAAGATTTTCTAGACAGGGAGTGAGCTGTAGCTGCTAGGCAAGGTGCAGCACTGTTTGGTACAGACAAGAGGAACTGAGGCTACATTTGGTTATTACATGTTTCTTGAGTCCTCTGCCTGTTTCCCTGCTTTTGAATAGTTGCCCATGTTGAAGGAGTCTTCATGGAGCAGGGGAGGGGAGGGCTAGGACTGCAGAGTCAAAAATGAAAGTGTCACTAAGCAAAAGCTCACCAAAGGGAGAAGTAAACACAGGGGAAGGACAGTGCTTGGATGTTGTAACCTAGAGGGTGACACAGCCACCCTGTGAGTGTAAGGTCATGCCCTTTGAATGGGAGCCACAGGTTACTGTTCAGCATTGGCTGTGATTTCCTCTGCACTGGAGGAGCTCCTTTGGGTGTTCATGAGCTTGCTGCATTTCGGAGTTTGCTTCTCTGGGTTTTTTGTGGTAGACAACTAGTCAAATGTCTTGCATGAGCATGACTTTCTGAATCTGTTTCTAGGTGTGAATGAGTCTCCTTTCATGACCTGGGGGGAGATTGAAAGCACTCCTCTGCGTCTAGAGGGCTCCGAAACACCCTATGTGGACAGGACTCCTGGGCCAGCCTTCAAGGTATTGCATGTCAGCAGGCTGCTCTTTTTTTGGAGGGAAGGACTAAGGGAAAGGCAAGTGAGTAGCTAATAGATTAGCATTGCTCTGGGAGTGTGACACATCTCTGGGCTGTGCTCCCAGTCCTTCAGACTAATCTGCTTGGAGGGTGGAGGTGGACATGGCTCCACATAAAAGCTACTTCGTGGAGGTACCTGAGGTAAAACGGTGACTAGTGGCAGGAGAGTGAGACTCAGTGTTTGATGATGAGCCTAGACAGAGGAGCTTTCAGAGGAAGCTGAAGAGACACCTGGTTTCTGTGATTTTAATGTATGAAGAGGTAGAAATTGTAGGATTTCCCTCCGTCTTGATCTTCTGGCTGTCACAGCCTGAGGCAGATGCATCACTTGAGAGTAGAAAAGACTCTCTGGCTTTGCTAATGGTGCCTGACCCTGCATGCCACCTGTCTCCTGCTGGTGTCATTGAATGTAAGCTGTCTGAGACTTCTAGTTTAAGAAAGGTGTAATTTGCTGTATGTGCCTGTTCTGTCAGACTCCAAAGCCCTTGACTGGTTCTCCTGCTGTTTAGCAATGTCTGTGTTTGCCTGAGAGCTGGCTGGAGACAGGCCAGGCTAGGCAACACACAGGTGACATTGTCTGGGAGAGACAGCAGGAGGAAATGCCAGAGGTAATGGCTGCTGCTTGGCTGGACTGGTTTTGCCATTCCTGTTCCTTGCTCAGGCAGCTGGAGGTCTCTCTGTCCCCTCTGGCTTCTCTAGAGTGGCAGAGGGCTGTGGGCTCTGGATTGCTGTGGGCTGGCATGCAGCTGTGCAGGTGCTTTGAGTGCCTTGTGTGTCCATGCTGTGAGAGCCTTGCCAAGGGAAGTGTGCTGCCTTTGCAGATCCTGGAGCCGGGGCGCCGCGAGAGGCTGGGGCTCAAGATGGCCAACGAGGTGGCAGCCAAGAACAGAGCAAAGAAGCAGGAGGCTCTGAGGAAGGTGACAGAGAACCTGGCCAGGTGAGAGGCCTGTCCTGACAGCAGGCCTGGGGATGATGGGCATTTGCTGAGGAGCTTTAAGTCCATGTGTGCAGAAGGCAGGAGTGATGAGAGTACTGGGAGCAGGAAGAGGTACAGTCAGATGAAGAGTTTTTAGAGATTAAAAAACCTCATTCCTGAGGGCAGGTGGCTGGTGGCTATCGCTGGCATTCCCTCTTGTCAGCATTACTGTCCTGCCCTACAGCTACCCAGCAGTGTATCTTCCCTTACTGCAAAGAGAAGACATAAGGCTTGCTTGGCCGGGTCATGGGAAGGGTGGAATAGGCTCCAATGAAAGAGCAGACAGTGCCACTCAGGTCTGGGGGGGATGTTGGAGGTTTCACGGTCACTTGCCCTCTGTAGAGGGGCAGGCTGTGCTTACCTGCAGGCAGAATGACTTCTGCAGCCCCTGGGTCTGGTCTGTGAGGGGACTGGACACTGATCTCACTGTGAAAGCATTGATGTTTTTCCTGAGAAATGGCAGATTTTAATTGTGAAGATCTTTTACAACTGTTTGTTCTCTTACAGCCTGACTCCAAAAGGTCTGAGCCCAGCCATGTCACCAGCTCTGCAAAGGCTAGTAAACAGGACTGCAAGTAAATACACTGACAAAGCCCTGCGAGCCAGCTACACTCCTTCCCCAGCCCACTCAGGAACTCCTGGCTACAAGACCGCAGCAAATGGGCCTCATACACCCACAGGCACCCCACAGGCTAGGACAGTATCTCAGACACCAGTATCTCAGGATACTACATCCATCACAGACAATTTATTGCAGCTTCCTAAAAGAAGGAAGGCATCTGATTTCTGAATATTCTCGTTACCAGCAAGGTGACAGTGAACTGCC
Source organism: Bucco capensis (assembly GCA_013396975.1). Classification (NCBI taxonomy): domain Eukaryota; kingdom Metazoa; phylum Chordata; class Aves; order Piciformes; family Bucconidae; genus Bucco; species Bucco capensis. The sequence goes on along the minus strand of VWZO01005336.1, from coordinate 183,175 downwards.
AGTGCTCAGTGCCTGGAGACTGGATGTGGCCAACCACCTGCCCTAAGGGGTGTCTAGGTACAGTTGCCTGAATGGAAGCCAGCAGTTGGAAGATGTGGGACCAATGCTGCTCTAGACAACAGAGCTAAAATAGCTAGCAGTTTGCTTTTTGGAAGCAGAGGATCTCCTGCTGTGGTGTTACTGCCCTTTGAACTGCATAGGTGGGATGCACACAGCTGCTGTAGCAAAAGGATACTTCTTGCAATGGCAGAGAAGATTCTGGACTCATGGAAGACAGGGATCATTTTGTAAAGCTGTATGTGTCTCAGATGGCCATGCACTGAAGTATATTTCTAGTCATAAAATGTGGTAAATCCTCCTAAAAGGTTGACCTGGACTTTGTTCCAGCTTGCCAAGCTTCACCGGTTTTGTGCTTTGCAGAAGAAGGCATATATATTGAGAGATGACTCAGAATTTTAGAGGACTTCTCTTTAACTGGTGTGGAGTTGGAACTGATGCTCTTGAAGGTGCAGTGAGCCTGTCAGGAGAGGTAGGACAGTATGAAAACTATATGCCTATGGTTTCAGACATCAGTTCACACTTCCTAATAACCTCCCCTCTTACTTGCTGAATCCAGAATGTGCTTGCTGCATGTGTGAATTCTGCAGCAGGTATAGTCAGGAACATGAGAAAGCTGAGTGTAAGCAGTTAAATGCCAGCAGCACTGGAAGAAGCTTTGCAGTGTGTTTGGACAGGAACTTCTCATCCCCTCAAACCATATCAGAGGCAGGTCTCCTGAGAGTAACAGTGTTAAGCTGTTCATTCACCTCAGCAGATGTGAAGGACATGGGAACTTGGAGAGAAGCTGGAATAGGGGCTGGGTGTGTACAAGCAGGCCTTGATCAGTGTGTGTGTGTATGTGTGTCCCAAGCCTTGTGCCTGCTCTCCTCCAGCTTCTCAAGATGATTCCTACCCCTTCTCTCCTCCAAGGATGTTAAGTGTGTGCAGAGGCTGAGCAGCACTCGAGGCTCTGGGCATGGGGTGCACACACGGATCAGAAGCAGGATGGGGCATGCATGTGTTCTGTTGCATTTCAGACTGGTCCTGTTCATGCCAAGGAATAAGAGAGAGAGGACTATAGCTGAGCATGAGTAGTTCCACGTTGTGCAGTTGGTACTTGGTGTTCACTGTGACATCACACAGCAGCCAGTGCTGGGGTGCCCACTCCCCCTGCCCCAGCACAGCAGGCAGCCACCAGGGAGCACGGGCATGCCACCTGCCACCACACAGGGAGCACACCAGCAGCAGCTCCCCTCAGCTCTCCCACCATGGATGATGCTGTGGTCCTAGGAAAGAAAGGCTACACCCTGAGCAGCACTCTAGGAGAAGGCTCGTATGGCAAGGTGAAGTCTGCCTACTGCGACCAGCTGAAATGCAATGTGGCTGTCAAGATAATCGACAGGATGAAAGCTCCTGTGGACTTCCTGGAGAGATTTCTCCCCAGGGAGATAGAGGCTTTGAGATGTTTGCACCACCCCTTCATCATCAAAACCTATGAGATTTTTGAGACCTCAGCTGGGAAGCTGTACATTGTGATGGAGCTGGGGGAGAAGGGAGACCTCCTGAACTACATCAGGAGCACAGGAGCCATGGAAGAGGACGTTGCTCGTGTGAAGTTTCAGCAGTTGGCTTCTGCCGTCAAGTATTGCCACGACTTGGACTTCGCACACCGGGACCTGAAATGTGAGAACATCCTTCTCTGTGACAACCTCAACTTCAAGCTGTCAGACTTTGGCTTTTCTAAATCCTTGTCTCGGGACAAAAATGGAAAAGTTGTTCTCAGTGAAACCTTCTGTGGGTCTGCTGCCTATGCAGCCCCTGAGGTGCTGGAGGGCATCCCCTATGACCCCAGGATTTCTGACGTATGGAGCCTGGGTGTCATCCTGTACACAATGGTCTATGCTTTGTTGCCATTTGATGATTCCAATGTCAGGAAAATGATCTCTCTTCAGAAACAACACAAGATTCCCTATCCCGAATCAAAATGCCAGACCGTAGAGTTTGAGGATCTCATTTCCCACTTGCTCCAGCCCAGTGTGTCTCGGAGATTATGCATAGATGAAGTTCTGAAACACTCATGGTTGCAGCCTCCAAAATCCACAATCCCTTGCCCTTTACCAGCTACAGAAGACAGTGAACATTCCCAAAACCTGTGCGAAGGAAAGCCTGAGAGCATGCAGCAAGCCAAATCTTGTTGTGCAGAAGGGGAAGGAAAGGAGAGGGAAACAGGATCCTCTTAAGGATAGCTGCTTCTAACAATATCATAAAGTTGATCTAACTTGTGACCTGCTAGTTCTCAACTTCAGCTTCTCTGGACCCTTTCAGCAATATGCCTGGCTTTTTGCTTTATGGAATACAGGAACAGAAGACACAGCACATGGCTAGAGGGAAGCAGGAGCAGTAGAACAGGAGTATCTGTGAGTGCTTTGGAAATACCCCTGAGGGAAGCTTGCTTCTGTGTAGAGTAACTGGGATTAAGGGGGTATGTGAGATTGGGTCAAAAGGGGCCTTAGTGGAACTTCAATGTCTTATTTCAAAACTAACATTAAAGCAGAAAACACTTGGTTGTAAACATAAAAAAAAAATAAAAAATTCCCAGGTTTTGGCTTTGACTCTGGATAAGAGTTGGAGGTCCCTGGAGAGGGAAGTGCTGGCTCTCTGCTGCTCCAGCAGCTGTGGTGGGTTGGCCACTGTGTCCTAGCACAGCCCCAACACTGCTGCTTCCCTTCTAACTGGCAGAAGAAATTTCAGCTCAACTGGGGAACTGGGTGGTGAAGGTAAAACTGCCTTTTGCTCTCAAATGCTTCCTCGACTGCCCCCCAGCCCCAGGAGACTTGTGGCATTGGGGTTGGTGTCTCGTCCTCAGGCTAGGCTCCACGGCAGGGACAGCCACCACCCTGCCTGATGTGCAGCAACACCCAAGGTCAAATTCCTAAAGGCACCTGTCATTTGCAGGGCCATTAGCAATCATCGGAGCCCCACCATTAGTTCTCTTTATGTGTTTCCTCTCTGGCTGGGCCTGGGAACTGGGCATGCAGTGTCTCCAGGAGGTATGGAAACACTGCCAGCTCCATTGCTGCTGCAGTCCTAGGAGCTACTGCACCAGTACCTTGGCTGTGGGGACATCCCAGTGCCAGGTGGTGCATGTTGGTGTCACCTCTGCAGACACTGGAAAACAGGGACTGTCTCACTCTGCAGTGGGCAGGTGGGACCTGATGAATGGAACAGACAGATAAGGGTCAACCTTGGAGCCCACTGGGCCTGGGAAACCTCAAGTGCTTTGTGCCTTCACCGTGGGGCTGGGCAGGGTGACAGGGCCGGGAAGTCCCTGCTGGGGAAGTGACAGGCTGGCAGAAGGGAGATGGAGGGCACTGGGAAAGGCTACCCTGGGGGGCAGGCAAGGCTGGCTGAGCTGTTGAGGGGATAAGGAAAGGTCATCTGGTGGCGATAGAGACGAGCAGGAAAGGCCACCTGGTGGTGATGGAGATGAGCGGGAAAGGCCACCCCAGCTGGGGACAGGGAAAGGCTGGGGTGCCAGGGGACGTGGTGGAGGCCATCCCAGGCGAACAGAGGGAACCGGGCAAGGTCATCCTGAGGGGTTGGGGGGACTGGGGTTGCCATCCCCATGAAGACAGTGGTCTGATGAAGGCCATCCCGGGGGAATGGTGGTGGTTGGCAGTGGCCATCCTAGGAGGCTGTGGGAGCTGCCCCAGTGGGGACAGAGGGCACAGGTGGAGGCCATTCTGGACGGCTCCGCCGCGGCCCGTCACTCGGTGGGCGGGGCGTGTGCGGACACGGCGCTCGGCCCCGCCTCCCTCATCGCTGATTGGCCAGGATGCGCGCAGCGGGGAGGGGGCGTGGCGGCGCGGGGGGAAGCCGCCGGGGAGGTGCCGCCGCCATCTTGTGCGTCGGCGGAGCTAAGCGAGCGGCCCCGCAGCGTGGTGCCGCCCGACCCCGCGCTGTTCCCGCCGCAGCCTGGGCCGCTGGCTCCCGCCCGGGGGCGGCGGCACACGCGGGAGGGGAAGAGCTCGGTGCGGGCGAGAGTTCCTCCCCTCTCCCCCTCCCCGCGGGCCCGGCGGCAGCGGCGGCCCCTCCTCTCGCCGCTCCTCGCGTTCCTCCCCGCGGGTTTGTGGCGCTGCGCCGGGGGAGGATGAACGGAGGATAAATGGTGCCCAAGGCGGACAGCGGCACCTTCCTCCTCCTCTTCTTCCTGGTGCTGAGCATCACCGAGCCGCTGCGGCCAGGTAGGGGCCGCGGGACCGCTCCAGGGGGGCGCCGGGGCCGGAGGTCCCTGTCCTCTCTCCTTACCCTGCGGGCGGGTCCCGGGCCTGAAGCTGTGCGGGCGCGGGGGGCGCCGGGGCTCCTCCGGGGCGGGATAGCGAGCGGTGAGCCCAGGTGAGAGCCGCCGGCGGGCGCGGAGGCCGGCTGGGTTAGCCGCCCGTGAGCGGCGTCCCCAGGAGGTCAGCGCAGGGCAGACGCGGAGGGGCACCGGTGCCCTCCCGCCGGAGAGGGGACGCCGGGACGAGTCCTGCTCGAGGGCCACCGTGGCCCTAAGCCGGTCCCAGGCTCGGGGGTTGGTCGGGCTTAGCCGCCGGCGCCTCTGCTGCTGCTTTATGCTTTTAAAAAGAAATGGGACCCGGTGGAGTCGTGAGGTGGAAGGTCGGTCCCCCGTGCCGGCTAGCTGTTAGGGTAAACAATTCATTGTAAAGTTTGAAGGTCTGAGTAGAAAACTGCATAATCCTACAGGCAGTTAGCAGTGGAAATGTAGGGGCATGACTTGAGTTTTCAGCTGCTTCTTAGTTACCTGCTTTTATTTTGTGAGCTTTGTGTGCTAGCAAAACTAGACATGAAACTCTTCTTCAGAGTGCCATTTGATCATGCCAGGAAGAGAAAAAAACCCTGTTGCATCTCAACTTCGCATATCATCTTCCTAGTTGTGGTTTTGCTTCTTTTAAGGAAATAATTGAGCTGTGGAGTTTAGGTGGTAGCTGCTAGGTGTATGGTACTTTGGGGTTTCTTTTGGGGTGTTGAACTTGCTGGGAGCTTGGCAGAGCACTCGTGTCTGGGGCTGCTCTTGCCAAAGAGCATCAATAGCCCAAGCATGAGGCTGCCTGGAGCTGCTTTGCAGGTCTGGAAATCCTCCTCCTGTGTGACTGCTCCTGGGTGATCCTCACTCCTTTGTAAACAGGAGGCTAAGAAGGGTGGTGTACTTTGAAATTCCCTTGTTCTTTCTCTTCACAATAACTTTTATGACCCAGACTAATAAAACTTAACAGTATTAGTGAAGTGCATTTCAGCAAGTTCCCAGTACAGCTGAAACACAAATGTGTCAGTGTAGGCAGGCTTATTGAAATAACTAACTCAGATGTTGAAACTGCACCCTGTGTGCCTTGTTGTGTTTTGGCTTGTTTTTTTGGCAGTGCAGTGTATGTGTAGGGCTTACGATAGGCTCTGAAGTAGCCAAAAACCAAAACAGAAGATGGAGTTGCTAACCCAGTGTTATTACAGCTAGAAGCTTTTGTGTGGGAGAAGATACAGTGTAAAACTCATTTCAAGCAACTTCCTTTGTGGCTGGCACTAAATGCTCCAGACAGCTGAATTGATGGCTGGAAGGGTTCAGCAGAGATTCCTAGCTGTCTGTGTCCTTTTACAGGTGGGTAGATTTGATCCTGAACTCTGCTGGTGTTGAATGTTGTAGCCTCCTAGAATTTAGAAAGCAGCATTTCCCCTATTGTGTCAGAATATTTGTCACTCCACTTTGATATCAGATCTCTGTCAGCAGCTGATGCTTGGTGGATGAAGGCAAGTTCTTCTCTGAGATTTGCTTCTTAAAGGCAAACTGATTTTTTTCCACTGGTGCTCTGTGTATGTGCTTCAGAGATTTGTGGTGCTGGGGTCACACTGGCAGAAGCCTCCTTCTTGTGAACAAACCCTGACTCTCGTCTGCTCAGATTTGAAACCTGTAGAATTAGCATTCCTCTGTGGCAACTCCACCTGTATTCCTCAGATTTTGCTCAAACCATGTGTATTCCTGAACCTAATGTGAAGTAATCCAGCTGGCTGTAGAGTAGCAGCTGGAATTCCTTGCCGTCTGAGGAATTTGTGAATCCATTGGGAAGACACTCACTGCTCCATCCTGTTTGCTGGGAGGCTCTGCCTGAGCTGTCCATGGTGATGCCTCCTTCCTCCCCGAGAGAGCCCAGCCCATCTCTGCTGGGTGGCCTCGCGGCTTCGTGTCAACGGCCTTGGCTTTTGAGCTTGCTTCATTTAATACCTTGACTCTGCTGTCTCAAACAGATCACCTGTTTAATCGATCCAATAGTGTGTGGATTGATCTGAAACAAAAGGTACAAATAGGGAAAATCTGGTTCGTGCAGGTACAGAGGATTTACAGAACCAAATGTATCAATTGAATCAAGGAGGTGCATGGATTTCCTCAGAAAGAGAAGATTATTTAGTGGTGTTTGGCTTTCTTTTTGATTCTTTAAACCTGTGTGCTGTAGCAACTGTCCTATTGGTTTAGAAAGGATGCCTGCATCTTGCTCAGCTTAAATCTGTGCGTGGAGCTCTCATATGAGTGCTGCAGAGTGATGGGAGGTTTTATGTGCTCTCAAATGGATGTGTAGTCCCTTCACAATTCAGTCCCAGCGAATCAGGCTCTTCTTTGTATTTCCATGTTAATTTGACACTAGCTTTGTATCCATGTTCTTGCTGTGCTCTTCAGATAAATAAAACCTTCTTTTAAGCCTCCTTAACTGTAGTATCTTTTCAGGCAATCTGAAAGGGAGTGATTTTATGTGGACCTATTTTTTTCTGCATTTAGGATGAGATTGATTTTAGTAAATTAGGAGAGAAATTAATTGAAATTTCATTTCCCCCCTGATTTTTCCATCGTGGTTACAGGAGTCTGTTAACATGCTACTGCCATCATTAACAGCATCAGGTACCTCCAGTATACCATGACATCAACCCTAGCTGTGTAGACTTGGGTTCCTGGAGGTACGGTAGGCAGGCAGGTTTTTCTGAGCTTGAGGACTTTTAAGGATAATTTTGTGCCTTTGAGAACCTCTGCTTGGGTTCCTTTTGTCCCAGTGTTTCCCTCTTGCCCTTTCTGTTTTGACCAAAAGCTGCTGCTTCTGACTAGTTGCCTCCTTTATAATGCAGGATTGGAAGAGTTCTTTTTTTCAAGTGGGGCATTCCGACTAGAGTTGTGTTACTTAATACTTCCTTTAAGCACTTACTGAATTGATTATATCTGGTGTTCTGACACTTGTTTTGGGAGATATTTACCACAGTAGGGTTTGGCTTAATAATATCTTTTCCGGGACAACTGAGAACATCTGCTTCAGGTTATCTGACAAGCTGCTTGAGAGCTGTTGTCTTTATGTGGAGAAATACTCCAGTGGTGTGTAGCTGAGTCACAATAAACTCTACTGGTTCTGGCTTTGGTTTGGACCCAGTTTCTGAGCACTAGCATGTTTCTGTCAGTTGCTGGAAGAGCATCAGAGATGTAATACATGTTCAGTTTTGCAGTACAGTTTGAGAATATTTAAGAAGTTCCATTTCTGTTAACATTCCAAAGGGCTTGGTGTCTTTATGTAACACTGGGAACTTAAATAGCCTGGAACAATCAGGATGACATGTTTCAGAATAGGGTTTAGGGGATAAATTATGATCATCATTGCTAAAGACAATAACATGTTTTCATATTTCTCTAACAAGATACTGCTGCTTGCTAATGGAAAACACTTAAACATGGTCAGGCCTTATATTGGATTTTGTAATGGTGGTTTAGTACAGAGCCTTGTGAATGTAGGTCATCAGGCTTCCTTATTAGAGCATTTGCTAGGCAGCTAAAAGCCAATTGAGTTCTTGTTCTTGCAGCTTTTTTTCTCCACTTCAAAGCTAGCTAGAGGAAGTAATTTTATTACCCAAGTTCTGTTTTTAAAAATCCTGCACAACTTGCCTAATCAGCAATGCTTAGGAAGACTTGCCAGTGCAAGTGGTCTCATCAAACAGCTCCACAGCTTCAGCTTAAAGTTTGAACTTTTCATGTGCTTTTGGTGCTTGCATGCAGCTGGTGGTTATGCTCTTACCTCTGGGGTGTGGATGTCTCGACACAATACAGTTGACAAGTGTGCTTAAATGGCCAACTTTCTTGTCACTTAGTCAGAAGTTGGAAGTCTCAAATGCAAGGCAGAGCTCCTTGGAGTAGAAATCTGAACAAACCCACAGTCAGCATCATTTCAAGGTGATCCACTTGTGTGCTGTGATTGAATAAGTCTGGTTTTGGCTAGTGGAATTGTATCTCTTAATTCAGTTGGATCCGAATACATCAGTCATAAAAAGACCTGGGCCCAGCATTCCTCTGCTCTCAAGGGAGTTCACTGGGAGGCAGGTAGAAGGGCTTAGTTTGCTTTTTCTTCTCTGTCTGTACCTTTGAGAGCTGTGCTGAGTAATATTTATTCTGTCTTATGTTGTTGCTAACTATACTTCCCATCTTTGTATTTAGCTGAATTCCCAAGCGAGGGCTTCTAGGTGTGAGGGGGATAAGGGTTTTTATCACACATCCTCAGTTAGCTTTGCTGAAGGTAGGGCTGGCCTGTCTTCCAGTCTTATCATTGCCTTAATGTACTGTGTTCAGTGTTGCATTGTTTCCCCCTCCTTCCTACTGGTACATGTTAGTGTGCTCTTTTCCTGGTATTCCTGTGCTCTGCTCTCTGCAGTTAGGAGCTGCAGAGCCAGGCTGATGAGTTTGAAAAGGCTTTCTTGAGGCTGCTGCTGGTGTGGCAGGAAGACAAGGCAGAAGGTATCAGACCTTATTAACAGGTCTTATACTTTAAGACTGGTAATTCCTGATGTTAATTATAAGGCAAAATTTTTGAGGTTTGAGTGGGTTTGCTACTTGCTGTGACTATAAAGTAAAGCAGAAGAAAGAAATCAGTAGGCAGAGGGCTGTTTGCATGCACTGCTCTGGTTCTGAGAAGCCATAAAACAGAAAGAGAATGTGGAACTTTGCAAACACATGGTTTCTGTCCCCATGGTAGGTTTGGGAGTAGAGGAAGGTAGGCTAGAACAGCAGAAGTGATGGAGAAGAGAGCGCTGCTGCAGGCTGTCTGTAGCAGGAGGAGACATCTGTAGAAGTATTCATTCTTTCTCAGGAGTTAGGGGAAATGGCAAGGATAGCTTGAAGAGAGAAGAATCTTAGGTACTGAGTATGCAAGGTGTAAAATCCTCCAGTGAATGTCAGGAAACCAGCCAAGACTTCAAGGAATTATTCCATCCTCTGGAATTAGGGCTTTGTTAGGGCTGATTTTGATGTTGAATTCTAATGCAAGAGCAGCGGTGTGCCCCCTCCCTTCTGGTAGTAAGCAGATGCTTTAGTACAGGAGTGCTTATCTGTGTCTTTCTGAGCAATAATGGGTGCTATTGAATCTTGTCCTGAAAAAAAGTTAACTGTTTTGTTTCTCTGCAAAGTAGGAACATGTGTTGTCTTGTTGAAAATAAATGGACTTGCTAACTAATACTGCCAAAATCTGGCAATTCCTACTCTCGATTTAATGATGGCTACAAATTAGCCTTGATTACTCTGTGATTACTCTGACAGTTTTTGAATTGCTGCTATCGTGTTTCATCTGAACACTCTTCTTGTTGAAACTTGATCTAAAGAAAATACTAATACAGTTCATGTAAGACTTGGGATTTAAATGTTTCTTTTCTCTGTGGAAAACTCTGATCTCTCTAGAGTATTTGTTGGGTTTTTACTGCCCCCCCCTTTTTTTTTGTAATTAGACACCTATAGTTTATTTGGTCAAAGGGAATGCAGTTCCTTTCTCTGATGGTCCTTATTAAGTGAAAACTTGTTTGCATAGGAACAAATACTGCTCCAGACTGACGTGATAGGATGTATATACTTCTCTAATCCTGAGCATACTGTTGGTTGGAAGAAGTGAATCTGAACTGTTCTGGAGACTGATAAAATCATGCAAATGCCTCCTGGAAGGAAGAGGTGCAAGTAATGCTGAAAATTTCTGAAGATAAAGCTGAAAACCAGATGCTTAGAGTGACTCCAGTTTTGTGAAGAACTACAAATGAGAAAGAAGACTGTGTGTGTCAATATGATGGTTTAGAGTATTGGGATGCAAGGGAGTGTGAGGGTCTTGTAGAAGCTGTATTTAGAAGAAGGTGAAAGTTTGAGGTGAGGGTTCCTCTGGCATCTAGGAGTCCCACAGGTTCTCCTGCAGGGGTTGGGTTACCCTGGCTGCCAGCTGGGAAGCCACCCTGCTGTGGTGACAGCGTGGTGACAGCGTGGTGTGCAGGTGTGCTGAAGAGCACAAACCATGGGGGGGCTTTGTGCCCTCTGTAGTTCAAGGCATCATTGTTTCCTTCCCTGGTGGCTCTAGGCTTTCTAAAACTTAATGCACACTGTATTTTTCTGGTCTTGGTTTCTTTATCAAAGCTACTTAAAATTGATTAGTGAATTTAATTGTGAGGTGTGATTGGCACTTTCACTGATCCATTTACTGAATGGGCATTCTTTAGGGAAAGGTCAAAAATTTGGTGCTGCACAGGTTTAGGTCACTTGTCACTGTTGTGCTGGAACACTGAAGTCCCACCTGAGGCTGTATGAAACATCTCAAGCCCTAAACAAGATTGTTAGTATAGAGGAACTGGAGGCTTTAATTTTGAGCCATGTTAAAGGGTTCTCAAGTACCCATGGCTTTGCTTTTGTTTGTGCTGAGTGCTCTTGGTGCCAGTGCTGTGTTTTGCTATTCCCCTCTGCTTGTCTGCTTGCTGTCATGAGAGGTTCTTGGGCTGGGGGCAATGCAAGCCTTTGCTTAGATGGTATCCTCACTGCCATGAAAATAAACTAGGTTTTGGTCTGGAAATGCTGCACTGCCTATTTCACACTATTCTTTTGCCTTATTTCATGTAGCTAGGTTTTTTTTCTGTTTGGTTTTAGCAGTACTGAGGAACTGGGAAATCTTAGGAATATGTGTTCACATTTGTAAAGCATGGAGCTTGTATTTTCTGTGTCTAGGGAAATCCCAGCCAGGCTTCCCATTCAGGAGCTCTGCTGTTGCTGCTCTGGGTGAATGCTGGGTCTCTTGTGTTGCCTTAGTTTTTTGGTGCTGTTTTAATTTCTTTTTATCCTTGCTGGCATTGAGTGTGCCCTGCAGACAAAGAGCAGACAATGAAGTGCAGTGAATGACACTTGTGAGCAGGGAGAAACTGGGTCAGTTCCAAGCTGGTACAGAGTGTAGGTATAGGATTGATAGGAGGGGGTGAGGGGAGGGAGGCTGCTACCATGCCGTAACATGCTGTGATATCTTTTGATGGGTGTTAGGGTCATCTAGCATAACTGAACTGTGACAAAACACTGAGTAATACAGAATGTTCATTAGAATTATTCATTAAGGATTTACAGTTCTCAACTGCAGTGCTGTCACAGTTTTAATTACTTCATGAAACTGCATGCTGAGGTCATGCAGAAAATGCTGATGCCTCCACCATGCATTAATTATTTATTTCTAGAACTGCTGTTTTCCTTCTAAATGGGATTAGAACTTCAGAATCTCTAATTTTCAGGAGCTGAAGTTAAATATGAGAACAGGAGTGGGTTGTGTCTGGCCATGTGCATAGCATGAGGCTCTCTTTTTCATCCTGTTCCTTCAGTAAATACAAGTCTAGAGAAATATTGGATCCTCTTGAGCATAAATATTAGAGCTGTGTGTGTTTGTGTGAGGATGATGGATGTGGTGTTTCTTTTGTTGTTTTGTTTCTGATCCTTGTTTGCAGACACTTTTGTGCACAAGTGTTGAGCAGAATCTCCAGGAGCTAAGGGCTTAAGGGTCAGGCTTCTTGCTGAAGGTGATGGGATCTGTTAATGCTTGTACACTTTGGCATGGGTTAGGTTATGAAGAAACAGTGATTTGAGAAAAGCAATTTTCAATTTTAGTAAGGTTATTTGTAAATGTGTTAAAAACAAACATGATAGTGCAACATGCAGGTACAGGTCTTAAGTATGTAGGTTTAGTGTTATAAAATATAAGACAGACCTGTTGGACAAGTTAAAATCTGAATAAGAAGAGTTACTAGCCTAAGCACCTGTAGTTTTTGTTGGTGCTTAATCAGCTTTTGATATCTGTGATTGCCCCTTCAAATCTGAACAGGGTTTTCTCTTACAGGTTGGTTCAGCTGGTTTGGGACAACGAGTGATTTAAACAGAGAAAGCAGGAACTGGTTTTGTTTTTTGTTTTCCTTCAGTCTGTAAACAAAAATGATGCAAGAGGACCTATCAGATCCAACCCTGAGAAATGTGACCAAAATAAGTGAGGTACATGTGAAGTCCACACAAAACTGCTATTGTTGGTTAAAAGCTTACATGCAAAACCAAACCATGTGCTTTGAGCTTATCTTTTCCAGTACATGCATGTCAGAGTAATAGCTTATAATTGAAATAATATTGAGTGCTGGGTTTGTATATTTAATCAAATTTCAATTTTCATGCAAGTGAAGCTTAACAGATAAGAACAATTAGCTTAGCAAATGAAAAGTGATGTTTCTTTGTATTAAAAACTGAAATAGATTCAGTTCTATGCTTGCTATGTAAATGCTAACATCGAACATGCATCTGTAGCCTCACCTACCAAAAGAGTATCTTAATGTATCACTGCCTGGTGAATCTGGTGAGTTAACAAAGAGAGATTAAGTTACTGTGATGAGAAGAACCCAGTTTTTCATAATTGGTGAGTGCGGTTGCTGAGTTCAATCTCTCTACCAGAGCACTCTCCTGAACTGAGACTTAGGTTTTGGAGGCTTCAGTTTAGGGCTCTGGCTCCTGTCTGTGTCTTAAATTGTGAACTGCCAAGTCATCAAGATTTTTGTACTGCTAGTCGTTGATACATTAGAGTTAGGAAGATGTGGTTTGTAAGTCAGGGGAATCATCTGTCAGGGATACATTTCTGCTTTGGGAGAAATTTGGCTTTCTAGTGTTCCTTTTCCCTCTGGTTCCTGTAGTGGTAAGCCTCAGTGTCTTGAAAAGGTAAGATTGAAACTTAGGGTTTGAAAACTCTTGATGTGTTCACTTAGTGCTTTACAGGAGATGGTTATTATATGTACCTGAGACAGGGCCTCTGGCATTTTTGTTGGATGTCACATTTCCTTTGGCTGAATTCCTTTTATGTCTGTCTTTTGAAATGAAGGAGGAGAAGTGATCTGGTGAAGACAGCATCACAGCATTTTCGTTTACCCACCAGCTTGGCAGAAGTGTTTTCATGAGTAGATAGTGCTTGTAGACTGGAAGGAGCATTTTTTAACTCCACGGGCAGTTGGTTTCTGTTACTTGGCAGAAATGTTTGCAGCTTGCTGGTTCTGCCTGTTCCCAAGAGCTGTTTCCAGCCCTGCTGCTTCTCTTAGCCCTGTGGTGGGGTGACCTGGTACAGCTGTTGGTGGGTCAGAGCTGTGACTCTGGTCAGTAATCAAGGTATAGAGGTGACAAATGATGCATTATCTCTTGCATAAAAAAGAAGATGAATAAGAAGCTCCAGTTTAAATTGTCAGGAAGTGTCCTAGCCCAATGCACCTCTGAAAGGGTTAAAATGAAGCAGAAAATAGAGGTTGCAGGTAGTGTAACGCCCAGGGCAGCACACTGACCAACTGTGCATCTGCTGCAGGAAGGATGTGCTGTGGCTTCCCTGTGCTCCAGCTCCACAAGGAAAATGTTCTCAATTACATGGAAGGATTACACAGGATGATTAAACCTGAAAGGGCTTCCTGGATTGTTTTATAATGGCAGAAAGGTGTTTGTTTTATGAAACACGTGAAGCTGGCTGGAAATTAAAGCTGACTCTGTGTGTATTTTATTCATCTGTCATGAAGTCCTTCCTGTGGATAATGCTTGCTGTAAATGTCTATTTTGAGTACTTAGCAGAAGATCTGGAAATTAGCATGCTGTAAAAGAAAATGTTAAAAGCTAGTTGAGCCCTGTGTTGAAATATATGATGAGTGCTGTGGAACATACAACATTCAGCAAGGACTTGGGAAAATCTCTGCAACAAAAACTTTCTGTAAGAATATAAACAACCACCTTGAAAACATTTTTTTTTTCCTGTATGAAACTTACATTTTTCTATTAGTCAAAATCTTTTGGTTTTGTCACTGACTAGCTTAGAAAAGCAGTACTTGGCAGCTAAAAAAGATGAAGACTTCTTGTTGGTATGGCACTTTTTAGGTTTATTTATAATCTTGCCTGTTATTTCTCATGTTTGTTTAATTAAGTTTCCAACTCTTTTGTGAGTTTTCTTTTAAATTTCAAATTATAGGTCCAAGACTAGCTGGCAGACAGATGTTCTTCCAGGTAGGAGTGTGCTGGTGAACCAGGAGGCTGCTTAGGTTTTGGGGAAGAAGCACAGTGCTGTGGTGAAAGCCTGGAAGCAGAGTCAGGACAGCTGGCTTTTGCTCATAGGCTCATCTCATCCGTAGCCTTTGGCAGGCTGTGTCATTTCAGTGCTTGGTTGTAAGCACTGCCAGAAGGATGCAGTGCTTGGCAAGATCGTTGAGGGTTAACATCCTAGAAGTGCTTTGAGAAGATGAGTGCCTAATGAGACCTTGCTGCTTGAAGTATTTTCTCATTCTCACACTGCCTGAACTTTGTGATGTTTTGTAAGTTGGTATTATGTGTAGTGCAAAAACGACAATTGTTGCTATTTCCAGTGTTTTTCATGCCTCCCTTCTTCCCAGCAAATGCCAGATGAACTTAATTGCTCTAAAATGAGATTTCAGTGTACTAGGCTGTGCTGTTGCATAGCAAAGACTGCATCTGATCCTTAGAAGAGAAAGAAGCCTTTTATGTTAGGATTTCATGTGTGAATCACAATATTGCTGATGTGACTTGTCACATTGTACGTGAATGCTGGAGGTTGTGGCATTTCCATTTTTTCACTTCTAGGCAGTTGTTGATGCTTTAAGCTAATCTTGTATTGGTGCCTCTGCTCTCACAGCTACAGGTTGTAGCTGAGCTTGTGCCATTGTGTATTTTCTAATAATATTGAAAATACAAAGTGTTTTTGCTTTAATAGCTGTTGGAAAAATGTCGTTTAACATAATTCCTTCCTCATCTTTCCTTGCTGTGAGTTACCATCAGTAGCTCTGAGCAGTAGAGGAGGTCTGGCTTTGGTGCAGAAGTGGGACTGGTATTTTTGAAACTTGGCTATTCTAGTGAAGAACTGGCAATCTTGTATGGGTGAGGAGACAGTTTTTATTTAGCACACCCCTGGAAAGTACAAAGTCTCAATGTCTGTTACGTAATTACTTGCATTTCAGGAGAGATGCATGGTTACTTTTGTGTTGTACTATTGTTTGCCAGTGCTCATACCCTGAATCCTGTTCTGCTGATGGCAGCATGACTTGCCTTTTCTGAAGTAAAATGAAGGCTTGAAATGTTTTAATTTCTCTGCTGCTTTGACTTTAAAATAGGCTACTGAAGGAAACTCCTGACTGGGTTGTGGAGACAAGCACGTATCCTGTGCCCTCTTGGCTCACCCACCTTGAGCATCATTCCCCAAGGAGTCTATCTGGACAAGTATGTCCAACTCCCCCAGCACAGGCAAGAAAGGCAGTTAGATTTTCTCAGATGATTGCATCTCATTTCTCTCTGTGCTAAAATAGGCAGCACATAGAAGCCAAACAATTCCTATGAAACTCTTGCAGAGGCTGCGTGCTGATGTAGGTAGCTCAGTAACAGGTGGGGTACAGGCTCAGGTGTTACTGACAGTGTGTGCCCAATACAGAGTGTCTCATTTTGCAATATTTTGTGTGTCACTTTCCCTGCCTCTGCCACAGAATTGCATAGCAGTTTGTGTTCCTTGGTCTGAAGTACTTGGTGCACCTGACAGTATGTTTTCCATAGGCAGCAGTTGTTCAGCTGGCTTGAGTGGAGTTTTAATAGAGCTGTTTTGTACTCTTCCCTGCATCCACATTCTTCAGAGAGGAGTGTCTGCAATACAGGAAGTGATGACATTACAGCATCTAAGTGGCATTTTTTAATGCCCATAATATTGAGATGGAGTCATCCTTTTCATCTGAACCAGCCATATGTAATTGTACATAAAAGAGTAGTAGCATGCATGGAACTGTAGAGACAAAAATATTCCTTGCTGTTTTTCCCATGTGCACCTTGGCTTGGAGTGCTTTCCTGGATGGATGCTGTCTGTGAAACCAGAGGGCTGCAAAATAGCTTTCTTCACAGGGTGTGTACTTGACTCCCATTAACATCAGGCAGTAAAATGTCAAGAGTTCATTCAAAATACTGACTTCTAAATTGAGTTTTGCAGTAAATGCAATGGAAAGCTGGAGCTGGGCTGAAGTATTAAAGTATCTACCACAGGCTCCAGTGGAAATGTCTAAGAAACCTTCCCCTGTGTGCTGAGATTGTGCAAAAGTGGTCAGAGAAGATGCGAAGATTTAGTGAAGAGCTGATGCTTTTCTGTGAACCTGAAATTTGAGAAGTTTTAGTTTCAGCTTGAGGTTTTGTGTTTGCTTGGCTTGTTCGGGTTTGGTTTTTTTCATAATTTAAGAAGATACGTAGAATTTTCTCTCTTGCTACGTTGGGCAAGTGAAGCTTAACCTTTTATTCCCCCCTTCCGCTCTTTGGGCTAAATAAACTACTTCAGTTTTGGGGGTGGGAGGTGTGGGGCAGAGGAAATCATGATGACCTGGGCTGGTAGTTTTGTTCTGTTATTTTACATTTCCCCTGTGCTCATTCTCTGTTAGCTCTTTGGGCTGAGTAAAACTCTGACTGGGTGAGAACACTTGTCTTGCAGGAAGGTCTGGTAGCAGAAACCCAGTGTGAGATCTTAGCCATTTTGTGACCTGAATGCTTGCTCTGAATAGGTGGTTGCTAAGAGGATGTGCCTGCTTTTATTCTTCTAGAAGAGCAGGTCTGTGCTCTGAAGAGAAACCAGTACTAGAACTGCATTTTAATCTAACACTGTATTAGAAGCCTATTATCAATATCCTATACCAATTACCAGGTGTGTGGTTACAGCTTTATTGGGAGTGCATGATGACTGGTTTATTGTGCCTGATCATGTTGTCTGAACACTGAAATGTGACCTTTGCCTTGATTCAGCTTAGAAGTGTGTTTTGAGTAGGTAACAACTGCTGTTACAGCTCCTCTCTTTGGTTGTAAACCCAGTGAGAGAATACATAGCTGTAGTTTAAATTTTCCTTGAGAGACCTTTCCCTACAAAACAGTTAACTACTTTTAACTACTTGATTCTTTCAAAATCAGGGATGTGTGTGTATGCTAAACAGTTGAGAAACATTGCTTGGAAGATTAGCAGGCACCCTCCAGCAGAGAGAGATGGACAGTGATGGTCTGGTGCAAAAGTGAGCCTGTAGATGCTCGTGGCAGCTTGCACACCTGCTGTCTGCAGACAACCTTAGCATTGTTCACGTAGGTGGGCAGGGTTTTTTTCCCCTTCCCACAAAATGTTTTGAGGGATGCAAAGTGAAGGTGAATTATTAGGTTCTGGTATTTGATAGATGGAATTGATATAAAAAAGCTTTAAAAAAATAGTACTTTTTGTAATGCTAATGAGGTCTGACAGTACAGTGATGGCAGGTAGGCAGTGCTCCTGCAGCAGCAGGAACTACATGTTTGCAGTTACTGACAGTCTCTTGAAGAGGATGTGTTCATATGGAGAAATTCTACAAAAGAGCTTGAGCTGGAAAGGGAAAACATGCTCATGGATATAGAAATTGTTTTACAAATAGTTCTGTGAAATGGCTGTAAATTAGGCTGAGCATTTGTGCAAGCCCAGTGAGTCCTGACATCCATGGTGACTGGAATGGGAACAGGATTCTGAATTCATTGTGTAGTCTGGCACTTCACTTACCATAGCGTGTTTTTATTGAACTTTGGTTCTGAGAAAAGTGAACAAGTAGTCCTCTGTGCCCCACAAGAAGTAAATGGGTAACACTATGCTGATAGCTACTGGCATGGACGTTTTTACTGCCGACGTCCGAGAGAATGAGTTCCTCAGCACTGGAGTTGGCTCTCCTGTCTGTTAAAACCACAAACATGCAGTGTTAACCATGGAAGTAATCTGAAATGAAGCAATTTTTAACAGGATGAGTTATCCAGAGGTTTTGTCCATTTTGCTTCAGTGCTGTTACATGACAGATGGTTAATGTATGTATAGCCTTGCAAGAATGAGTAACACTTCAAGCACAACTTTCCTCTTTCCTAGAGCTCCGCTGCACCCCAGGGCAGTTTGCGTGTCGGAGTGGTACCATCCAGTGCATCCCTTCCACTTGGCAGTGTGATGGATGGCCCACCTGTGAGGATGAGAGTGATGAAGTTGACTGTCCAGGTAAGGAAAGCTGAGAAGACTGCTCGTCCCAGTGTCAGCTTGTTTTGCAGCAGTACTTTGCATTATGTTTGCGTGCTTATTTTTGTTTGAAGGTGGAGATTGTTTGGTAGAACTGTACTCATTATTAACAGACTTTGAGTTGGCTTCTCTTAATTTTGTGCAGCTAATGCTGCAAACAGATTTTTGCTTATCTAAATGATCCTTTTGTTCTTATAGTCTTAAGTAGGTATGCTGGAGATGAGAGTTTGGGATCTAAACGAGACTTTAATGACAAGGAAAAAGTCCTGTTGCAGTTAAACCAAAATGACACATAGGCATGTAGTTAAACGTGGAGTGACTCTTCTTGTATATCACTGGAGCTGTGCTGGGTGACATTGTTGGACTTAGGTAGAGAGCTTGTTTTATTGCTGCCTCTTCTGATCACACTTCTTGTGCTGAAGTGGAGAACTTTGCTCTGCCAAACAAGCTGATGCATTTACTCTTCATAAACTCACGTCATTTGCTTTCAGCTACTATCACAACATCCACATGAATGAAAATTAAGTATTTTCATCTTCTTTTCTTGCTTAGTGTGTTAGTTGGCTATTTAAGTTGTTGCATGGAAGGTGAAACAGGATGATGTTGACTCAAGGACTGGTATTACAAATAATATTTGGTGTATGCCTAGGAAGAGGATTTTATGGAAGTAATGTTCCTCAGTAGATAAGCTCTGCTGTTGTGTTTGGGGTGTAGATCTCTCTGGACTGTCTGGCCTCACATGATGAGAGGAAGTTTTAAGTTAAGAAATGAGAGAGACTTGATCAATCACCGTGTCTGTATGCAGGGAGAGGAGAGGAACATGCACAAAGAATAGCAGAGGGGAAAATGATAGACAGCAAGAGAAGGAAAGTATTCCACTTGATGAGAAGAGTAATTGGATAAGTAATTGGTGAAAAGGCTGTGCTCAGTAAAACAGCCAGAAAGCTGGGTGTGGCCTTTGTGAAAGAACTGAGATATTTGCACAGTAATGCAAGGAGTGTAGCCAGTAAACCAGAGGAACAAGAACTGCTGGTGTAGGATCTAAAAACTATTATACCTGTAACAAAAAATTGGTGGGGATAGCACTGTGACCTGAAATGGGTGTTGAAGGGCATGTCTTCTTAGGAACTGTCAAGAATAAAGACTGGTGGTGTGCATGTGAATGATGTGCTGGAGTCTATAAAGGAATAGCATGAATGAAAGCAAATCTGAGGCCAGAATAAGTTTGGAAGAGTGTGGTTTTTCCCTTGGGGAAAGCAATCAGTCGTAGGAGAGACTAAGTAATGGGACCTTGACTGGGGAGCTAATGCTGCTAATAATAGTAGCACACAGTCGTACTCAGGAGTGATAACTTTCTTCTTTGGCCACTAAATTAACAAGAAATGATGCAGCTTTAAATTTAGAAAATACCTTTGGATTTAGATGAGCAGTTGTGAGATGATTCAGCTAGATTTAAATACTTTTTAATTAAAGTTCTTAGTTTCAATAAAGGCAGACTGAACACTACAATGACTAGGTAGTGAAGCCACCCATACTTGTGAAACTTGGAGAATTAAAATATCTTGTAATTAAAAGGGAGGAAATCTCTCTGAAGCATGAGAAAACACTTGCAGGAAAGGGCTCTAAATCTGGTTGGGATGCTTGCTGCTTTCTAGCCTTTGAGCTGCTAATGGCACGTTCCAACATGAACATCTCGGAGCAGATCAGTGGCAGTGAGTTAGGGTTTTGTGGTGGTGGTGAACATGTGTTTCAGTGGCCACTTAGTCAGGTTGGTATTGCCAAAGGTTTGGTACAAAGCCACTGTAAGTTATTTGGTACTGTTGCTTTAGTTCACCTTTCCTAGGCCTAATTTCATTCATGTTAATAACAAAGCTCCTATTAAAATAAAAGGATCATTAATTAATAAATTAGCTTGATAATTGTGTGTTGTCTTGAAGTACAAAAACCCCAAGGCCTAGGACTTTTTTGTTAAAATAATTTCTGGCATTTTTTTGAGAATACAATTAGATGAGACATTGGCTCATTGACCGTATGAGTAAGTGTATGAAATGCCTGTTTTTGCTAGACCATACGTTTCTCTGAAGACAGTGCTGATGGCTGGTTTTATTCTCTCGCTTTCAGAACAACCATTTTCCCTTAACACATGGAATTCCTTTCAGTCCCATACTGATGTGTAAAGTGCTATTCCTCCTGCCCTTCCCACTAGGCATGCAAATGTTAGTGGAATCTACTGCAGTGCTTCCCCTCAAGTCATCTCTCTGGTAGACTGCTTGCTCTTGTGAGCATACTAGAAATTGCTAGAGGGTTTTATGTGGCATGTGCCTGCAACTCTCTTCTACTTAAGCAGTGGAGACTAATGAAATTTGTGTACTGTTCCATACCAGTGGTAATTGAGCCTAAAAATAGTTGAACCCAAAGTGGTGTATTCTGTGAAATGGTAGAAACAGGCATGAATGTCTTAAACAGGGACTTTTACAAATGTGAATTTATGACTTCTACTCACTTCCTCTCACATTTCTACACAAGTAGTTGAAGTAGGAACAGAGCATTTCCACTTTTAATAAAGTTCTGTGTCTAAACCTGTAAGAAGGAAGGACTCTGCAGTTTGTCTTTTGCTACTCATTGGATTTCCAGCTTTTCTTCTACCAGAAGCAGACCTTGGTGTGTGTGGCAGATTGCAGCTTCTCTTCTAGCTCCTCTGAACACAGTTTTCCATTTGGTGTCATGTTTGTTCCCCCGTGCCGTGCTGCTCAGCATGTGTATGTTCTAGTCTGTGCCCATCTCAGCTGGTGCCAGCTCTCACTGTTGTGTGGACTTAGCTCACATTCCATATTGCACTGCTTGGCTTTTTGCTTCCTTTTACTCAGTCCAAATGATGGAGGCACTGAGAGGGATGAAAAAGGAGCTTTCTGCTCTGGTTGTGTGCTTGGCTTCCCCTCGTGATGCAGTACTTGCAAAGAAAGTGTTGCTGTGCTGCTGTGGATAAACACTGCTGAGGAATCTCCATGGATGCGCAGGGAGAGGAGGCACAGTGTAACTGAATTCTTTACAGCTTCTCTGGATAATAGGCAATATTTCTTTCAGACTTAAACTTGATGGCATTTGACCCCTCCATTTTTTCTATGTCCCCAGTAGGAACAGCAAACTTGGAACACTTGGCACAAAGCTTTTTTCTGTGAGCTAGCAGGGCTGTGCTTTGCAGGCTGCAGTGACAGCCCTTGTTCAACTGAAAGGTAGAAATGTAAGTCAAATGTCTTTGCCTTCCATTTCTGTTCTGAACAATTGCTGAACTGCTTTGATTCAGATCTGGAAAAGTTCACCAATATCAAATACAGTAGGAGCCATCCAGCATGGCAAACTTCCATTCTGAATTGGTAGCTTGAAGTTTTAAACAACTGAAAATAGTCGCAGAATCAGCTGTGCTGAGCAACTTTCTTGATGTATACCACTAGGACTGTGGTCATGTTAGACTGAATTAGGGAGCAACTATAAATTGGAAGGAGCTGGGTGAATACTCATGAGCTGATCCATTTGGAAGCAGACTGGAGGATGTACATGTCCACCACGCTATAGTACTCCAGGGAAGAAGAAAACCTGTGCCTTATGAATTTTTCCTTGAATCCACTTTTCCCTTTTCCCCAGCAACTAACAAGCAAATTGTATTTCTGGTATAACTGTACAAAGCCAAAGGAAACAAAACAGTCTGTCTTGGCTTGTAAAAATACTACTGTTGCTCTTATTGCTTGAGGTTGTAGTATCTAGAAGAATAAAGGTTTTGGGAAGTAGCTGATCTTCCAAAATTTTACTGCTTTTCAGAATATTAGGTATGCACATAAGCAATAAAGATGGGTTAGCTTGTGATCTTCTAGGTTTAGGTTCTGAAAAATTTAGTCCATGGCACTATTAATTTGTTTTAAAGATAAAAACATTTATAAAGAAAGCAGGAGCAAGCAGAGTACACAGAAAATTCTTCTGCAGAGTATGGAAAAAGTACAATAGAAAACCAGTCCAATTACACCTTTGCCACCAGAATCTGCAGTGGCTTTTCATGGCAGTGAAGTGACTTAGAAGCTTGTTAATATCTCTTCCTGTATTGTCCTGGAAAAACTTGTCATTGTTGCTTTTCTCAGAGACCTAGAATTCAGGTCAAATAGAAGCAATTTAATATTTGGAGAGCACCAGTTTATTAAGCAGCTGTCAGTGTTGAGGAGAAGTGACTTGTAGTGGCTGTTTTCTGTCTCTCCAATCCTGCCTGGGTTCAGTGGCGAGGCTGCTGACATGGGCAGATGCTGAGCAAGGACTGAGCGTCATGCCTCCTGGCGGAGGACTGACTGAACTCACTTGGTGTGAGAGCTATGTAGCTGTTTTCCAAAGCACCTGGCCGAAGTTGTGCCCATGGAAGGTGCTAGCCCCAGTAACCCTTTCTGAGCATCGCGTGATAGAAGCTGTGACCTCGTGGTTGGTTCCCAGGGGAGGTCAGTTGTTAAGTCCTCGTGGGCGTTGCGTTTAGCCGCCGCAGGTCAGCCATATGGTGTTGCATCTGTTCTCACTTCTGAGAGGGAAATGATCCTTTGTGCCTTTGGTTCCTACTGGTTCTTTGAGTTTAGTTGTTACCATTTAATGCCATGGGAAAACAGGGCTTCCCATGCTGAGCCCAGTTCATCTTTGATAATGCTAACTAATGTATGATGCTTTATTTGTAAAGTCTTACTATAATTGAAGATTTGCTTTTTTAGTCGCTTGGTATTGCTCTGAAAACCATAGTGTAAATCCTGCTACTGAACCATTAAGATTAAGAACAATCAAATTGTAAACTAAAAATAGATTGGTCTTTAAAGTAATATAAAGATCAGTGATCTTCACTGTCAGATTATTGTACCATTTTGTGTGCTTTGAAATGTACACTCACTGAACTTTTTGCCAGTGATAAATAGCATATTCTGATATTGAACAGTAGAATTACCACTTCATTCCTGTAAGGCTAAGTGAGTGTATTCTGCACAGTGATGTCCTAATGGGTGATCTCTATAGACATGTAATTCCTGGGATAATGTGATAATGAAATATCCCTTGCTTATCCCATTAACCCAGGGCAAACTCAGCATGCTAGAGCCAGGTGAATGCCAAGCTACTCTGATGTTCCTGGGCTCTAGCAAGTGAGGGTTTTTTTTCTTGTTAGTGCTGACTTTGGCTCCAAGTAGTACACTGTTTGTTGGTGAGGCTTCTGGAGGTCTTTCCCCCAGCATAATACACTGAAGAGTCTTCAGCTCCAGGTTTAATCATCATGAAATGTTGTGGACCTTCTTGCTTTTAAAAGATAATCTGAAAGAAGAAAGTTTTATTGACCCAGATTTGAATAGATCTCAAACTGATGTAGTTCCACCTGTTGACTAAGTAACTACTCTTTATTTGGGACCATGACAGGTGTACTTGGTTTAGCTAGCCTAAACAGAGCAAATTAACTTTAAAGGAAAATAAGCTGTTTTTTTTTTATTTTGGTTTGTTTTGTTCTTTTTTTTTTTAATGTATATAGAAACTGACACTGAGGTGAGAGTGTGTATGCTTGTTATCTCAGAAATAATGAACAAACATTTCCTTTAGGAGCTTGAGAGTGAATGAAAAACCTTGTTCTTCAGGCTGAAGATAGGTTTCCTTTCCTGGTTTTACTTTTGTCCTAGATCTCAGAGAATGTGTTGGGGAAAATGCATTGGAGATGTTACCTTACATCCTTGAATACACAGCTGAGAAATGAAGCAGCTGGAGAGTGGGCAGTTCTGTAAACAGGAACAGATGAAATGCACTGGAGATGATGCATGGGCTGCAGCAATTGAAATGATGAGCATTCAAGTCCTGTGTACAAGTGCAGGCTGTTGAGAGTCTGCCAGGATATTTAGCTTACTCTGCAAGACTCGTGTAGTGGCTTGTTGGCTCTCTGCAGTTGGAGGTATTTCAGTTACACACAGGGAAAAGCGGGCAAGCTGTCACTGCAGGGATCTGCCAGCTTTGCTTACCTGACTCTGTTACTTGTCATGCGTGTCTTGAATGAAAGCCCAGAGAAAGTTTAATGAAAAGAAATCTGGCTTTGCTTGCATCTTTCACCAGCACTGACTATTCCTTCTGGTTCCCAGACTTGACAGGGGACCAGAGAACTTACCATGGGAAAGAGAATGTGGACTCGAGGCACAGTCGGGGGAGAGGAGGAGACACAACGCGCTTCCACACCGTCAACGTGGCACAGCCTGTCCGCTTTAGCAGTAAGTTGCAGACTGGGAATCTGGGCCATCCTTCTGCTAATTGATTTAGCAATAAGCATGAAACAGTTTTAAATTTAAAGTTCCTTTCCTAGCTGTTGTACAAAATTAACACTGCAGATGCAGGTGCTGAAATCATAT
The DNA here is from genome assembly GCA_013396975.1 of Bucco capensis. Lineage (NCBI taxonomy): Eukaryota > Metazoa > Chordata > Aves > Piciformes > Bucconidae > Bucco > Bucco capensis. The sequence continues at coordinate 158,349 of VWZO01005336.1, read as the reverse complement.
TTCATATGTTTTAAATGCCATCCTCCTGTCTCTGTGATTCTCCCTGTCAGTTAGCCATCTCTCCCAAGAATGCCACTCAAAAGCCTATGGGCCTGTTTCATCCAGAATGCTTCAAGGCTTTTGTTGAGTATTCCCTCATTGGAGTTAACTGAGAGAGGGCAGAGACAGCAATTCACACCATCACCTTCTTCATTCCTGAAGATCCACTTTGCAGGGATGTTTTTCCAAAGCAAGCAACAGTTGCCTCAGAAGCCCCATCATCATTAGTGATTGACCACAGGAGCAGGGTTATGTGAATACTACTGAGAGAGTAAAAGTAGGTTGAAAACTTCACAGCAAGTTGGATGTATTGCTAACCTCCTCACAGAGAGAATCGTTAAATTGGCCACGTCTGTTTATTAATTCCTGCTTCTTGCTGCTTGTTTTGACTTGGATTGATCAAACTGATTTGATTTGTAAAGATGTGCAGGGGGGTATCTTCCACAGTTAATCATCAGTCTTAATTAGACTCTAAAGGCTGTCAAAGTGCAATGAAACATTACTAGGAGTTGCATCTTTTTTAATACATACAAAATATTTTCCTTTATGAAAAGCTGTAGTGAAGTCTTCTGTGGTCTGTAATGTCTCCATCTCTTCCTGGTGAGGTGTACATAGCATGCTGTGTATTCACATCCACGTGATGACACGTTGCATTGTCATAACCTGACTAGGATGCATTATCTTGAAGATCCTAATTTGGGGGGAATGGTTTCCCTTCTATCCTTCATGTTTCCTAGGAAAGTGCCCAACAGGATGGCACCACTATGAGGGCACAGCCAGCTGTTACAGAGTCTATTTAAATGGGGAGAACTACTGGGACGCAGTGCAGACGTGCCAGCGGGTGAATGGATCCCTCGCCACCTTCACTGCAGACCAGGAGCTGAGGTTTATCCTGGCACAGGAGTGGGACTTGGAAGAAAAAACATTTGTAAGGAAGGACCAGCATAGGTGAGTAGGAGGGAGGGGGACAAAGATCTCGTAATGCATGAGAAATGGTTTATGTGGGATACAAACACTGGTAGTTCAGTTTGCTTAGAAAATCTAATGGCAGAATTCACTTCAGGTTGATATCCCAGAATGAGCATGCTGATTGACTGTTTGGCAGTGACCATCTGTAATTAAAACATCAATTAACATTAACAGATAGGCTGTGGTTCAACAGAGTCTTTTTATCTTCAGGCGGTCTCGGCAACGTATACTGGTATTGTGGAACTGCAGCAGGGAGGATGGATTTTGTCATCATCTCCTGCAGCACTACCTTGTGTAGAAATAAACATTTAAACTTGCCAACAGAAGTTTTGTTTCCATTAAGTACTATTAGCTCTGACAAAGACTGCAACTTGAGTTAAGAATGAAGTAAAAAGCCATTTTGAGTTGCAAGAACTATGTTCTGGTGTTTTTAGGTGTTTCATTGTGTTAGTTTGCAACAAACAGAATTCCTTTGTTCTTGCTTGTGGGTTTTTTGCCAGTGCTGATGGGCTGCCATGGGAGATCACCAGGAGTGGTTCAGTTAATGGTGTATCTCTGGCTCTGGAGAGGTAGGTGGTTTGATCCAGAACAGTCTGACATAAGCTGTGCATGTTCATAAAATATTTGACTTCTGGATGCTTATATGTGATTTTTGGCTTTGAGATAATGAAGTGCAGCTGTAACAATAGAGTAAGTTCCATAGAGTAAGTTTATGAGTAGAAATAAAAGAGGTGGTGAGTTATCATTTGTAAATGTAGAAGACTATCAGATATTCTCCTCTATTCCTCAGGTGTGGTTTCTCTCTAAATCCCCAGCCTATGGGCTGAAATGTTAAGGAAAAAATCATCAGAATGTTTTGGAAGTTAGCTTTTAAGCAGTAATAAATCATAATAAAAAAATAAATGTAATTTATTTTAATCTGTTAGTGTGTTCTTTTGCTTGTATCTCTAGAATCTAACTGAGGTTTTTTTTGTAGGTTCTGGGTTGGATATCAGTATGTGATCACCAATCGAAATCACTCTCTAGAAGGTCACTGGGAAGTAGCTTATAAAGGTAGACCTCTCAAATGGTTCCTTAGTTAAATGGCTCATCTTCAACTAAGATTAAACTTGCCTAATCCCAGAAATCTCAGTTTATATGAAAAACTGAACATTAATCTGGTAGGCATCACTGGTTGAAATCCTTCGGTTGCCAGACAAGCAGCTCCCTCTGCTGTAAATACAAAGTTTTATGTTTCTGTGCCTTCTGTCTTTAACTCACTCACTGGAGGGATTAATTAATCTTAAAGTCATTGTATGAACTTTTGTGTGTGTGATTGAATGTCTAAATGCTGTGCTGTCTTAGGTAATGGAAAATTTAAAACAGAGCTTTCTTTTAAGCATCTGAACTGTGAATTCCAGAGTAGCATTAGGAAAACTAATGTGAATAGTTTTCTTCTCATGTACAGTTTTCAGTAATGGGAAATCTGGAAGGACAACTATTAGGTGCAGAATGAACAGAATTTTACTAAGCTGTTGGGTCTTGAAAAATACTCCCTTTGACACTAGAGAAGCTGTAGAACCCTGCAGAGCTTTCTGATAGTACTTGTTTGCTGTGCTGCCTGCACAGAAATACTGAATTCTTTTGTCATTTAAGTGAGCAGAGTTGACTGCATATTCAGAGGAAGCTGCTCCTTCTTGTGGAGGCAGGAAGCTTTTCCTTAGTTCCTAAAGGTGTCTTGGGACAGCAGGCAAATGGGAGGGAGGTCTAACTTTTTCTCATAGTAGGAATTTCTGGTCAGGACAAAACTGTTTTTATAGGAAGGCTTCTCTTGTGAAGGTCAAGTTAAAAAAAAACAACAACAAAAAACAAAAAACCCAAAAAACCAACAAGAACCAAACCCAAAAATCCACAAAAAACCCCCAAACCAACATTCTCCTTAAAAGGACCTTTCTTTGCTTTTTGGCAGTTGACTGCAGTGCCATCTGCTGACAGTGTGTGCAGCCAGGGACACTGCTCAGAAACAGCGTTTTAAAAGTTACAGAATGCCCTCAGCACCTCTTGCAGTGTTTGTCACCCATCCTGCAGTCTCTTAACAATTACCTGAGATGGAAGGACCAGAGTCCAATGCAGGAGCAGCACTGTAGCCTTGTTCTTGGCGTAGCATCGCTCTGCACTCTGAGCAAACTGAGATGGGAGGAGCAGCTCTGAGCAGCCTGCACAGGGCAGAGGTACACACATCTCTGGAAGCACTAGGAGGTGCTTGGAGTGCCAGGTACAATCAGTATGGGTTCTTGCTCCACTTACAGCAAGCGTGGCCAGACTTGGCATTGTTGGAAGGGCAGTGCTGCTGTTGGCAGACAAACCCTATGGACTTCTGGAAAGCAGCACTTGTAGAGATATCAGAACATCACTCCCACTGGTGCAGAATGACAGAATTACCTAGTGCTTTGCAAACAGCAGCAGCCTCTTCTCTCTGTGAGTCACCCCTTCCCTCCCTGCTGTTCGCTCTGCCCTGGAGGAGTGTTGCTAGTGGAAGCTAGAGCTGGAGGACAGTAGCCATGTGGCAGAGTTGGCGTGCATGAGATGAGTGACTTTACAGAGCCTTTCTAAAGCCTTGCATACCCACAGGCTGCTTATACCAATGCCTCTTGTTGCAGGCTCCTCAGAAGTGTTCTTGCCCCCTGACCCCATCTTTGGTACGGCGATGTCCGAGAATGAGAATGTTCTTTGTGCCCAGCTCCAGTGTTTCCATTTCCCGACCCTGCGGCACCATGGTTTGCACAGCTGGTATGCTGAGAACTGCTATGAGAAATCCTCCTTCCTCTGCAAAAGGAGTAAGTTGGGTTTGGTTCAGTCTCACAGTGTGCTGTCTGTAAATAGGCATATAACGAACATGGGGAAATGGGTTAGTTGCCCTTTCTGCCTTTTGCCTAGTGCATTAAAAAAAGAGAGGGGGACAGTTAAATTTCTGCTTGGTTTCAATAAATGACAGCATCATAAACAGGGTTGTCAGCTACAGTGCAGATTGTCACTAAAAAAATACTAAGCAGCTCAATCAATCATAAGAGTATACTTGGGAAAAAAAGTGCCTTATTAGTAAATACCACTTTTTTCTCACTTTCATGTGAAGCTAATGATTCCATACTTCTGATTTATTTTGAATATAGCAAATTGTATCAAATTCTTTTCAGCTAATTATGAGAACAAAGCAGGGAGGAGGGAAACAAGTGAAACTACTGACTTAAAGTTTAAAAATGGCTTTCATTCTGTATCTTGCACTTCTTTCCTCCAGAAGGCTATGTCACCAGAGGTATTGGCAGCATTGTTGGGTAATGTTTAAGAAACGTGGTAGAGATGATGCTTCTTTGCCAGTGGGAGAAAAGGTGTTGAGCTGTTGCTGCAGTTCCTGAAGTTTTTATGGTTGCTTTTACTTAAAGCAGGAAAAAGGCTTACAGAATGGCAGGGGAGGAAAGTTCAGCCTTTTTTCCCACCTGAAAAATTGAACATTAGGAAGTAGCAGGAGAGAGGGAAGGAGCTGCAGCCGGCATTGACAGTGAAGCTTAAAGTTCTCAGACCACTTGCTTTCCTGTGTCTTGGAGAAGATGCNGTAGTCAAGAGTAGAACAGACTCCGAGGGAGGCAGTGCACCCTCTGTCCTTGGAGGGTTTTGTGGTCAATTAGATTGAAACCCTGAGCAACCTAATGTGAGTCCTAGCTGACCCTGCTTTTACAGGAGATTGAGCTGGAGACCTCCTCAGGTCTCTTCCAGTTTGAACTTCCCTATGCATCCTCCCAGCTGACCTCTGCCTAGGAAGGAGGGAGCAGGCCACCCTCCCTGAGCAGGTGTCAGCTGGCAGGTTTCAGTGCTCTCTGTATTCCCTCTCTCTGGATTTGGTGCCTGCCTTTATGTCAGTTTGGAGAAAGGACAGGGGACAGAAGATACCTACACCTCCAGTGGGCAGGGATGAAGATGCAGCAAGGGCCCTGGAATTGCTGTTGCCCAGCTTCCTTTTTCAGGCCCGTTCTGTTAAGAGAACAGGTTTCAGTTTCACCTAGAGAAGATTCAGCTTTCCCTAAGTAGCAGGAGAGAGGGAAGGAGCTGCAGCCGGCATTGACAGTGAAGCTTAAAGTTCTCAGACCACTTGCTTTCCTGTGTCTTGGAGAAGATGCCTGGAAGTGTGTCAATTCCATTAGGTACTTAAAACTCACCTTGTCAGTTCTGAGCACTCAGTCATCCCTGTGTGCCTCCAGACTATCCATTATCTTCCTCTTTCCTCAGATCCCTTTTCAAAGTTGCTTTAATGTGAAGGTGTGACTTCTAACTGCTGATCTGCTTATGTTTACAAATCACTTAATGGAACAGACTAAACTGGACTCTGCTCTGGCAGGCTCACAGACACTTGGATGTTGATGTGCTTTTCTGTTCCAGGCCAGACTTGTGTTGATATCAAAGACAACATTGTTGATGAAGGCTACTATTTCACTCCCAAAGGGAATGATCCCTGTTTGAGCTGCACGTGTCACAACGGGGAGCCCGAAATGTGCGTGGCTGCTCTGTGTGAGCGGCCCCAGGGCTGCCAGCAGTACCGCAAGGACCCCAAGGAGTGCTGCAAGTTCACTTGTTTGGACCCAGGTGAGAGCTGACTGCTGCAGTTGTGTCCAGAATAGATAGTTCAGTGCTTAACTTGCTTGTCTTTGGCTGTAGCTGTGTTTGAAATGATGTATCCTTTCAGTGCCTTCACATTGCTGTGTATAAACCCTCTGTGGGGAAAGAACTTAAATCATCAGAAATGAAGTATTTCTAATCCTTGATGCTGCTTACGCAGGAGAAGCACTAGCTTGTTTTCTGTATGGAGATGGACAGTATTGTGAGTTCTTAGTAGAGCATCTTTCATGGTTTCTTTGTTATGAAAATAAAAAGGCTTTTCCCTTGAGTATTTAAGCATGTTTCCTGGAGATGAGCGTTGTGTGTGGAACTATGGATGTAGGGATCATGTGGGAAGCAGAGTTTGTAAAAAAATACAAAGTTTCAGTAATAATCAGGACATGCAACCTTGCTTATTGGGTTTGACATCTCAGTGCACCTTCTTGTTTGGATCAGTAAAGTCTTGACAGCTGTTTGTCAGCCGTCATTGGGGATGTAGATTTGAGAGGATTGTTTCCTATAAAGAGATTTGTGAAAAGAAGTGTGTCTTACTTGGAGTTTACTGTGAGGCTGGTCAAATACTAGAGCAGATCACTTGTGGAGTCTCCATCTGTGGGGATACTGAGTGTCTGCTTGGAGTCTGTCCAGGGCAGCCTGCTCTGGCTGATGCTGCTTGAGGGGCTGGACTCTGTGATCTCAGGCTGTCCCTCCCAGTCTCAGCCATTCTGTGATACTCTTATTTCCTGCTGTTTTGAAAGAGCCTCATCTTACCTGAGTGTGCTAAAAGACTGCTTTTCTTAACTCCTGTGAAACCACAGAAGGTTAGCTCTTCCTATCAGAGGCTTCTTTTTCAGCCTATTGCAAAAAGGGGTGCTTGCTAGCTTCCAAATTCTGCAGTCTTTCTCATTTGTCTTAACTAGGGAAGTTAATGGTTAAAGGCTGCTGGCTCCGCACTGTAACCAGGGCTCCCCAGCAACGGTGGAGCTGGGGGATGGGAATGGGTATGGCAAGGGGTGATGTGTCTGTCTTAATCACTATAGCTGATTCTATGTAGTAATGATTAGGTGCATGGACTTGCTTATTGATTCTGTTGCTTTAAGCTAAAGTAAAATAAACTGCTCTCTTGAATGTGGTGCCTGTGTCCTTTGTGCTGACCCCATCTGTTGGCAAAGCAGTTGGTGAAAGAGTTGGGGGAAAGCAAGAGTCTTCCTCCTACTCTTTATCAGCAGAGCTAAGATTTGGCTTCACTTTTTTTATCTTCAGGAACGGTGTCAGCAAAGCATCCCCCAGCAGGCAGGATGAGATGGCCAGGGATAACCTCGTGCCGTGTTCTCTAATCCTTGCTGATTGCTGGATTTGCTGTTTCATGAATACTGATTTGAAGAGTGTGTTTTACCACATCCTTTCTGATCCTTAAGCTCTTCTTCCTGTCCTGATGCTAAATAAGACTGTTTCATTATACTGTGGCCCGAAGTGTTCTGATGTTTTTAGTAACTTGGGTTTTGAGAGAAGACTTATCAAGCAGTTATCAGACTTCCTTCTTAATGAGGTTACTTCAGCTAGTGATAAACAGTGAAGTTTCTAAATGAAACGTTTCAGTTTTCCTTCTGGGTGTTTATAAATGACTATTCCAGATGACAGAATTAATCAATTACTTTCTTTAATCAGCATTTATTCATCCTTGTCCAACTCTTGCATATCATAGAATTGTCAGGGTTGGAAGGGACCTTAAAGATCATCTAGTTCCAGCCTCCTGCCATATATCTTCCCTAAGCTCTCTTGCAAAGGAAAGAAAACAGTTTGCTAATCAACAGTAACTAAGTCACCCAGGGAGATACCAGGGTGGAATAAATCCTCCTGTTGGGTTGGCAGGTAATCAGCTCTGCCAGTGTGAGTGGGTGAACAATGATTACAAGTGGATCATGGATATTACTCAGGGGCTTGGTAGGAGAGGAAGTTTTCAGTGGTTAGGAGTAAGCTGAGCAATCACAGCTATACTCTCTTGAAAGATACTACTTCTTATTTAGTTGAAGATAAACAGCAGAGGAAAATCTGTCATGTACTCGTACTGAAACTGAGGTGGTCTGTCTGTTACCACTCCATGGATGTGGTAGAAAATCATTTTTCTGTTTGGCTTTTGTTTAGACACAGCTGCAGCTCTTGTTTGTGAAAAGGTAGTAACAGAAATTACGTGTTGAAAGAGCTGGTGGTGCAGAAGCTTTTCTAGTGACTGAACTTGTGCCGTTACACTCAACACAGTAGTAACATCCTGTAAAACAGCCTTTCTGTAATAATCTATATTTACCTGGGTTAGGATTCTCTGTCATGACTTATCTTGTTCTATACCAGCTATGTCTTTGTCTCTTTTTTAAGTCTAGGACTTGACAATAGTTTATCCAGTCAAGGCTGAGAGCAGTGTGATAGAGGCCCAAGGTGCCCCAGAAGCAGTTGTAGCTGGCCTGAAGAGAATACATGGAAGGCTTTTTGCATACAAGACTGCATTGTGCTTGCCTGTGTGTGTATTTTACTTGAGTCACTTCATTGAAGGCACTTATTAAATTAATTTATGGTGTTGATGAAGGCAGCACTGCCATAAAATGGAGGAACAATGGCAGGTCTGTGGTGCTGAGGAGAGTGTGTAGCTTGGTAGATGTGTGACTGCATTGGTTTAAGCTCTGACAGTAAGAGCTGCCAGAAGGTTAGACAGCACAGAGGCTTTTGTAGTATACAGCCAGATTTGAGAGGGTGTGAGGTTTGAGCTTTATGCATAGTGCACTGCTAAATGTATTTCTTGTTGCCAAGAATGCATTACCTAATAAATAACAACCTGTGAGCCATGTACTTTAGGGATGTATCAATTCAGTGGGTTTTTCTGTTACCAGCATTTGTAGCAAGTCAGTACTTAACAGGTTTTTGTGAGGCTTTTAGCTTTCTTTGTAAGGAATCTTTGATACAGCTTTAGCTGCTGTTAGTGAAAGGAAAAGTACTGAGAGAGCTCTGGCAGCTGTGGTGGATGTGGGAAAGGAGAGATGGCCAGGATCTGGCTGATTGCTCTCAGAAATGCAGTGGCTGGGGAGAGAGGTTTGTACCTGGTACTGCTTGTGTCCTGCAGCAGTAGTGACCAGGCTGAGCAGCTGCTTTATCTGGTCTTTATCTGCACCTAACCTGGGTGTACTTCTCGTTCAGAGCTCTTTAATGGGAGAAACTGGGACAAACAACAGTGGTTTTAGGTCTTTTTTCCTTTGTGCAGAGTATCTCTATGTGCACCTGCTGCTTAAGCAGAACCAACTGTGATTAGTTGAATTGTGAAAAAATTAATACCTGTCATATCTGGCATTGGTAGAGCAGTGATAACTTGCTCACAGCAGCCTTCTAAGAGTGGATCTGGTTAGCAAGGGTATACAGCACTCAAAGTCCTAAGCTCCTGGGTCTGTTCTATATTCTGCCACTTGCTTTCTATGTGATTCTAGGAAAAGATTTAGTTCCCATTTACCTTAATCTCTTCAGGTGAGAAAGTAAGATGATTATCATATTGATTCACCTTTTTAAGGTATTTTTAGTTCCTGTCACTTAATGGTGCTAACCAACATAGCAATGACATGAAATTTAGATGACCACATCTTGGTGATAATGACAATACTTAGAGATTTTGTTGTTGGGAATGTAGATGTTAAGGTGTCCAAAAGTCATGTAGAAACAGTGTGTAGATACACATGGGAGACAAAGTGCTGTTAACCTTTCCTTTTTCCTAGTTTCAGAGACCTGAACCCTCCCACATTTTGTCCTTTTTGCTGCTGTAAGATACTTTTAGAAACATTTAGATCTTGTAATAAATAGATAAGTCACCTGAGGATTCATCATTTTCTTATAGTTTTGAAATACAGAGAGGTGTTAAACCAGGCTAATCAGCCTCTCCTTTGCATGTATCTCTCAGTTACTGACAGAACAGCAAGAAAAAGGAGTCTTGAACAAAGCTGAAAGGCTTCTTTTGATGTGTTTTATGTGATAGATGGCAACAGCCTGTTTGACTCCATGGCTGGTGGAATGCGCCTGATCGTCAGCTGCATCTCCTCCTTCCTCATCCTCTCCCTGCTGCTCTTCATGGTGCACCGGCTGCGCCAGCGGCGGAGAGAGCGCATCGAGTCCCTGATTGGAGCAAACTGTGAGTGGCCTGGTCTGCAACAGGACCTGATCTAGGTAGTGTGTGCTGCAGAAGACATACTTATCTGTGGAAGACACCGGTGCAGTCTGGTTACAGATTCTAGTCAGTGCTGTACCCAGAGGTAGCTCCATGCTGCCTGCCTGAGCTGCTCACGATTGTACGAGCTTGGGTTCTCTGAACCACTCCACAGTCAAAGAAGCAGCTGTGATATTAGCACTTACCTTGTGTCTCATGCTTGTTGTTGGCAGATTGATGTACATAAAGGTGAGAAATGTCATGGTCTTGCTTGAGTGTGCCTGTGTGTGTGTCTTGATAGGTTCTTCAGACTCCAACTGTTGTAGCTGATAATGGAAAAATACTTCTTGTTTGTTTGTGGTGCAGATCTGAACTGCCTGCTGTATGTGAAGGATCTCCTTCGTTTGGAGAGGTTAGATTCAGGTTTAGATGTGATGCAGGACAAACAGGCTGGGAGCAAGTGGGTCTGGCTTATCCTTGTGTAACTGCAGTGAGTTGACTTGTATAGATTATATAGACTTTTTTAGGTCTTCAGGAGACATGAGTTCCTTGGAAAAATGTGTTAAGATATGGCTTAAACTGAAGGAGAAAGCATGGGATAAAGTGATTTCCTTTTTCTTCTCTTGAAATAGTGCACCATTTCAACTTGGGCCGCAGGATGCCTGCCTTTGATTATGGTCCTGATGGTTTTGGAACTGGCCTTACTCCTCTGCATCTGTCAGATGATGGGGAAGGTGGGGCATTTCATTTCCATGATCCACCTCCACCCTATACTGCTTACAAGTATCCAGATATTCAGCATCCAGATGACCCACCTCCCCCTTACGAGGCTTCTGTCAATCCAGACAGCATCCTTTGTTCTACTCCAGGTATGCAGGCAATAACCTCTCTTTTCTTCCTCTTTTTCATTTTAGCTAGAGGGTAGAATTTTTTCTTTTAAACTTTAATTATGTTTCAGTGATTGCGATGGGAAAATATATTTCCTGATAAAATCTCTCGTTTCTGGGATGGAGAAGTCTTTTGTTAAAATGGATCATTAAGCTTGTTTTTTCTCAAAGGTTCTTTGTATCATCTAAATTGCAAGTGGAATCCATTCTGCAAGCAGTTTAACTCTTAGGCCTCACCTATTCCCAAGGCTTACCTTGGATGGGTTCCCTAGTTTCCACTATGCTGGTACCTTTTCTGGCCCTTTGGAGATAGGTCTATATGGATTGATATTAACAAGTAGAACAAATGTCAAGTACAAGAGACTTTGAATAAAATACATCCAGTGCCTTCTCTCCTCCCCACTTCACCCACCCACACCCCCCAGAATTGACCAAAAATACCACTTTCTAATGATTCACCCAGTGCTCTTCAGTTTTGCAGCTGTGATACTCACATACTGTAAAATCATTCCAATTTGGGGTTTTATAGCGGCATATCTCACAAGATAAGTGAGCCTGATTAGTGCAAGGATCTTATTTATATATCAGAGTTTTATTTTTGCTACATACTTTTCCTCCTTTGCATTCTCATCTCTGTGCATTAATGCAACACCAGGAAAAACTCAGAGCTTCCAGAAATATAGATAGTAAATCTGTTTGGGAATGTGAAAGGAACATACTTCATCTTCTGATTCTGCTTGTTTTTTGTCCTTTGCAGATGGAGTTCTTGCTCAGACTGTGCAAAGCGGTCCTCCATCCCTAGGAAACTGTGATGTATCCCCACAGCTCACAGAGGGATCGCTCCCTCCCTCGGCTGGTCCTTCTCCAGTGGAGCTGGAAGACTCTGGTGACAGCAGCACCTTTCTTGTCCCTCCTGACACGCCGCTGAATGACACCGCGCCGGCAGAGACTCTGCCGGGCAGCCGCCACAGCCACTGTTCTCTCAACACCATTGTATAGAGCAGGGAGAAGACCAGCAGCAGCCAGAGGCTGAGCAGCTGTTTTGCACAGACAAACACTACTCCGTGGTTTGAACTCCAGAAGGAATCTCCACTTTGGTCTTTGAACACAGCTTTTATGTTCTAGGGTAGGATTGTGCCTCTCTCTTGTTCTTTTGGCTGTCGTTCCTCATTCACTAATCAGTCTCTCCTGTACATATGGATTGTAGAACTGCTCTGCTTTTCCTTTGGTATGGAAAAGAGCACAGAGGATTTTTTTTTTTTTACTTCTAAGGAGGTGAGAAGTATGGGTAGTTTTTGTTTAGGTTTGTTTTGTTTTTTTATTAACCTGAAAGGAAACAAAATCTACATCAGAAAAGAAGCTGCTTGGATTTGGCTGGACACCACTGGACCAGGGAACAGGCAGTGGTAAAGGAGGGCATGACCAGTCACCCTTCAATCAGTTGCTTTCTCTCTTGCTTCAGTGCTACACTTGGAAATGCAGAGAAGACTGAACTGCCAGGGAAGGGGCTGGGGGCCTCTTTTACAGAGTGGGAACACTGAGGAGCTAAAACACATGCCACCAAGTAGGAGTTACACGGTAGAGAGCATTTGTGTGCTTTGATCTGCCTTGCTGTGTCAGAACACTGTAGGGTGAATGATACTAAGGAAACTGGGATTTGCAATTGCTATTATTTGTTATTGGTAGCTGCAAATTCTCATATTTTTGGGTATAAACTTCTAGCCCTTGCAGAAAAGCTGGTCCATGTAGTGCTTGTGTCCCTTTGGTGGAATCCTCGTGTGTTAGGTCACACATACTTTAGGGAAGAGACAGGGAGCGATTAATTTTAATGTGGTCTGACTTCAGGATGAAGCCCTTGTTTATTATCGACCCAGAAGGAAGACTGAGGTGTTTTTCTTTGTAGTTTAACTCCTCTAGAGCAAAGAGTTGCACAAGACTGGCCTGGATAAAAGACCATTGTTCTTCCTTTTCTTATGGCATGCTAGATTTAGCATGTAAATGTGTTCCCTTCCCTCCATTCTGCTTCTCTACAGTTCTACAAATACCATTTAAAAACTGATCAACAGGTACTATATGTGATGTTTAATTCTAATTGGACACTTTTTCCTCATTGAAATTTCCCCTGTGCCCCCCAAACCATTTATCCAGGTCCCACAAGGGTTTATCATGAGGTTGGTGTACTTAAGTCAGTAAAGCAGTTTGCTTCACTCCAATATGCCATCTGAAATTCTCCCTCAGATCAAGCCCTTGAAGTTCATTTACAGATGGCAAAAAGGTTCATTCCCTCCTTTGCTGAACCCAAAGTCAAGCACTGTTGGTTTTGATCATGAGTGCAAAATAACCTTTACAGCTGACTTTGAATTTAAGTTTGGGTTTCATTGTACAAATAATTTGCCTTGTCTCCTATCCTTTGCTTCTCCCTGACTTCCTGTAGCAGTCAGCAGAAGAGATGAATTACAAGGAATTTGTAAAGCATGCCGCTCGTGAGTGTTCTCCTGTTACCTTATGAAGGGTACAAGCCTAGAGGGACCTGAAGCAAACACTGCACGAGGGTTTGTGTGTGATCTATTTTTCTAGTAATGATGAGAAATCCTGCTTGTGTGACAAATCCCAGCCCACTGCTGTGGCTTCCCAGTGCAGCTGACTCGTTCTCCATTGAATATGCTGCTACTTTCTATTCTGGGTCTTGCCTATAGGCTTATACTGTACCTGGGGGATTGGTCTTGACAATTCAACTCCTTTTGCACAGAAAACTGTGAGTTTCATTATTGAGATCATCTCTGGTGTCTTGACATTCAGGCGCTTGCTGACAATCTTGGCTGCATCGGCAAGTGTGAGTCGCAGTTGCGGGTGTGCTGCTGGGAAGCCTCTGCCTGGAGCCAGAGCAGCTCCTGTGCTCTGCTTTGGCTCCACAGCAGTGGCACGGAGCAAGAGGAACCACTTTCCACCCTGTGGGATCTCTTCTCATCTCCTGTGAGTTCAGGCCCTGGTCTAATGAAGTGTACGAGTAGCAGTAGTGAGAACCATGCGTAGCAATGACTGAGCATTTCTGCAGTGTGACAGTAAAGCGGGTTTCGTGCGCTTTTGAGCACATTCATGCGTTTTATACATGGTATGGACTGATCCTTTGGTTTTATAGGTACGGGTGTGTGTGGGGGTGTGTGTGTGCTGGGTGGCAAGAGATAGGCCTATATATACATACTGTAGATGGTAACCTTCGTGCTGTGTCCAGCTAGGTGAGGCGAAGCACTGGGATATAAGCTAGGCCCTTAGGGTTACTTCTCTCAAGCTGGTGTAGGACAGGCTGTGGGAGTGTACACTTCAGTAGAATGCAGAGAATGCTGCAGTCTGCTCCCCAAAAATACTGTGTTAGCAGTGCAAAATTGCAAAACTACAGTTTCTTTTGAAGCCAGAGGGAATATTTGTTCTTTGTAACAAGTATCCTAGTGCAATAACAAAAGGCCTTTGGGCTTGGTTTAGTCTCTGAAGCTGTCTTGTGGCTGAGGTGAATAGATAGATACCTTACCTCACACTTCTCCTAACACTGTCCCATACATTTTTATTTTACTTTTGGTTCTGTGGTGAACTGTATTTGAAAATAAGCTCTGTTACAACTGGCAACTTCATGGTGGCTCCTGGTTGTAGCTATTCCAAATGGAGGCTTCTTTGTAGAAGCCTCAATGTGACATTTTCCCCACTGCTTCTGAGCCTTTCCCACTTGTATATTGGCCCAGAGGTTGCTATTTTCTTCCCCCCCATCCTGCTTCATCTTAACTGTAAATATGGGAAATTTTGCCCTGAACAGAGCAGCTCACCAAGTACAGCATTTTAACCTCTTGGTGAGCTTCTAATTTGGCAATAAAATTGTGAGGTTTTTTTCCCTTTTAATGTAGCTTTTTCACATTGAGTCCTTTCTCTTGGAGTAAAAGCCTTTGTAGCAGAAGACATCACAACCACTCAAGACTTCTGGACCAACTGGGTAAGAGTTATTGTCTTGACAGCAGTTGACTTGTCCGCAAACCTGCCTTGCCCTTGGCACGGTGACTGGTAAGCAGCTTGTCCTGAGCACCAATTGCAAGGGGCTGATGGTTGCTTGAGGAAGACCTTTCTGTTTTGATTGCCATCAGATTGATGAGATCTTTGGAGTTAATTTGTGCATTGATTTTTCCCCAACCACTGCTCACTTCTCTGAAGGTTTTCCTTAACTACTGATGCATCCCAAATGTCCCTCCAGACCCAGGGGAGATGGCATTGCCACATCATGCCTGAGCAGCATGCGTGAGCAGAGAGAAATAAGCAGGATGCTTTTCTCTGGGGATGTCTTTGACCACAGCTGTCAAGTGGCAGCACTCAGTTCTGCACAGGGCTCGGACAAAACCGCTCCTCAGATTCCCCATCCTTCCAGCATCCTGTGGTGCCACATGGAGGTCTCTGTTCCTTCAAGAGCAGCCCTAGGTACTTCTGTTGGTGTTAGCAGTGATACCTTACCCAGCTCCACAGCAGCCTCTGAGTTTGTTTACTGAGTGAGTTGTACAGTGTTGTGATGTTAGAGGGATGGTGGGTTTCATTCTGTGCTAGCAAGTCAAAACTGTCTCTCAGATGTACAGAGAGCTTGTCTGCTTAGCATTCAGTCTTGTCTGGTCTTGAGCCTCAGACTGTTCCCTTCCCTATTCATGGCAGGATGCTGGTCAAGAAGAATGGAAGTAGGTGGAAAAGTCTTTCTGAAGGCTTAGTCTTAGAGTTGATGGGTGCTCTGCCTGCACAAGGGTCATGGGTAATGGCCTGTTCACGTGTCTCTCAAGTTTCACTTGAGAAGATGACATTTTTGTGCCCAGTAATTATCACTCTTCTTTTGTCATTTAATGTTAAATTAATTGGAAGCTGTTTCTAAAGATATTGTTATCGTTTAGGTATGGCTTTTCAGTGGCAAAGCACTGATGTTTTCATCTTGCCTCATACAATCCATGCAATCCTCATACAGTCTTTTGTTCAGTTGCTGAAACATTTTTTCTCCCTAGCTAAGGCACATGCAATATACAGAAATTCCTTTTAACTTTCCCTTGCAAGTTGGGAGCTGGACCCTGAAATTAGTGCAGGTGAGTGTAGAGGAGGCAAATCAAAGTTCTTGTGTTTGCTTCTGACATTGCCCAGTTCCAAATGAAATAGGTGTTCCTTAGGAATAGATGCTTTTGGTGGTCAAGATGTGCCACCCGTAACACTCTGCATTACCTGCCTGCTACGGTACAAGTTAGCTTTAATTTTCCAATACTGTGCACCTTGACCATGGAGTGGGTTGGAGTGGATGCCAGCAGAGCTTCTGCACGTGTGGCTGGGCTGGAGGATGCTGGGAGGCTGTGAGAGAGAATGAGACACTGCTTTTTACCTTCTCCTGGAAAGTAATTGTAGCCAGCGCTGCGTTTGCAGGCTTCTCCTGTGTAGATGGTTTGTGACTGGACTTAACTGTGGCAGTGTATAAAAGATTTTGATATTCTGTGAAATACCATGTAGAATTTAAATTTGATACTATAATAATAATTCAATCCCTGTGGCACTGTTCTTTTGTTTTAACTTCTTCCTTTGGGGTTGGCACTAATCTTTTTTTCTCAAGATGCTGTGAGAAACATTTCATCCAAATGCCAAATAAATTGTGTTCGGTAAGAGAGATGGCCTGTGCAGTGTCTCCTCATTTCAGCCTTGGTGTGGCTCACCAGCGCTGCGAGGGAAGTGCTTGTTACATCACCACTCTGAGCTGTGGTCTTGTGGAAAGATCAATAGATGCATTTAACTTCACCCAAGGAGGCTGCCAAGTGCCTGTGTGTACAAATCCCAGTGTGTATGTTACAGTACACTAGATCAGTGCACTATAAGGAGGTCTTGGTTTTATACCCAAGAAGGTGAAGTGCAGCCTGCTCCTGCTGCCCTCCCTAAACCTGTATGAAGGTGCTGAGTCCCTGGGCCAGGAGGTGTGGGTGGTTGTGTTAGATGGGAGAGGGTGGTTCAGACCCCTAGTTCGTGCTTCAGGGTGACAGGGCTCTGGTGAACGAACCGAATCGGTCCGGGAGCTGATGTGGAGTGAGTGGGACAGCATCAGCACTGAGCCATGCTGCCTCTCCGTGCCCAGCAGGCACTGGGGAGGTGGGTGGGAAAGCCTGGCAAGAGGTCTTGCTGTCCTGACCCCTCCAGCTATTCCAAAACTCAAGCTCCAAGCTTAGATCACATTCGTAAAGGAAGGTTTTGGGTCCTGCACCCTTTCGTTGGTTGTGTTCTACACCTCCTGCGTGGCACAGGGTCTGGAGTGGGGGGCCTGGGCTGGCCGTGGCTGGGCTGCCTGAGGGCAGTGCTGGGGTGTGCAGCGCCGGGACCTGCCTGGAGGGAGATGTACAGCAGATGGCGATACTGCTCCAAGCGAGCCGGAGCTGCTCCGCCTCGGAATGAGCTGGGGTGAGTGTGCAGCAGGAGAGGCAGCTCGCCTCGGCCCGCAGTGAGCCGGCAGCTGGAAGATCTTGTAACTCCTGAGTATTTAACAAAGCTGGCTGATAGCAGGAATATTCCCCCAAAAGAACTTGCTGGATAAATAATCTGCTTCAAAACAGTTGTGCTGGTGCTGGCAGGCTGATGGGATAGGGGATGGAGCAATACTGCTCACTGCAGGGAGGTTGGACTAGGTGACCTCTAAAGGTTTCTTCCAACCCAAACATTCTATGATTCTGTGAATACCAAGTCCAAGTCAAACAGTCATGTCTCTTCTGTCCCTGCAAGGTGTGTTCGGCATTGCTGCTGGGTGCTGCTGTGGAAGTTACTTGTCCTCTACTATGTACTTGTTGCAATTGGAGACTCCAAAGGGTTACGTGGTCAGTGTGCTGGTCAGAGACCGAGTCCTTTTGGAGTGGGAAAAGTTGTGCTACTCTTCTAGAGCTGTCTGGGCACTGTGTGCAGTCCCATGGGGCTGCAGAGGCCCCTGAGTCCTTGCCCCCATCCTAGTGACAGCTCCCTGGGTGGCCTGTGATACAAGTGCTGGAACTGAGTTTTCCAGAGCCAGACAGTATCAAATCCACTTTACCTGGGAGAAGTGGTTAAAAACTGTCCTCCTGATCCCAGCCCGCCACAAGAGAGGCTGGTTTTAGCTGCAGGGGAAGAGCAGCAGCTCCCTTTTGCACAGCCTGGGCCTGGCCCCGGTGACGCCTGCCACGCTCGGGGCTGGGGGCTCAGGTCCTAGAAACATTCACTGTTTTGGTTTTTTTTTTACTATCTGCTGGGCTGGCAGTGTTTGCTCTGAGTGCTGCAGAGCAAGTCCCTGCAGCATTGCTGGCCCATCCCCGTGCCCTGCTCATGGCTGCAGGATGCATTCATTGCTGAAAGCTGTCCAGTGCAGTGTCACTGTCACCGCGGGGGCTGTGGAGGGCTCCACTCTCCTTTTCCTGTGCCCACAGAGGGCAGCTGCCACCACAGCTGCCTCCACTGCTGCTGGACCTCAACCAGCACAGCCTCCAGCTCCCAGAACTTCATCTCTCTTCTGGGCCACAAGATGCTGGTTCAGCTGAGGGCACTAGGACACAGCCCTTCCTTTACTGCTGGTCTTGGGAGGACAAACATCTCTCTCTTAGCAGCTGCCTGGTGTCATGAGTGCTTGAAGGGGCTTAGCCTGGCAGGGACCCCATGGGGCTTTGTGGAAGCTGCAAGAGTCTGTACAGATATAACTTATCCTCCCCTCTTGCCTGGGGCCAGGGGCAATGCTGCAGGGAGCAGCCAGGAGTGCATGGAGCACCTCCACCGCTCGTGGGGTTCACCACCACTCCCTGGGGACATGGATGTGAGGGGGCAGCTGCTGACATTGACACTCAGATACTGTGGCAGGGGCAGTGCTGGGCAGCCTTCTGCTGTGAGCTCTTAGCAGCTTAGAATGCAATTTTCTGGGAGGGCAATTAGCAGCTGTGCTTAGCACAGTGTGTCCAGGGCACTCAGCCCCTGGAGAACTCTGGGGACTTGGGTCACGTGCTGGCAGTGACCCCGGGAGGTGCCAGGCTGTGGGGGGAGATGTGGCTGACCCTGGTGGCAGGGACAGTAGGGGATGAATGAAGGGGCTGTGCAGTGGCATGCAGCCAGTGCACATCTGCCAGCCACAGTGTCTCCTTTGTGTCAGCACTGGCAGTGGGCTCCTGCTCTGCTCCCTGTCCTGCTCCCAGCTTTCTGCTCAGGCTAGCAGCAGCTTATTATGGAGATCAAAGGTCTTTATGGAAAATCAGAAGTGGCTGGAGTATTTATTCCCCTTGAACTTCACCTCACTGTTGCACTTATGCCTCTGGATGCCCACAACTGTTCCTGGGTGATGTGAACTGTGGTCTGGCAGCTCAAGTCTTTTGTCACTGTCCCTTGTCAGGCCCCGGCTCCCCGGTGGCAGTGCAGGATTTACCTCCAGGAGCCATTCTTGGCACCTCTGCTGTGTGCTGGTGGAGCACTTGCGGACAGTGCACGTGTTGGGGGTTCCCAGCAGGGTGGCACGGTGCCCACGACTGATCGATGGCTGCAGCTTAAGTAACTATTTCTGGTTTTCAGTGGTCTTTTTTCCCCTATCATAGCTTTTGCCCTTGGTGCTGTGACTACATGTGTCTGTCAGGACCTCACCTGCCTCCTGGCTCCATGGCAGCAGGACGATGGACATCATCTCTCCTGTGAGGACAGCACAGAACTGCAGGATGACTGTGAGCTCCCCACCACCATCACGGCAGCAGGAGACAGAAAATACACAGTGGTTTTCAAGGTTTGAGCTGGTTCCTATAGAAACTGGAGGTTGCTCATGCCTGGCACTGGTGCCAGCAGCCAGTGGTGCTCCCCAGGGAGCAGGGCAGCCAGAGGCAGGCAAGAATGGGGTATGACCACAGCACCTCACTTCTGCCACTGCCTTTCCATGGGCTGCCTTCTTCCTCACCCTGCTTTTGCCATGTTGAGCCCTACCAGGGCTGTGTCCCCTTTCAGCCATGGAGGGCTCTCCAGGCCAAACAGGACCCTAGGCTGGATGTGCCACTCCTTGCCCTGGCAGGGCCCTATGTGGGACAAGGGACTCGGTCCTGCCGTGCGCTGTGGCACTACATGGCCACACTGTGTCTGTGTTGAGCTCTCTGCTCCTGCCCTCCTTGCCAAAGATCACCACCAGAGAAGCCTGCAAAAGAAAAGGATGTCCTGGGGAGGCACCTCTGCTCTGGTCAATGCACTGGGTTCAGGGCTAAGGGGTCTGTGCTTTCCTCCCACTGCTGGCACTACAGCTGTCTTGCTGTAGGCAGGCAGTGGAGCTTGTGCTACTTAGTGGGCTCACCTCTCTGAGGGAGATCTTGATCCCTGCTGCATGCTGGAGCAGTTCCTCTCCTTCCTGGCAGTCTGCAGACCCAGTGGTACCCTCTGCCTCACCTGCCCACCCTTTGCAGCTTGCTCCGGAAGGATGATTGCAGCCCTCTGCAAACTACCTCATCCCTGGAGCAGGGGCCAAGAGTCAACCATGGCTCAGATCCAGAGCAGCTCAGGGTAGCCCTGTGCTGGTGCCCAAACACGCAGCTCAGTGCTGCCCTGGAACCTGCCTGGGGCTGGCTCTGCCCAGGGGTGATGAAACTACCCCAAAGAGCCCCTGCTAAGGATGAGCCCCACAGGGTGTGTTGTCCCCTGTAGCACATGGCAGCCAAGTGGCTCTGCTGAGCCAGAGCCCGTCCCTGGCCAAGCTGGCAGCAGGAGGCTTCTTCCCGCTGCCCTTGCACTGCTGCCAGGTTTGTTCATCCTGGCAGCGACGCGGCAGTGCTCACGGCCAAGGCCAAGTGCTGGAGAGGAGTGGTGGGCTGGGCCCCATGGCCTCCTTTCTGCTGCTACCTGAAGACAGCAGGGATATTTTAGGAGAATGTGACAACACCATACTCCTGTGTTTTCACCTCCTTCCTACCTGCACGCTGTGAGAGCACAGATCCACTGGCACGATACTGGCTCCCGTGGGACCTGCCTGGAGAGGTGCAATGGGAACAATGTGTGCTTGCCTCTGTACTGGGAGCTGAGGAGCCCTGTACACCAGCATGGGATGCCTGCTCTGGGCTCCTGCGATGCCCAGGTGGGTGCTGAGTCTCCTGCCCTTGCACAGTGCGCCTGTGGAGGCCACCTGTGTCCTGAAATGGGTTGCTGTGGGTGTCTGCTGGGCTTTGCCTGGGGAGAGGCTTCTGTTTTCAGGGATGAGCTGGATTCAGCCCATGGGTCCCCATGGCACTGCCTGCATCTCAGATCTGGAGCAATTGCTATACCTGTGTGAGGGATGCAGGAGCTGCTGCTGGGGGGTTGCCAAAACTGGGAGGGGTGTGGAAAGCCTGAACCATGGCCTGTGCCTGCAAAGTGTGGGGAGGGAATGGGGCCAGAGCTGGTGCCCCCAATCCCTTCTGACCACTGACAGCCCCCTGAAGCCCATCTGCAGTCCCACAAGCACAGTGTGAAGGGTGGGATGGGGCACAGCAGAGATGCTGCCAAACCCCTGCTTTGGGGATGGAGAGCAGGATGATAAGCAGGGGGTTACCCCTCAGACGGCAGCGGCCCGGGCAGCATGAGACACCCCCGGGCTCTGCCAGCCCCCTGCTCCCCTGCCTTCTCCCTGCCACCTGCCCTTGTGCTGGCATCTCAGGCAGGGCCCTGGCAGTGTGCTGAGGGACTGGCTGGGGGCCAGACTGCTCCCCTCCCCAACACCCCCCCTGCCCCCGCCCCGCTCCCTCCTAGCAGCCGAGGAGTTAAAATCTCAGCCCTTGTGATGAATATTTAACAGCAGTGCACAGGCTGGAGCGGAGGATTTCTCCGGGCTGGCAGCGCTGCCTGCCGCCCCAGCCCCACCGCCTGCCCGGGCGCACTGCGGAGGAGGCCAGGGCCTCGACGGGGGTGCCCGCCCGCTGCCGCCGGCATGGGGACGCAGGGGCTGGGCATAACTTTCCTGACTTTGCCTCTCGTCGTGCGAGCAGCCGCGGGAGGTGAGATGAGATGATGAGATGCTCTCTTTGCCCATTCTCCCGGGGTGGCTGGTGGGGACCGTGGGTCCTGTGGTGGGAGAGGATGAGGGGCCTTGGGGTGTGGGGCTGGGGTGTGCTTGTGCCAGCCCCATTTATTCCCTTTGTGCCAGCCCTGTTTGTTCCCTTCATGTCATGGGGGTGACGTGAAGCTGGGGTGCTGGAGGCAGGGACTGGGGGACATGGTCTGGCTCAGGAGCTGGTTCCTGCTCTCCTCCTATTCTCCTCCCCACTGGTGGATGTCCCCACTGTGCTTCCAGGCTCAGGGAGGTCTCAGCCCACCCAGAGCTATCTATCCTGGCTGGAGGTGTCTGGGCTAGGCTCCCATTGGGGCATTTGGGTCTTGGGTTTCAGCCCGTCCACCCCACAGACCTGTGCTACTGGGGAACACCAAAGAGGATGAAACCTCTGAGCAGACCAGCACTGCTGTCCCAGGGCTAAGGTGCTGGGACAAATATGAGCCAACTGCTCACCTGCGTTTGGGCCAGGCTGGAAGTGGTGAGCACTACCTTGGCTTCTGCCAGAGAATGCTTGAGATCACACGAGGGCTGGTGGGTGGACATCTGAGGGTCTCCCAGGAGATTGGCTTCCTCCTGGACAGGGAGGAAAGCCTGAGGTCCCTGCCCTGGGGACCCTCTGAGTCCTGAACCATCCCACTCCCAGCTTTTCTCTGGATCTGCTGTCTCCCATTCTGCCATAGTGAGGATTTGGATGTGGTGCTGCAGGCTGGGGCCATGCGCAGCACAGGTGGAGGCAGGCAGGGCTGCCTGTGTCCTTACAGTCCAAGTGGCTGTGGCTGGTGTGAGAGCGTGGCTTGGCTTGCCTGCAGCCTGCCTGTTGCACAGCTGCTTGGCCATCAGCAGGCACCTCTTGCGTAGACCGGCCTCAGGCAGTGCTGGGTCGCTTTGTGCCCCCTGGCAGGAGCAGGACAGGGAGCTGAGGAGGGAAGGGGCATAATCCCTGGCTCCCATTGCAGAGCTAATGGCTCTGGGCAGATGTGCAGACAGCAGGAGTGGGGCTCTGGCTTCTTTGGCATCCCCTCAGCATGCTTGCATCTACTGCACCAGCACCCAGCATCGAGTGCGGAGCCCCCATAGCCACCCTGAGCACGGGTAGCAGTGCTGGTGGGAGTCAGCAGCTCTGGGTGAGGTGGCCCTGAGGGGTGGGGGGGAGCACTGTCCCCACAGTGTGGGCTCAGGCCAGCCCCTGCCTGCTGCAGCCACCAGCAACTTCCTGCTGCTGCCAGCCCACCTGCAGAGAGCCATGGGGAGCACTGGGCTGCAGCAGCCCCCCTCAGCTCTGCTCATCTAGGGCTGCTGGGGGTGAGAGGCTGTCTTGGCTCCCCAGGATGGGTAAGGGGGGGGATGGCCCTGCAGCAGCTGGGGAAGGAACCTCGTGAGCAGCAAGGTTTGGCTGCCTTGGAGCAGAGCAGAGTGATGCCGAGGGAGGTTTCCTTGCGGAGCGGCCGGGGGAGGCAAGGAGAGTGTGAAAACACCAGTACCAAGAATAACTGAGATGAACACAAGTGCTTGCAGGACCCTTGGCTGCTATGGGGGATGCCCTTGCTGTTGAGGGGCCAGGTATGGCCATGGAGGGGGCTGAGGAGTGGGTGCCTGTCTCCATCACCTGCTCTAAGCTCTCCTCTCTCCCACAGGGCAGTGGTGTTATGACTCACAGGACCCCAAATGTGGTGAGTGGTGCCATGTGGGATGGGGGACATGAGGGCTTGGTGGGGCTTGGACCCTCATGTCTGTGGTAGCATCATCGGGACTGCAGTGGGGAATGTGGCTTGGAAAAGGGTGAATTCACCCATATCACACCAATGTGGGAATGGTGCTTCACTTCCAAGCATGCTGATGCAGAGACTGGAGCCAAGTGCCTGAGTTACAGCCCTGGCTCCCCGCCCCAGCCAGGTCCAGGTGCTCCCAGGGCAGCAGCAGCTGCCTCCTCCTTTCACCTGAAGCAAAGTCAGTCCTGGATTTAAAATCTGCCATTAGCAACCCCAGTGAGGTGCAGGTATCGAGGGTGCCGCGGGGCAAGGGATAGATGCCTCCCTTTGGGCAGGCAGCAAGTCCTACCTGCCCGTGCTGGGCAAGGGAAGCATGGCTGGGGGCACTTTGTCTTCAAGCATGTAAATAGCTTGTAAAAGGTTAATTAAGGATCAACGACCATTTAATCAGCTGTTACGGCCCATCTGTTTTATAGCTCTTGGGTTTACATGCCCCGTGCCCAGGTGCTGTGGCACATGGGCTGTGGCTGGCGAGCATGGGTCACTGGGACCAGCAGTGTAACGTCACCAGGCCAGGGCAGATCTAGGCAGAGGAATGGGGCCGGCGGGAAGCGGCTTGGGCAGCGTGGAGCCAGCTGTGTGCCTGCAGCAGGGCTGCAGGGAATGGTCCCTTAATGAAGGCACTGGGTAATTGGTGGGATCACCCAACAGCACCATACCAGGGAGCTGATGGGGCAGTAGCACAGACAGGCTGCAGCTCCCAGGGCTTCCAGGGAAAAAGCTGCCTGCAGTAATGAGAGGAGAAGGGAAGGAAGCAGGGCTGAGCCCAGTGGGACAGGATGTGAGAGTGAACATGTGTATGTGGTTTTGTCTGCCCAAGAGGAACATGGAGAGATGAACTACTGTGCACCGCTGGGGGAACGGCCCTCCCTGCGAGACCCTCATAGCAGGGGATACAGAGGGTGACAGTGTGTGGGTCAGCCAAAGGCTGCCTAGCCATGATGTGTGGCAGAGCACAACCAGCAGTGCCTGCAGAGAGATGCCCTGAGCTCCCCTGGGACTGGGGGTACTCCGAGTGGACAGGGCTGGAGCTATCGAGGGACCTACCATTCCCCAGCCACCAGTAGTGCCCAGTGCCAACAGCTCCACCTCAGGCACCCACAGCTTGGGGTGCCCTGAGGCTGCTGGGTGAAGGAGCAGAGTGTCACTATAGCCACACTGTAGAATTGGCTAGCAGAGTGGGTGACTACATCCCTCAGCTGTGGACTGCAATGAGTGTTGCAAGCAGAGATGATGCAAGGGTGACAGGGACAGCAAACCATGCATGTGAGGTGTCTGGTCTGGCCGTGGTAGCAGCTGTGGGGAGCTCCACTCACAGCCCCCAGGCAGCACTGTGAGTTTGCAGCAGGTACAGCTGGCTGCCCGCACTGCTGTGTCCTCGGGCAGCTCCTGCCATGGTGATCCCTTGCCCTGGGAGCTGCCGATGGACATTGTGTTGTTGTGCTCGACCCCATGTGGGCTTTGACTCAGGATGAGTTGTGTGGCCAGGGTGTGCTGTCACCTGCCACAGCTGGACAAAGCCAGTGTAGGTGGGCTGAAACGTGGTAAAACCCAAACCGTGTGTTCTGTGCACGGGCTGTAACTCCTCTGTCCCCTTCTCAGCAGCTCCTCTCTGTCCTTCTCTTGCAGCTGCTGTATGGGGTAGTTCATTCCCTCTGCACGGTGATCCCCTGCCCAGCCCCAGTGTGAGCCCCAGCGAGTGGATAGCAGCTGTTGCAGCCCCGTGGGGGTTTCCTTTTAGGGCAGAAGGGGCTGGGAGGAAAGCCTGCCCTTCCCCAGCAGCAGTGCGCAGGGATGGACTGCTGCTGCTGGGCTAAATATAGCCCCCGGCCCCTTGAGAAAATCCTACTGAATTATGGATGAGGCTGCAATAAGCCCCCGCTCATCGGCAAGGAGGAAGGTTGGCCAGGCAGGAGGGCAGCTCATGTGGGATGCAGGAGAGTGTGGCAGGGACATCAGGGCTGGCTGGGGACCCAGCCGTCCTCTTCCTCATGTCCCTCCCCGGGAGATGGCAGTGGCTTCGTGGCTGCCCTTAGTGCCCTGCTCCTCCTCTGCAGGTCCCAGTCACTGGAAGGAGCTGAAAGCCACGTGTGGTGGTGACAAGCAGTCCCCCGTGAACATCGACAGGCGCCGGCTGCAGCGCGATGGTGGCCTCGGGGACATCCTGTTCGAGGGCTATGACCAGGCCCCCCCTGGCAAGTGGAGGCTGACAAATGATGGGCACACGGGTGCGTGCTGCAGCAGGACACCCTCCTCTGTCTTGGCTCGTAGAGCACTGTCCTGGCTGGGGCTCAGCTCCACCACCTCTTCTGAGTGTTCTCTGCCCTTGAGCTGCAAGGGTCCTAGGCAGCTCCTGTGCTGTGGGATTGTGTTAGTGCTGGGACGAAGCCTGGGGAGGACGAGTCCAGGCGTGCCAGGGCTGTCCTCCCTCCTAACCCCCACCCTTACACCATCCTACTGCCTTTGCAGTGATGCTGAGCCTGGTGAGCGAGTTGGCCTCTGAGAACATCGTCATCAGCGGTGGGGGCCTCCCTGGCAGGTACCGTGCCCTGCAGCTCCACTTCCACTGGGGCAGCCCTGCTGGGAACGGCTCTGAGCATACCCTCGATGGGCACCAGCTCCCCATGGAGGTAGGCCAGGAAAAGCACTTACTGTGCCCTCTGGGTGGCCCAGGTCCTTGGTGTGATAGGAAGGTGTGCTGCTGGTGTGTCCTGTGCAGCAGGGTGACTGGGCTCTGTGATGCTGCACCGGTGAGTTTGGCAGTGCTCCCCATCACTGCAGCCTTGCGTAGATGTGGGATACGGACAGCTGCTGCACAGGACAACTGGGTGGTTAAAACAGCAGCTGCCATGAGGCTCAAGATTTTCTTTACTGTGGCTGTTCCAGGCTGCCTTGTTGGAGGCACCAAGTGAGGTTTGGAGGGCTCTGCACCCTACTGAGACCACACACTGCATCAGGGAATGCAAGCAAGAGTGGTGCAGGAGCATGCTGTGCCAAGCACGTCGGGCTCCTTCCGGGTGAAAGAGGCTCTGCACCTCTAAAATACTCATTATCTGCTAGAGGAGAGCAAAATTCATGTATTGGGGCTGGCAGGCACCCCGGGACTGCTGGCCCCTTTTCCCCAGCCCCTTCCAAGGATGCTCACTTCATCGGTGTGCTTTGATCCTCTGAGCAGCCATGGACCAGGAGGGCTTTCCTGGGAGGTGGTTGGCTCAGTGTCTGGCCAGATGTCTCCAAGCTGGCTGGGGAGATCCATGGGCAAGCACCCCACTGTCAAGGGGGTTGGCCAGGGGTAGTTGGCTATGCTTGGCTCCTCTGTGCTTTCCCCAGCTGCACATCGTCCACATGAATGTCAAGTACCGGACACTGGCAGAGGCCAAGGGGCATCCCAACGGGCTGGCTGTCCTTGGCTGCTTCTTCCAGGTGAGTCTACAAGGGCTCATGGTGTGAGCAGGGGAGGGTTCATACAGCCACCCTGAGGGAGTAAGGCAGAATGGTGAGGCTAGGTGGATGCCAGGAGATGCCATGACCCCCCTGGTGGCTTTGTGCAAGTGGGTCCCATCCCACCACTGCTCTGTGGCAATGCAGGGCCAGCTCTGCCCTGTGGATGCTCGGGGGTGCAGGATGACCCAGCCCTGCCCCATCTGCTTACTCTCCCGCTCTGCAGGTCTCTGAAGTCCCTAACACCAACTACAACACCATTGTGGCAGGGCTGAGGAACGTCTCCCACGCCGGTGAGTTGCCTCCTCAACGGGGCAGGGGCAGAAAGAAGAGACAGCTCTGTGTGGGAGAGCAGAGATGTGCCTTGGCGGGTTGAGGGGGGGATACCTGCTACTCTGTGGGGCCATCTGGCTGTGGGGAAACCAGTGGGGGTGGTCTTGCCATCCCCCCAGTGTCTGTGGTGTGGGATGGGCTGAATGACCATGTCTTACCCCTCAGGGGACTCTGTGGATTTGGCCTCCACCTTCCGCCTGAGCACCCTGCTGCCACACACTGGTCACCTCTCCAGGTACTACCGCTACCAGGGCTCCCTCACCACCCCTGACTGCAGCGAGGTTGTTGTCTGGACCATCTTTGAGGAGCCAGTGGAGATTGGCCAGAAGCAGGTATTGGCATGCACAGCCTAGTGCTCTGGCACCTGAAGGACTGGACCCCCTGGGTGACCAAAGTACAGTCCCTCTCCTTATGCTTCACCTGACCCCAAAGCAAGGGAAGTCATCTCTGTACTAATGCTTCTGGCAACCTGGCAATTAATTAATTTTATGAGGGTTAAGTAGCAGAGCTGTGGGCACCTGCCAGCAGGGAGAAGTCCTGTCCAGGGCACTCTCCCACTAAGCCCTGGTATTGATAAAGTGAAATGGGAGAGAACCCACTGGAGTTCAGAAGAGGCTCCAAGGAGGTGGGTGAGTGGGAGGGTGGATGGATGGAAGGATGGATGGGTGGATGGAGTGAGTTCTCCTCTGCTGCCCAAGCATCTTAGTAGACATATTTCCTTGAGGGTGTCATGGGCCAGCTGCTCTGTAAGTGCTCAGCACAGGCAATGAAACACCATTAGCTCTTCTAAAAACTCAAGAGCTGATCCTTGCAAGGTCCTGGCTCTGTACTTGCCCTCTAGGTGTGGTTTCAGGAAAGCAGTGAGGGGTGTCGGGAAGACCCCCAACCAGCACTGGTCTGTGCTGTGGGTAATGTGCTGTTGGCTGTGGGGGCACGCTGAAAGGGAGCTAACGAGTGGGTGGGGCTCAGGGTGCCCAGGGAAGCAGCTGCCCACCCCTGCCTCTCCCGCTGTGCAGCTGCAGGCATTCGTCAGCACCCTCCACTTCCCAGCCGAGGGCCCCATGCTCCTGACAATGACCAACAACTTCCGCCCGCCGCAGCCCCTGCACAGCCGCAAGGTCTTTGCCTCCAGGGCAGCCACAGCCGGTGGTGGGTCCCTGAGTGGGGGATGCCACCAGCTCCTCTCCTCCCTGCTCATCCTGGCCCTGCTTGGCCCCCTCTCACCAACCCCCTAGGGCTTGGTCTAGCCTTTCACCCGTCTTCACAGGAGCATCACCCCACTCTGATGGTGACAGAGAGTCAACTCATCTGGTGCATGGGAAATGGGAAAACAAACAATAAAAGCATGTCAAGACCTCGGCTGGGTAGAGGTTTAGCCAACCTGGATCTCTGCAGAGGGGAATTTTTGCACACTAGGAGCCTCCCCATGATGCTTCTGTAGCTAACAGTGGTAGCCACCATCAGGGTTTGCTGGAGGGGCTGGAATAAAGCTGAGGTCCTCACAGGTGCCTGCAGGTTGCTGCCTCTTTGGCTCTGTGTCTCTTCGGAGTTGCTGGGGCAGGATGCTTGGCACGGAGTGGGGGTTGGTGGGGAGGGAGCTGGGGGACAGTGTCTGAGTGGCACTTAGGGATGCTATTGCTGTGCATGGCTGTGCAGGGGTGTATGGGACCTCTCTCCTCCCTGTGCAATAAATCCCCAGGGCCAAATCCTGGCCCTGCATGTGGATTTCAGTGCTGGCAGTCCCTCTGCTTGCAGACACTGCCCTGCTGCTTTCCCTAAGTTTGGGGCTGGCTGATGGTGGGACAGAGCTGTCCCCAGGGACACTGCACCCCTGAGTGCCCTGGAGGAGGACACAGGGAACCAACAGCTCTTTCCATGGAGCTGGTTTTACACTGGCAGAAATAGCTGCAGCTGTTGGCACTGCTCCTGCGCTGGCCGGCAAGGCAGGGGTAGAGCCAGGGAAACGGGGTGGTTCCTCATTAATGTGCTGAAGCTCCAGGCATGTTCCTGTCTCCTCCTGAATTATGGGTGTAAGAGTACAGGTCATTATCTGGGAGCAGAGCGAGGCAGGTTGAGGTTTTCTTCATTTCTGGTACCTGCTGACCCGTGGATGGTTGTAGCGCCCATGGGTGCAGAGGCCTGAGCATCCTTCTGGCACCAGGCTCGGGCTCTCTCTGAAGCCTGCAGCAGGGGAAAGGAATCTGCGGGGGGGCCAGCCGAAGACCCCGTGATCCCCACACAGGGTGCTGGCAGGCCCCTGTGGGTGCTGCAGCTGCGTAATTGACCCCAGAGCTCAGGTATGGGGTCTTGGAGCAGCTGCCCCGGTCCGGAGAGCAGAGGGGAGAGCTGGGGGGTTCCCCTGGGGTGCCAGGTGCCGCTGGATGTGCGCACCTGGGGTGCGATGGTGGCAGTCATCACCCAGCTCGCTACCTCCCGCCGGGCTCCGGCTGGCACCGGCTGGAAGCGGCAGCCCCGCCCGGGTCCCGGGGGTGACCTTTCGGTACTGCCCTCGTTAGTGTGGGTAACGGCCCCGACCGGGGAGCGCCGGCAGGCGGGGGGCGGGCTACCCTCCGCCTGTCCCCACCCGTGTCCCCCGCAGAGGCTCAACGGGGCACGCGGGGCGCCCGAGAGCCGAGGCTGCCGCCGGGGGGCGCCCGAGCCCGTGTCTCCGTGCCGCTGACCCCTCGGGATCCGCAGGCACTCCTGTCCGCGCCGTGCCGCTGACCCCTCGGGATCCGCAGGCACTCCTGTCCGCGCCGTGCCGCTGACCCCTCGGGATCCACAGGCACTCCTGTCCACCCCGTGCCGCTGACCCCGTGTCCCCTCGTGGACCCGTGGGAAACTTGCACTTGTGTCGTCATGTTCCTGTCCTCCCATGTCCGCCGTGCTGCTGTCACCCATGTGCTTGTGCCCTTGTTCCCCCCGTGCTCCACCTCTGCATCCCTTCCGCTGTTCCCTCTGTTTTCTTCAGGGTCCCATCACAGAACCATAGAATGATTTGGGTTGGAAGGGACTCCTGAAGGTCATCTAGACCAAACCCCCTGCAGTCAGCAGGGAGATTATCAATGAGATCAGGTTGTTCAAAGCTCCATCCAACCTGACCTGGAATGTCTCCAAGGATGGGGCATCTACCACCTCACTGGACAACCTCTGCCAGTGTTTCACCACACTCAGCATAAAAAATTTCTTCCTTATATTTAGTCTAAATCTACCCTCTTTCATTTTAAACCGTCAACCCTTGTCCTGTCACAGCAGGCCCTGCTAAAAATTCTGTCCCCATCTTTCTTATAGGTCCCCTTGAAGTCCTGAAAGGCCACAAGAAGGTCTCCCTGGAGCCTTCTCTTCTCCAGGCTGCACAAGCTCAACTCAGCCTGTTCCTGTAGCAGAGGTGTCCCAGCCTTGGATCATTTCTGTGTCCTCCTCTGGACCTGCTCCAACAGGTCCCTGTCTCTCCTGTGCTGAGGACTCCAGAGCTGGACCCAGCACTGCAGGTGAGGTCTCACTAGAGTGGAGCAGAGGGGCAAAACCCCCTCCCTCGACCTGCTGGCCATGCTCTGTGTGGTGCTGCCCAGGATATGGTTGGGCTTCTGGGCTGTGAATGCACATTGTCATCTGATGTCCAGCTCTTCATCCACTAGCACCCCGAGGTCCTCCTCTGCAGGGCTGCTCTCCATCCTTTCATCCCCCAGGCTGCTTTGATACCAGCAATTGCCCTGACCCAAGTGCAGGGCCTTGCACTTGGCCTCATTGAACCTCATGAGGTTCACATGGGCCCACTTCTCCAGCTTGTTCCAGTCCCTCTGGATGGCATCTTATCCCTCAGACACATCAGCTACTCCACACAGCTTGGTGTCATGTGCTTCTGTGTCCCACTGTGTCCCTTTTCCACCCACGTCCCCTTTGTGTCCTCCATGCTGTCTGTGCCCCCATGTCCCTCCATGTCCCACTGTTCTCCTTATGCCATGGTGCCTGTTGCCTCACTGCATGGCCTAGCCCCAACCCCTCGCACCCACTGGCTGCCCCAACAATGTGCCTGGGTCCAGCCCAGTGTGGTCACAGGCCCAGCTGGGTTCAGCCACAGAGCATGGCAGGACCTGACCAGCCACAGTGAGCCCTAAATGGCTGCAGTCCCCAGTCCACTCCAGGCCAGAGTGTGAGGGGCAATTGGGCAGAGGAGCCAGATATTGCCTGTCCAGGGGGTGCATCAAGGGCAGAAGGTTGTGGCTTTCCAACGGGCAAAATGCCTGACAGGAGCCTGGGAGCAGACATTCCTGTGCTCAGGGTCCCTAACTCCTGGGGGACCCATCCAGAGTGGCCACAGTGCCTCTGGCAGAGGACAGCAGCGTCAGCAGGCAGGGTCTGGCAGCTGAGGCCCTTTGTATGGCCAGACAGCCAAGCACCCCAAGGGCTTGGCAAACATCACGCAGCCTGCTGAGGCCTCACAGTTGGAGAGGTGCTGTGCCTCCTGCTGGGAATGCTGGGCTGCCCTGGTTGCCCAGGGAAAGAACCTGGAAGCTCCTCACCTGAGAACCATTGCTGAAATGGGGTAAAGAAATGGCTTTTCCCGCTTCCCGCCAGTGATGCCCTGGGCACCACGTGCTGCAAGGTTCGTGCCAAGGAAGCGATGCGTGCAGGGCCGGGGGCTATTCCTGGCTCCCAGCAGGTGTTTGGCCAAGGGAGGCTCTTGTTTTCGGCCCAGCTGTAATTTTAGCAAAGGCTGTTCCTGAGCAGCAGGGCTGCGGTCAGCACAGCTGCCCGGGGAGAGCACAGGCTCAGCTGGGGGGGCTGGCCATTTGCATCAGCATCCCCCTGCCCATGGCCGGCCTCGGATGCCTGGCCAAAAGTGCCCAAAACATGGCAAAAATGTTTAGACTCAATGTACTTCCCCTGCTGTGGCTGGAGAGGAAGGGGAAAGGGCTGGGGTTCTGCTGAGGCTGGGGCTGATGGCATTTGCTTGGGGTGAGGAGGATGCCAGTGAGGGTGGCACTGGCTGGGGTGCAGCATCCCACCTTAGGTGCCCCTCGTGTGCTGGCTGCAGAAGCTGTGGTACTGGCTCTCAACACCCTGGCAGGCCCTGGAGAGGGAGAAAAAAACCCTTGGCTTGAAGTCCTCCCTACCTGGTTAAACCAAACCCTTCTGCTCCTTCCCGAGAGCCTGGTGAAGACCACAGTGGTGGCCTCCATTGCACCCATCAGCCCCACTGCCACCACCTTGCTGTCACCCTGTCACTAATATTCCCTACTTAGAAATTTCTTAACATTAAGCTAAAAACAGCCTTCTTGGGAGTTCTAACAAGGGCTGAAACAAAGACCATATTTCTTCAGACAGGCAGTACCAGCCCTGTGATAAAACCTCTCCATCAGCACACCTGCCTGGGGTGGACATGGCTGTTTACACCAAACACAAGCAGAAAGCAAGGATTTGTTTGGTCCCCAGATCAAGGCTGAAGCTCTGCTGGGAGTTTTATTTTCTTATCATGCTAAACTTGAGATGATAAATATTTTGAAGCAGCTGAAAAGTGTTTATTTTTGAGTTGGTTCAGCTTGTTTACAACCTGTTTACAAGCCTGGGAGTTCATCTTTGGGGCTATTTACCTCTCCCCAGGCTGTGGCTAGGGTTTAATTCACACTGAAATAAACCCCTGTGAGGGGCTCTGGCCACCCCTCCCCACTGCCTTCCTGCCAACCACCAGCTGCCCAAGTGGCAGTTGATGTTTTGACAGAGCTATGCAAATGCTCTCAGCTGGCAAGTGAGCTTGATTGCTGGGCTTGTACTTTTGACCACGTCAGCCTCAAACATTTATTAATTTTGTTTAATTCCCTTTCAATTGCAGGGCAACAAACCTCAGCCTTGGGCTCTCTGGCTGTGCCCACCTGGGGCTCTGACCCAGGGCTGCCCAGGGGGTGTTTGATAGCATTTTATAATTCATAACTTGTAACTAATAATCTGTATTTTATTAACTTATAACCTGTATTTTATTTCCCAGATTCAGGGAAATTTACCCCATATGGTGGGAGTCTGAAGGCTGCCCCAGGCATCTTGTGGCAGGTTGGACTGATGGACAAGCACAGCTAAGGGGCTGCCTGGCAGGAGGCAGGGAGGGACTGATTAGTTTAATTGAGTTCAGGGTGACTTGGTAGTGGGGTGGTGGCAGGAGGGCCCAGGCAGTGGCACAGGGGGACAAGGCCACATGCTGAGCAGTGTCAGGGTCAGTCCTGGCCCTGAACCCCACACCTGAGGGGACAGCAGTGCCTGGCCTGGGAGACCTGGATGTGCTGGCATCACTGGGAGCATGTGTGTGTGTACATGGAGACCTGCAAGTGTGTGTGCACCTATCTGTGTGTGCATGTGCAGCAGCTGGGGCACTCCACACTGGGGCAGGGACTACTCTGCCAGGAAAGATCCCGCTGGGGAGGACTCAGCCATGGACCCTCCAGAACACGAGAGGTGACCCTGAGCTGAGGACACGCACCCTGCCATGGCACACAGCCCCACTAGCCTTGGCACCAGCACCCAATGGGTCCACAGTGCCTCAACAGTACCCACCCTGCCAATTTTGGGCAACCTCAAACTGCCCCAAGACCTGTCCCCCTGCTGAGGTGGCTGACAGCCCCACAAAGTGACAGCCCAGTGAGGCAGGAGCAAAGCTTGCTGCAGCAAGGAGCTGACTTGGGGCTCAAACCATGTGTCACCCACTTGCCTTCACACGTCAGCACCCACCAGAGATGGTTTCAGTTCCTTTTTTTGGGGCCACCTTTTGAGTTTCTGATTGGAGCCTGTTGTGGGTGAGGAGTAAATTTAGCCGGGGATGCCCCAGGGCTGCACAGCTGCATGGCTGGGGGGTTGGGAGGGGCCAGGGCTGGCGTGGCACAGCCTGAGCTCTGCACAGCCTTTCTCCAGACCCTTTGGGGCATGTGTGGATGGGGTGCAGGAGTTCTCCGCTGCCCCTCTGAGCATTCAGGGTCTAAACCACCAGCTCAGGCAGGACACAAGCTGTCACCTATTGCCCAAGCCTGGCACAGCTGCAGAGCCAAAGCAGGGGGACTCATACTGCCCTCCCACAGCCACCCCAGCAGGGTCTGCCTCTGCCCCACTCTGCCCAGCCTGGGCTGTGCCTGTTCTTGGCCCCAGCTCTTGCTTTCGACTTTCAGCCCTGCTGCCTGCAGGAAGGGTGCCTGTTGGGTGCCTGTTGGGTGGCTNTGTTGGGTGGCTGTTGGGAGGCTGTCGGGTGGCTGTTGGGTGGCTGTTGGGAGACTGTTAGGAGGCTGTTGGGTGGCTGTTGAGAGGCTGTTGAGCTGTTGGGAGGCTGCAGCTGCTGCAGAGTGGGCAGGTGCCAGGGCCCTGTCCCCTCTGGCTGTGCCACGTCACGCACGTCTCTCCAGATGAGGTGTTTCATCAGCCCCAGGTGCACTCGCTCTGCTCCTGCCACGTCCCCACAAAGAGAGACCCAAATCCTCCTGGCACGAGGTGCTGGGGCTTGCCACGCTTTGGGGAAATCACCACATGGTGTGCAATGAAAAAAGCAAGCCCAGGCTGGTTTGGGGGGGACAAACCTGGCTGGAGGTGTCCCTGGGGAGGGACTCCAGCGTGAGTACCCCCAGGTGCAAGGCCATGGGCTTGGGGGCTGCCCTGGGGACCAGAGCAGAGCTTTG
This sequence comes from Bucco capensis, assembly GCA_013396975.1. Classification (NCBI taxonomy): domain Eukaryota; kingdom Metazoa; phylum Chordata; class Aves; order Piciformes; family Bucconidae; genus Bucco; species Bucco capensis. Next base: position 123,421 of record VWZO01005336.1, on the reverse strand, counting down.
CCCTCTGGGGCTAGGAGTGGTGTTTTTGGTCAAGGTTTGTGAGAGCTCCCATGGTCCCACAGCCCTATGACTCTGTCCCTGTATCCCTCCCTTTGGTCTCCACTGTGGGGCCCATCCAAGACCAAATTGTCTAAACCCTGGGGTTTATTAAACCCTGATGAAGGTCTTGCTAAGCCCTTGCCTGCAAGCCTCAGCCTGGGAGTGCTGCTCTCACCGAGCTCCGACCCTGCTGTGGGGACTTGCTGCCTCTCTCTGCAGCTAATTAGAGTCTTTGTGAAGCATCTCATTTACTAAATTAGATTCCCCTCATTTTAAAGTTAATGGTGAGCTGGGAAAACAAAAAGCTAACTGAGTGTTTAAAATTGCAGCACAGGAGATGGCAGAGCAAGAGCGAGAGCTGTGGCTGGGCAGAGGCACAGCTCTGGATTTTCCTCAGCACATTTGCTCACCATAAACCCCACCACAGGCAGCTAGGGGAGCAGGATGGGTCTTTTCTTCCCAAGCACTGCTTCCATCCCCACTGGGGGCTGGATGAGGCCCTGCATCCCAGTGTGGTTCCCAGCAGTAGCTCTCCAGCCCTCTTGGAGGCTTATTATGGGTAGAACTGGCTGGAAATTGCCTGTGCTCTGGGCTGGGGGAGCCCTGGGGGGGGGGCCTGGGCCACTGATCTATAATTCAGCAGCTGTTTCCTTGCCAGTTGTTGCTTATGGAAAGGATTTAGCAAAATCTTTTAATCAATAATTAGTGAAGTTTCCTGCCCCTGGAGTCAGACACATGACTGTGCTCTGCCTGCCCAAGTCCAAGCTAAAGAGAGATCCTGGCTTGTGGCTGTCCTGAACTCAGCCTGGTGTCCTGTGACTAAGGGACAGGCTTTACCCATGGAACACTGAGTAAAGCATTGCACTGCCACTCTGTCCCTTCCTTCCCTGCCCCAAATTTGTCATTCAGCAGGGTAAAACCTGGCAGTGAGGCTGGGACAGGGGATCCTGTGTTACCCTGTCATTCACAACCATTGCTTAAGGACGCTGTCTGCCAACTAATAATAATTATTGACTATTGATAGTTAGTTAATAGTTACTGAGGCTTGAGCTTTCTCAGCAGAAAAAGTAGTGAGCGATCTTTCTGGCAGCAGGTCTTGATCACGAAGCATTTTTGACTGGCAGAGACCCAGGCAGCCACTCTCCTGGATGAATGCCCTAGCAGCAGCATGAGGCCAGGGACAAAGATGCCCCAGGTAGGGGTGTGCTGAGGAATAACCTTGCTTGAGCCTGGAAAGTTGCTCAGCACCAGAGTGGACAAGCTGGTGCCATCTCAGGGTCCATATCCCCCAACAAACTGGGACAGGCACATGCAGCCATGCTGTGGGGACCTTCTCTTCCAGGTCTCTCTACTGCAGCTCCCCAGGATCAACTCTGCCAGCTCCCTGCTGCTGTGATCTCTCTCTGCCTGGGAAACTGAGTGAAAGGAGCTCATCTTGAAACACAGCAAGACAGATCCCTCCATGACCCTTTCTTCCTTCCCCCAGCCCCAGTGCAGGGTGAGCATACCACTGCTGGCTTCTTCCCTGGGGATGGCAGCAGGCCAGGGTGCTGAGATCCATTCTGGCCAAGGGCTTGCTTTGTAAGGATGAGATTCCCTGGAAAAATTCTGTGCCTGTCACCCCACACATGGCAGAGGCACTGGGACTGCCTCCATTGGCCCAGACCCCTGTGCAGGGTGATGGGAAGGGGCTTTGCCCCATGCACAGGGCTGTGCTGGGGCAGGGTGTCCCTTGCCCAGCTAGGGAGCAGGATAAAGCCAGACTAAAGCAAATAAAGTTGTTTTGGAGCAGGAGGAGCCTCTTGGCACCTCTGGCAGGCTATAGGCCCTGCTACCATCTCCTTGCCAAAAAGCAGGAGGGAAGGAGAGACAGGGCAGACCAGAGTTTGTGTTCCCCTCCTGCCCCCCCATCTCTGCCCTGCCAGGACTGCACAGTGCCCACGGCCCCCCCAGGGCAGACACACATCCCCATGGATGTGCCACTCAAAGTTCCTCTTTGAGATTTGCTTTCCTGCCAGGTTTGGGAATGCTCATTCCCTGGGATACTCTGCTCTGTTAGATCTTTCACCAGACAAAGAAAAATACAGAGGTCAGAAAGTGGCTCTTTGCATCTTGTCCTGTAGATTTTGAGTTTGGCAGAAGATTTTTGATTTCATTTTGCCTTCATTTCCTGAGAAATCCTCAAGTGGTGCTGGTGAATGAAAAGCTAGACAGGAGCTGGCAAAGGGTGTTCTATGATTCTATGCCCCCAGAAGGTTCTTGCAGGAACATGTGGCAACCCAAAGCCTGGTAGGGCCAGACACCCCCTCCCTGGCACTGACACAGCCTGAGGAGGGGGATAGGGTGGGTCCATCCCCTCTTTAGCAAGAGCATCTCCCCCAGGACCTCAGACAGCATGGCTGGGTACTCAAATCCCCTGTCCCTTGGGTAGCTCCTGGCAGCTCTGATGGGTGGCTGCAGTGGAGTACTGGTGCTCTCAGCATGGCCATGAGCTGCCATACATGCAGAGCTGCAGGGAACCTTCCCCAGGGCTGTGCCTGGGATGGGGACAGGGCTTGTGGCACACAGGGGCCAGTGCTTCCGTGGCATAGGGTAGAGGGACAGCGCATGCACAACTGATGGCTACACTGGCAATGCCATCCCAGGGACACGAAGCTGACTGGGAAAACAGGGACAGAGCCGGGGCTGGCTGACAAGTAGACACAGCTTGCCATGGCCCCACCACAAGTCATGTGTCCCTGAAAGGCACCTGGCACCCAGAGGCCAGCAGGCAAGTTAGAGGATGGCACAGGCAGGGCCATGTGTTTGCTGCTGTCATGGGGACTTAGACGAGGCTGATGTGTCTGGCTGCTCATCTCCTGGCCTTGGCAGTGCCAAAGGGGTTCATTGCCATCCCCAGGGATAAGCAAGAGCTGCAAGGAGCCTTGGCAATCCCCAGCTCCATGCTGGTGCCACTGGGGCGGTGGTGGCAGGCGCATCGGAAGGACACAGAGACAGGGATGCTGAGCCAGCACTAGTTCAGGGTCGCTGTTTATTTGTGTGACACTTGGGGTGAGGGGACAGGAGCAGGGGACAGGGGGATGTAGGAGGAGACATCTGCATGGGAGGGGAGCCGCTGCCTCCAGCAGCAGGCAAAGGGAGGGAGCTGGCAAGGGGCTGCCGGGCACAGGGAGGTCCCGGCGGGGTTAGGGGCACTCGGATCTGTTCAAGCTCTTCTCCACATCGCCAGCCTCGTGTGTGACCTTGCAGGTATAGGTCTCATGGCTCTGCCAGTCAGAGCTACTCATGGTCAGGAAGCTGCTGGCCATGTACTTGGTGTTGCTCTGCTGCTGGGACTTGGTGTTGCTCTGCTGCTGGGACTGGCTGGTCTCCACACCTTCGGTGATGGGTTTGCCATCACCCAGCCAGGACACCGTCACGGGTCCGGGGTAGAAGTCTGACACCAGGCACACCAGAGTGGCTTTTTTCGTGGTTAATTCATCTTTGTGTGGTGAGAAGAGGTAGACAGTCGGGGCGACCTTTGGCTGGCCTGTGGGGAGATAGAACAACAGCGTGGTCAGCAGAGACCCTGTGCCTACCACAAGCTCCTGCCTGCCCTGCCCAGTGACACTGCCCAGGAACTCCCCACATCCCCCACAGCTAAGAGATTATCATTTGTCACCCTAATGTACTTACATTTGGGGGCATAATACATATATTATGTGTATTATATACATATATTTTGTATTATGTACATTATATGTATATATACACATATAAATGTATATTACATATATGTGTATATATATTTTTTAAAATGTGTGTCTAAATGTGTGTAATACACACACACAGATATCCAATATATACTTGTATATATGTTATATATATACACTGTATGTGTATGTATATATGTGCATATAGACATTATAGGTATCTATATACAGCTAATATGCATCACATATATGCATATTATACTACATAAAACATGCAATATAAAATATATATGTAGTATATAACACATATATAAATATATGTATTATTACATATAATTTATCTAATATACCTATGTATATATTTATATATTTTCATAGATAAAATACATATGTATCTCACATATATAAATATATCTATCTCACAAAATCTGTGTTTAGTTGCCATAAATCCTATTTCTTTCATTTTCAAGGCAATTTTAAAAAGAAAATCAAAATTTCAAAGACAAACTCTCCTGTTCTGTGCCCAGTTCTGCTTTCAGACATTTTCAGACTTTTCTCAGCAACTAAGAATCATCCAAAGGAAGACGAAGAAAAGATCTTTGGTCTTTCTGAGGTGGTTCTGCTACTTCCACAAATGCATGGATCTGTCTTTCTCTCTCATGTTCTCTCTCTCATCTCTATCTCATCTCTCTATCCCTATCTCTCTCTCTTATCTCTATCTCATCTCTCTATCCCTATCACTCTATCTCTAATTTGAAAACCTGGAGGACTCAGCCATTAGAATCTTTCTACTGAAGAAATTGGCAAACTGAATTTTTCTTGATCATATGTCCCTAAAAATTTGGTTTAGATTCTTTTAACAGTGACAGAGACAGACACTCGATGTTCCCAGCAGCGCTGTCAGCACTATCATCTCCTCCATTTCTGGCACAGCTTTCCTGGACAATGGGCTGTTCAAGATACTCCTGAAAACTTTTTGTCACCATCCCAGGGATTTGCCATTTTCACACCAAGTCAGCTGTGGCTTGGGTCTGCTTGCAGCCATGTGGCAGCCGTGAGACCCTGCAGAGAAGCCTCTGCTCCTCACCGAGGGTGACAGACTGAGTCCTCAGGACTAAGACTTGAGGACTTAGATCTTAGACTAACAACTAATTTCTTTGACAAAGAAAAAAATTGATTTTCTTAGAGACCTAAACCTGAGTTTCTGAAATTGACTCCCTGAGACCTCAGGCAAATTTTCTGGCCGAATTTTAAGATGTTTCAACAGAGAAAATACCCCCAAATCCTCCGTGGCACACAACAGAGCCCTCTGAGTCCACAGGGACAAGACATAGCCCGCCAAGCCGCGCTTAGTGCCTGTCCCCAAAGAGGTGGCAGACCCCAGCCCAGCGCCAAGTCCAAGAAAAAACCCCAAATCACTGCAAATCAACAAAATGTCACAATTTCACAAGGTGGAAAGAAAGACTGAGAAGTCAGCGACTCACCTAGGACGGTCAGCTTCGTCCCCGCTCCGAAAATACCACACAGTGATACAGGGCCATGCAAAAACCTCCTGCCTCAGGGCAGGCACAGCCCTGGGCCCCACAGATGGCACTGACAGGATGGAGATGCTTCAGTGCACACAGCAAGATGAGGGTGATGGGATGGAGGTTTCAGTAGCACAAACTTAGATCTCAAAAATATTCAAGTGCTGTGGTTGGTGCAAGTGCTCATAGAGAAGAGGCAGAGTCAGAGTCAGTGAAGTGGTGCTTCAAACACTTTTGTGGTTTTGAAGCACTTTCCATTTCAGAGATTTGGTTTGCCTCTGGTTAGGCTTATGTGTTGGTGCAAAGTCTGAAACTAGCCAAAACAATCACTGAAATTGTCCATGCAAAGCATTTAGCTTAAGCCAGTTCCATCTACTGTGGATGATTGGTTTCTGAGCATTTCTCAGACTTCCATGGAGTTTTGGTTCCATTTTAGCGGAAGGACAACAAAGGTGGACAATGTTCAGCTCAAAAGTTCAGCTCTTCTGCATGGAGGAGGCATGGAGGAGGATAGACATGCTGGATGTACCAAGGCTGTTGGCTCTACAGCTCCTGTCTGGCACATGGCCTTGGTGGGAGTGGGGGCAGGTGAGAAAGTGCTGGTCCCAGGGGACACTGCAGAGGCTAAGCACACCTGCTGTGCCCCAGCTGCTGGGGCTGAGCAGCAGAGACCATACCAGGCACTTTCCACTGCTGCCACTTGGCTTGCCAGACACACAAGGGAAAGGGTAGAATGTGCCAAGCAGGCTTGCAGCATAAACCATACTGACACAGCCCTGGAATGGGGTGTACAAAAAGCTACCTCAAAACTTTCTTCCTTTATGTGCTAAAATCAGCATTGTCTGGGGGGAGCAAGGGCCCCAAACCCCAGGGATTCTGGTGCAGCCAGGATGAGTGGAGGGCAGGAGGCACCCAGAAGGGCCGTGGGTGCCAGCCAGGTAGCACAGAGGGACCTGCAGTGTGTGGCTGCTGAGGCACAGCCCTTCAGCAAATGACATAGGACAGGCACAGACCTGGGACTCTAAGGGATGGCTGAGGTAGGACACCAGGCACAGACACCTGCAGTAGAGGGCAGCAAGTGCAGAGCTATGGGGAGCACCTGCCCTGCTATCATATGGGCACAGCACAGACTGCTAACAGGCCCCTGGGATGGCAGGAGGTTTTTGTATTACTTCCCCATTGCTTGGTGTCACTGTGGAAGCAGTGCCACTGCTGTCGTAGCCACCACAATAATAGACAGCCTCGTCCTCAGCTTGGAGCCCAGAGATGGTTAATGTGGCTGTGGAGCCAGACTTGGAGCCGGAGAATCGGGAAGGGATGTCCGAGGGTCTGTTGGTGTTGCCATAGATCACAGTGACAGGGGCAGTGCCAGGGACCTTCTGCTGGTACCAGCCAACAGCATAGCTGCTTCCAGAGCAGGTGATCGTGACAGTTTCTCCCACGTTCTTTGACACCGAGGGTGGCTGAGTCAGTGCTGCCTGGACCAGGGAACCTGGAGAGGAAAGAAGGGAGAAGTCAAGGGTCAATCAGTGGCACAGGAGCACAGATGTCCCCAGGCAGCAGGACTGACTGTGCCCAAAGGCCCCGGCTGGGCACAGTCAGCCTGTCCAGGGCACCTGAGCTGTGAGCGAGCACCGCGACGAGGAGAGGAACCCAGGCCATGGTGTGATCCCACCAGATCTGTGTCCTGACGCCGATGGAGCTCTTCCATGGACCCCAACTCCCTTTTAAGCCCCTGCCCACCTGCAGCACAGCCCCTCCATGCAAATGTGACCCCATCCTCATGGCTGGATCCTGCACACACCTCTCTCCCCACCTCCTTCCCCGCCCAGCCCCAACACCCCAGATGCAATAGATCTTTTCCCCAGGCCCAGAGTGGACACACAGCCCAGCTTGGAGCCTGAAACTCTCTGTCATAGGCTTTCCCATCCCCAGTCTGTACTGAGCAGCTGCATGGCCAAAGTCTGCAGGAGAGTTGGCCTTCAGAGGCCAAGAAGGGTAGCAAGGGAGGTAGGCAGCATTCACAGCTGCCATTGATGGAAATGGGATGACTCTATCCCCCAGCATCTCCCAACAAACTTCCCACATCTCCCCCCACCCACCACTGTCCCAGGCTCTGCACAGGCCTTGGCCATTCCTGTCCTTCCCCAATGCACCTGGGGCCTGGCAGCACTCACCTTGCCCCTTCTCTTCCTACAGCTGTGCAGTGCCCTGTCCCTGGGGGGACAACCTTTGCCTGGCAGGAGAGGCAATGAGTACAGGCTGAAACACAGGAAAAACTGCCTAAAGAGACCAAAACCTTTTTTCTGCTTCAAGAGCAAACACTGGAATGGGTTTCCAAAGAGCTGTGAAGTCTCCTTCCTTGGAGATATTCAACCCCCATCTGGACAGGCTGTGGACAACCCGCGGTAGTCAACTAGGCTTTGAGCAGAGAGTCAGACAAGGCAATCTCCAGAGGTATTTCCAGCCTCAGCAGTTCTGGGGCTTTCCATAGCAATAAAGGCAGGTGGCACCTGAGGGGCCCTGGATCAACAGCAGGTTGGTGTCTCACTTCCCTAGTGCTGGGAGTCACAGTGACCATCCACAATATCCAAGCCACAACAGTAAGAGACAGCATCTGCCTGGACATGAACCCCAGCAAAAGGTAATGCAGCCATGGGGAATGGCATGTTCCCAAGAGCTGTACATACCCTCACAAATGACAGGGGATGGGCACAGACATGAGGATCTAAGGGGCTGCTCTCCTAACTTATCTCTAAGGGGCTGAGCTGGGACACCAGTCACAGGAACCTGCAGTAGAGGGCAGCAAGGGCAGAGTCAGGACAAGCACTTGCTGCACCATGAGACAAGGGCAACACACACTCCTAATAGGCCCCTGGGATTGCAGGAGGTTCTTGTATGACTTCCCCATTGCTTGGTGTCACCGTGGCAGTATAGCTGCTGCTGTCCCAGCCACCACAATAATAGACAGCCTCGTCCTCAGGTTGGAGCCCAGAGATGGTTAATGTGGCTGTGGAGCCAGACTTGGAGCCGGAGAATCGGGAAGGGATGTCCGAGGGTCTCTTGTCATTCCAGTAGATCACAGTGACAGGGTCAGTGCCAGGGACCTTCTGCTGGTACCAGCCAACAGCATAGCTGCTGCTAAACCCAGAGCAGGTGATCGTGACAGTTTCTCCCACGTTCTTCGACACCGAGGGTGGCTGAGTCAGTGCTGCCTGGACCAGGGAACCTGGAGAGGAAAGAAGGGAGAAGTCANGGCCATGGGGAGAACCTGTCCCACCATATAACAGGGCTAGCAGAGACTGCCAAAAGGCCCCTGCAATGGTGGGAGGTTTTTGCATCACTTCCCCATTGCTCTCTGTGTCACTAGCACTGCTGCTGTCCCAGTCACCACAGCAATAGACAGCCTTGTCCTCAGCTTGGGCCCCAGAGATGGTTAATGGGCCTGTGGAGCCAGACTTGGAGCTGGAGAATCGGGAAGGGATGCCTGAGGGTTTGTTGTTCTTGAAGGACTGCCAGGAAGCTTCTGCTGGAACCAGCCAACAGCATAACCGCTGCTTCCAGAGCAGGTGATCTGGGCATCTTGTCCTAGACACTGAGTCTGGCTGAGTCAGTGCTGCCTGGACCAGGGAACCTGGAGAGGAAAGAAGGGAGAAGTCAAGGGTCAGTCAGTGGCACAGGAGCACAGATGTCCCCAGGCAGCAGGACTGACTGTGCCCAAAGGCCCCAGCTGGGCACAGTCAGCCTGTCCAGGGCACCTGAGCTGTGAGCGAGCACCGCGACGAGGAGAGGAACCCAGGCCATGGTGTGATCCCACCAGATCTGTGTCCTGACGCCGATGGAGCTCTTCCATGGACCCCAACTCCCTTTTAAGCCCCTGCCCACCTGCAGCACAGCCCCTCCATGCAAATGTGACCCCATCCTCATGGCTGGATCCTGCACACACCTCTCTCCCCACCTCCTTCCCCGCCCAGCCCCAACACCCCAGATGCAATAGATCTTTTCCCCAGGCCCAGAGTGGACACACAGCCCAGCTTGGAGCCTGAAACTCTCTGTCATAGGCTTTCCCATCCCCAGTCTGTACTGAGCAGCTGCATGGCCAAAGTCTGCAGGAGAGTTGGCCTTCAGAGGCCAAGAAGGGTAGCAAGGGAGGTAGGCAGCATTCACAGCTGCCATTGATGGAAATGGGATGACTCTATCCCCCAGCATCTCCCAACAAACTTCCCACATCTCCCCCCACCCACCACTGTCCCAGGCTCTGCACAGGCCTTGGCCATTCCTGTCCTTCCCCAATGCACCTGGGGCCTGGCAGCACTCACCTTGCCCCTTCTCTTCCTACAGCTGTGCAGTGCCCTGTCCCTGGGGGGACAACCTTTGCCTGGCAGGAGAGGCAATGAGTACAGGCTGAAACACAGGAAAAACTGCCTAAAGAGACCAAAACCTTTTTTCTGCTTCAAGAGCAAACACTGGAATGGGTTTCCAAAGAGCTGTGAAGTCTCCTTCCTTGGAGATATTCAACCCCCATCTGGACAGGCTGTGGACAACCC
>VWZO01005336.1:31846-113599 GCA_013396975.1 Bucco capensis | reverse complement strand
CCAGAGCAGGTGATCGTGACAGTTTCTCCCACGTTCTTCGACACCGAGGGTGGCTGAGTCAGTGCTGCCTGGACCAGGGAACCTGGAGAGGAAAGAAGGGAGAAGTCAAGGGTCAGTCAGTGGCACAGGAGCACAGATGTCCCCAGGCAGCAGGACTGACTGTGCCCAAAGGCCCCAGCTGGGCACAGTCAGCCTGTCCAGGGCACCTGAGCTGTGAGCGAGCACCGCGACGAGGAGAGGAACCCAGGCCATGGTGTGATCCCACCAGATCTGTGTCCTGACGCCGATGGAGCTCTTCCATGGACCCCAACTCCCTTTTAAGCCCCTGCCCACCTGCAGCACAGCCCCTCCATGCAAATGTGACCCCATCCTCATGGCTGGATCCTGCACACATCTCTCTCCCCACCTCCCTCCCCGCCCAGCCCCAACACCCCAGATGTGGTGAGGCTCCTCCCTAGGCCCAGAGTGGACACACAGCCCAGACTGCAGCCTGAAACTCTCCGTCATAGGCTTCCCCATCCCCAGTCTGTGTTGCATGGCCGAAGGGTGCAGGAGAGCTGGGCTGCAGGGAGCAGGGGAGAGAAGGTAGGCAGTGTTCACAGCTGCCATTGATGGGCATGGGATGACTCCATCCCCCAGCAACTCCCAACAAACTTCCAACATCTCCCCCCACCCACCACTGTCCCAGGCTCAGCACAGGCCTTGGCCATTCCTGTCCTTCCCCAATGTACCTGAGGCCTGGAAGCACTCACCTTGCCCCTTCTCTTGCAACAGCTGTGCAGTGCCCTGTCCCTGGGGGGACAACCTCTGCCCAGGTATGTTGGTGAATGGCTCTGAGGATGGGGAAGGGCTCAGAGCACCACTTGTACAGACAGAGGCTGTGCAAGATGGGATGGCTGAGCCCAAGCCAGGGAGGCTCAGGGGCATCTGACAGGGGATTGGCACAGCCCTGGGGCTCTAAGGAATGGCTGAGATAGGACACCAGAAGAAGGGCAAGATAAAGAGCTGACGCTCATGATCTCTCAGCTTTATATCCAATACGGTGTATATATGGAGTGGAACACCTAACTGGTCACTCTAGGGTCACCTAAAGTGTCCTCTCCTCCCTGAGGTGCAGCCTTTCACTCTGCACCTCCCAAAGCAGTGCACAAGATTCAGCAGTGACCTTGCTCTGCATCCCAAACCTTTGGAGTAAATCTACACATTAGGCCTGATCACTGCCAGCAGCAGGCAGTCTCTGCAAAAGCAGGCTGTTAATTTCACAAAGTGCAGCTACTTAGAGGAGCTTTGGCTAAAGAGTAAAATCACCGAACAGAACGTCTAACTCAAAGCAGGACAGAAGGGCAGAGGGGTGGAAAAGAGAAAATCCCAGAGTGGAGAGATGGCCCTGCTTGGCTAAGAGAAAGGAGAAGATAAAACCAAACTCTTGGAAAGTCAAGGTCTCATTTGCCTGTGGCTTGATGTTAACATGAGATCAGCACTGCTGCTGTCCCAGCCACCACAGCAATAGACAGCCTTGTCCTCAGCTTGGAGCCCAGAGATGGTTAATGTGGCTGTGGAGCCAGACTTGGAGCCGGAGAATCGGGAAGGGATGCCCGAGGGTCTCTGGTTGTTGTTGTAGATCACAGTGACAGGGCCAGTGCCAGGGACCTTCTGCTGGTACCAGCCATAGTAGCCATTGCTACTCCCCGAGCAGGAGGTCGTGGCAGTTTGTCCTAGGTTCTTCAACACTGAGTCTGGCTGAGTCAGTGCTGCCTGGACCTGGGAACCTGGAGAGGGAGAGGAGAAAGAGAAGAGAGGAGTCAGTCACTGCCCCAGAAGCACACCCTGCCTGGCAGCTGCATGGGGAATGCCTCATTTGGAGGAGAACAGACCTGGAAACAGTGACAGGAAAAGCTGGGGTGTAAAGCCCAGCCCAACACATCCCAGCAGAGAATCAGCTCTGGCAGCAGCAGCAGGACCTGGTCATACCAAGAGGCAGTGGGGTGACAGAGAAGGCCACAAAAGTGAACTCTTTTACTGACAGGGACAATGGTCCCAAGCCACAAATCCACCTCCAGTGCTCTACAGTATGAAAGGGTGGACATTCATAGCCATGATTGTGCAGAGGGCCCTGAAACATGCCACAGTCCCACATCCACAGCTTGGTTTGGCCAAGAAAGAAAGGGACAGAAGTTTTCCCTTACTGACTCCTCTGTACCTCACTTGCAAGTCTCTCTGTGTCTCTATAACAGGATTAACACTGTTGCTGTCGTAGCTGCCACAATAATAGACAGCCTCATCCTCAGCTTGGAGCCCAGAGATGGTTAATGTGGCTGTGGAGCCAGATGCGGAGCCGGAGAATCGGGAAGGGATGCCCGAGGGTCTGTTGGTGTTGTAGTAGATCACAGTGACAGGGGCAGTGCCAGGGACCTTCTGCTGGTACCAGCCAACATCATAGCTGCTTCCAGAGCAGGTGATCTGGGCATCTTGTCCTAGGATCACTGACACCGAGTCTGGCTGAGTCAGTGCTGCCTGGACCAGGGAACCTGGAGAGGAAGAGGAGAGAGGGGAGAAGTCAAGAGTCAGTCAGTGCCACAGGAGTACAGCCTTCCCCAGGCAGCAGGACAGTGAATACCACAGCTGGAGGAGAACAGACCTGGATACAGCCAAAGGCACTTTTGGATAGCAGAGCACAGCCTAGCACATCCCAGCAGAGAGGCAGCTTTGGCAGCAGCAGGAAGACATGCTCATTCGTACCAAGAGGCAATCAGATGGCAGACAAGGCCATGTTGTCAACTTTGTAGGGACAAGGGAAGNTGGCAGACATAAATCATTTACTTCTACAGTCCCCTTCCACAAAGTCATCTCCAGGTCTCTGCGACACAAAAAAGGGAAGACCTTCACAGCCAGGGTTGTGCAGAGGGAATGGGAACATGCCTCATGAGATAGCCACAGCTCTGCCTTGCCAGGAGGGAGAAGGGCTGAAACGTCTTCTCTGATTGTGAAGACTGTCTCTCACTTCTTATTACTAGTGTCAAAAACCAAACACCATAGCCACTGCTGCTGCTGTCCCAGCTGCCACAGCAATAGACAGCCTCGTCCTCAGCTTGGAGCCCAGAGATGGTTAATGTGCCTGTGGAGCCAGACTTGGAGCCAGAGAATCGGGAAGGGATGTCCGAGGGTCTCTTGTCATTAGCATAGATCACAGTGACAGGGCCAGTGCCAGGCACCTTCTGCTGGTACCAGCCAACATAAAAGCTGCTGCTAAGCCCAGAGCAGGAGATCATGGCAGTTTGTCCTGGGCTCACTGACACCGAGGGTGGCTGAGTCAGTGCTGCCTGGACCAGGGAACCTGGAGAGGGAGAGGAGAGGGGGGAGTAGTGGAGGATCAGACCATGCCCCAGGAGCACAGCTCTGCCCACATAGTGACATGGGGCCCCTGTACCCATTAGCTAGGATAGCACCAAGGAAACCAAAGAAACCAAGGACCTGCACACAGAGTCCAAGGCCAGAGCCCTGGGGCACTGTGAGGAGAATGGGCAGCACCAGCAGGACACGGCTGCCAGCAGCAAGAGGCAGTGGGACAGGAGACAAGGCAATATCAAGACATCTGTAGGGACAGGCAGGAGGTACACAGCCCCAGAGTCACCTCCTGCACCACGATACATAACTAGGAGGATCCTTACAGCCATGGCCATAAGAAGGGGACACAGTCCTGCCCCAGCCCCAAAGGCCTGTCCTGGCATCAAGGAGAAGGGCAGAAAGCCCCTTTGTTAACTCCTCTGTACCTCACTTGCAAGTCTCTCTGTGTCTCTATAACAGCATGGATGCTGCTGTCGTAGCTGCCACAATAATAGACAGCCTCGTCCTCAGCTTGGAGCCCAGATATGGTTAATGTGGCTGTGGAGCCAGATGCGGAGCCGGAGAATCGGGAAGGGATGTCCGAGGGTCTCTTGGTGTCATCATAGATCACAGTGACAGGGGCAGTGCCAGGGACCTTCTGCTGGTACCAGCCATAGTAGCTGTTGCTACCCCCTGAGCAGGAGATCGTGGCAGTTTGTCCTGGATTTGCTGACACTGAGTCTGGCTGAGTCAGTGCTGCCTGGACCAGGGAACCTGGAGAGGGAGAGGAGACAGGGGAGAAGGTAAGGCTCAGTCAGTGGCACAGGAGCACAGCCTTCCCCAGGCAGTGGGACAAGGAATGGCACAGGTGAAGGAGAATTGATGCAAGCACAATCACAAGTAAATTTGGGGAGCAGAGGACAGTGCAAAGCATCTCAGGCCAGAGGCAGCTCTGGCAGCAGCAGCAGGACATGGTCATGGGTACCAAGAAGCAGTGGGGTCCATGAAAAGGCTACACTGTGGATTTTGTAGGAGCCAGAACAATGCTCTGCAGGCACAGGGTGACCAAGAGAACATGCAGTTCTCTGGGACACAAAAAGGAAGACATTCACAGTCATGGCTGTGCAGGGAGGATGGGAATGTGCCTCATGACAAAATCACAACTTTGATTAGCTAACAAGGAGAAGAGCTAAAACTCTTCTCTGATTTAGAAGTCTGTCTCTCACTTCCTATTACTCACTGTCAGCAAACACCATAGCCACTGCTGCTGCTGTCCCAGCTACCACAGCAATAGACAGCCTCGTCCTCTGCTTGGAGCCCAGAGATGGTTAATGTGCCTGTGGAGCCAGACGTGGAGCCAGAGAATCGGGAAGGGATGTCCGAGGGTCTCTTGTCATTCTGGTAGATCACAGTGACAGGGCCAGTGACAGGGACCTTCTGCTGGTACCAGCCAACAGCATTGCTGCTGCTAAGCCCAGAGCAGGTGATCTGGGCAGCTTGTCCTGGATTTGCTGACACTGATGGTGGGTGAGTCAGTGCTGCCTGGACCAGGGAACTTGCAGAAGGAGAGAGAGAACATATCCTCGTACATGTGTCTGGCCGGAGGCAGCTCCTCTGCTACCTGCTAACAGCACAGGCCACAGCAGCCTCCAAAGGGCTCTGCTGGGACTGCCCTGCACTGGGGTTACACACTGGCATCTGGCTGTCCCCAGACACTGCCACCTTGGCTGCCCTGAGAACCTTACGCCTGTGCTGTGGGAACACACTGACACCATGTGGGCAAAAGAAAGCCTTCAGGGACAGCTCGAGAGGGACCAAGGGCACAGCTCAGCCCAGGACTCTGCCCATACTGTCCCTTAACCCTACCACAGCGTCCATCAAGTCCAGAGATATCTCCAGGCCCTGACACAACTGTAGTGGCTTCTGCATGGGGTCCTGTCCGTGACACCCTATGTTCACAGGGGAGAGCCACCCACACACTGTGCCCTTAAGTACAGCTGCTGTCACCAGAAGACACTGGGCACCAGCCCTGAACTGGCAGTGAGCCCAGGGACCAGAGTGGGTTGTCCTGACATGTCTCAGCTTCCCTGGGCCACAGGACAGGACACATTGTGGGCAAGAGCAACCAGTCACACCACAGGTCTGCATGACCAAGATGTCACTTCCACATCCTCCAGCAGCACCATCACCATCATCCACACACAGCAGACAGCAATGGTCACCCAGAGCACCCAGCCATGGACACCCCGTGGGGCACCTGCCTGATGACCAGCACTGCTGTCCTGGGAACCACAGAAACAGACAGCCTCGTCCTCAGCTTGGAGCCCAGAGATGGTTAATGTGGCTGTGGAGCCAGATGCGGAGCCGGAGAATCGGGAAGGGATGTCCGAGGGTCTCTTGGTGTTGTCATAGATCACAGTGACAGGGCCAGTGCCAGGGACCTTCTGCTGGTACCAGCCATAGTAGCTGCTACTCCCCGAGCAGGTGATCGTGACAGTTTCTCCCACGTTCTTCGACACTGAGTCTGGCTGAGTCAGTGCTGCCTGGACCAGGGAACCTGGAGAGGGAGAGGAGAGAGGGGAGAAGTCAAGGGTCAGTCAGAGGCACAGGAGCACAGCCTTCCCCAGGCAGCAGGACAGGGAATGCCACAGGAAAATTTGGGATGTACAGCCCAGCCCAATATATCCCAGCAGAGAATCAGCTCTGGCAGCAGCAGCAGGACATGGTCATACCAAGAGGCAGTGGGGTGACATAGAAGGCCACGTGTAGGGACAGGAAAAACTCCCCTTCACAAAGTCACCTCCAGGTCACTGAGGCACAAGAGGGAGGACACAACTCTGCTCAGCCAGGAGGGAGAAGGGCTCAAACTCTGCTCTGATTTTGAAGACTGTCTCTCACTTCTTATTACTCAGTGTCAACAGACACCATAGCTGCTGCTGTCGTAGTCACCACAGCAATAGACAGCCTTGTCCTCAGCTTGGAGCCCAGAGATGGTTAATGTGCCTGTGGAGCCAGATGCAGAGCCGGAGAATCGGGAAGGGATGCCTGAGGGTCTCTTGTCATTAGCATAGATCACAGTGACAGGGCCAGTGCCAGGCACCTTCTGCTGGTACCAGCCATACCAATTGCTGCTACTACCCCCAGAGCTCTTGATCCGAACAGTTTGTCCTGGGTTCACTGCTGCCTGGACCAGGGAACCTGGAGAGAGAGAGGAGGAAGGGGAGAAGTTGAGCATCAGCCAGCGCCCCAGAAGGACAGACGTCCTTGGACAGCAGATCTGTGTGCCCAAAGGCCCCAGCCAGGTAGCATCAGTCTGTCCAGGACACCTGCGCTGTGAGCAAGTGCCAGAAGGAGGAGAGGGGCCCAGGCCATGGTGCAATCCCACCAGATCCATGTCCCCATGATGATGTGGCTGTGCCATGCAACTCGGCTCTCTCAAGCTCTCATCCACCCAGGGCACAGCTTCTCTGTACAAACGTGGACCCCAAGGGTCCCTTGCAGCTCCTGCTCCAGGGACAAGAAGAAGTGCTCTGGACTCTGCTATTTCCAGAGCATGAGGGCAAACACCCAGCCTGACCAGCTCCTACACAGAGATCTCTACATCACCCTTCTCAGACCTGCCTCTGCCCTTCTGTGCTGCCCCTAAGCAGAAGGTTTGATGGCTCTGCCAAAGCAGTCAGAGTCCTCAGGTATCTCTGAGAGATCCTGAAATGCTTCAGGGCTGCATTTCAGGAAGCAAACAGCAGCTTCCTCTCAACCCCTGGAGCCCTCACTCCTAACTGCAAGCCCACTTCACCTTTTAGAAGCACACTGATATTCTGAACCCAGATACATGAAGACAGAGATTTATTATTTTATGTTCATTTTACAGAAGAGGTTCAATGTTAAGCTACAATCACCCTCTGTGACTCCCTCAGGCCAGGGTCACAGCAGCTCCTTTAGAGACACAAGGTATTTTCCACAGGCTTCTTTCTCTTGATCAGTAGTTTCTTCAGCTTCAAGTTCCAGCTGGGAACCAAGATAACTTTTTACAAGCTCACAAGCCACAGAGCATTTTGGCTGCTCCAGCACAGTGCAGCAAGAGCACCCTCTCGTGTCCTGCCTCCACTTAGACTGAAGTGGAGAGGAGGAATGAAAGGCAGAGAGAAATCACCAAGCAGCTTTGAACATGCTTCAGTACTTCTCGAACTCAATTTTTTCTACTTTCACATCCTCCTCAATTAGCTGGTATACATAAGTCACCACTGTGGAAGCCTGGATATCCATCAGCACAAATGAAGGGATGATGTTCCTGGAAAGAAAACACACTTTCTTGATCTTCCCAAGTAGCTTATACCTCTTAACATACCTTTTGCTCATGTATTCTAACAGGCTTGGGTGCCGAGGGCTGCAGGGCTCTGGGAAGCACTGCAGTTTGCAGGCATTGACAGGAGCTTTTCAGGCAGAGTTGCACTTCACCTGTAACAGCCTTTGAGGCTACTCAACAGCCTAGGTCAGGTCAGGCTCAGATGCTAAAGCAAGCTGACAGTGCCTTCAAAAGTCTGACTTCCTACAAAACATTATCATGCAGATTCTGAAAAGGCACTAGAAAGCAAACAGATTTCAACCAGCTGCTGCAACGTGACCCTTTCTGGGGCCAGGAAGCAGCCCCAGCCCCAGACACATCAGTGCCAGGCTGTCCTGCCTAATGTGTGGGGTAATTAAGCCTCTGGTAACAGGAGAGCCTTGCTGCCTTCTCCAGGAAGGGACAGAGCTGGCCTCCTGCTCCTCACAGCACCCCTCCAGCGTTCTGCAGTGTGCTAGCCAGACACTCATAGGCAAATGCCCACATTTCAGCAACATCTCTGGCCTCTGCTGCACTGAGCAGCTCAGGGCCCCCTCACTCACCTTTCCAAAGCACTGTAGGCTCCTGTAGCTGATCCTGGGTTGATGTAGAATTTATTTTCATGTTCAAATGCTTCAAATCTGTGTGTGTGTCCCGAGATGAGAATGTCCACATCCAGCTGCCTCTGCAGCAGTGCCAGGCTGGCCACATCACCCCAGGGAATAACTTGATGGCCATGAACCAGCCCAATTCTGAACTGCCCAACAGTTACAACCTTCTCTTCAGGATAATTCAGGCTCTGAGAAGGAGAAAGGCATAGCCTATAAGTCAAGCAAAGGCCTCTCACCTACACAATGCAGGTTCCTACATTCCAAGACACAAATGTGCTGTTTGCTATTTGAGCACACAAGGTCTCTTCCAACATGTGGACTCACTGGATGCTTGTACCACCCCCCAGGCAAGAGCAACTGCAGAACAAAGAGTGGGGAATTTGCAGAGATCAGGACCCTCAAGACTACATCACAATAGATAAGCAGACACACAACTCCCTGGTTCCTACCACTACACAGGCAGCTGAGGAACTCTAGTGGCTTCACAGCAATCACAGACTTGTACCAGGGTTGATAGGAATCAAGTGCATGTATTTACCTGTTGCAAGGGGAACAAGAAGGGTCTAGAGAAGAATTGTTTCAGACTTACTCTATTCTACCTCCTACCCTGGTGAATTACAGTTCAGGAATTGCTAATGCTGGAAGACGCCCCAGGTTTCACTGTGACAACTACAGCATGCATGTAGGTGGGCTGAGAAATTAACAGCAGCAAGAACATTACCTCAGAGTCCCCCCTAACCACGTGGATGTCCCCAGCCAGCGTCCTGAGGTAGTTGTAGCTCTCCTTGGTGCAGAGGTTTCCTGTACACAAGATGTGCTGAATTTTCCCTGGAACCAGCAGCTTCTTGAACTTCACCGGCAGACCGCTGCACCGGTGCGGGATGTGAAGGTCTCCCAGCACTAAAACCAGCTTCGCACACGGCAGGAGGGAAGAGAGAGTTTTAACCCAGGTTACACAACAGAGCAGCACAAAACCTTCCTGCCCCTCCGGGGCTCTCGCAAACTCTGGCAAACCACCACAGGCCCAGCAGGGGCTTCTTTCGGATTCCGCTTGGAGGGAACGGTCCCTCAGCACGCCCGAGCCGCCCCGCACACAGTCCAGACCGGCTCAGCCCGGTTCCGCTGGGCGCTCTCCTTCCGCCCGGAGGCGGCGGTATGGGAACGCGCTGCCCAGGGCAGACCAGACTGATCCTGCTGGCTCGATACCGCAGTGCGGAAGGCAGCGGTCCCGGTCCCGGTCCCCGCTCACCATCGCTCCGCTCCGCTCCGCCCGCCACCGGTCTCGCCGTTACCCTGACGCCTGCTGGCGTAACCAGGAAGTGACGCCTCGCCTTTTCTTCTCCCTCAAGCCAATGGCAGCTCCAGCAGCTCCCCACGTGACAGCGGCGCCGGCGGAAGAGCGCTGGTTGGTGCCCGCCGCCGGGTGTGGGTCTGGGGCTCCGAAGGGCTTGGCTCCCCCCTTACCCCGCAGTGCTTTTAATGAAATCTGTGGGGGTTTGTGGGAAAACCCATCATCTTTCTGTGTGCAAATGTCCATACAAAGTGCCCAGAAGCGCCCGTGCGGCTAAAGATGTCCTTTTTCCCTCAGGAGCTGTGGGGTGGCGAGGGGCGAGGACCTGCTCCGCTGTGGGTGGGTCCGTGCGCTCTGCCGGGGGCGGCACAGCTCCACCCCAGAGCAGTCGCAGCGAACTCGGCGCCGCAGGGTCCCTGGCACACTCCCTTTTCCCTCAGGACCAGGGCACAGGGACACCTCCGCACAGAGACACCCGAGGGGCTCCGCTGGGCTCCACGTACACAGAAGCGTTTAGCTTGGAAAAGGCCTTCAAGATGATGGAACCTAACCATTAACGCAGTGCTGACAGCTTACAAGCTGTGTGGCTAAGGATTGCCCTTCACTATTGGATGTCCACCTTTAGCCCATAGCTGAGGCTATAAACTATAGCAGTTGCTCTGTCATCCCACGACCCCTCCCGAGCAGGGAAGGGGAATCTGGAAAAGGAGAGGAGACTCATGGGTTAAAATGAAAACAAATTTAATGAAATAGCCAAACCAATGCCAATATAAAGTATACAAAGTCGTACTCAGCCCAGCAGATGTACAGTGATCACATCAGACAGCCCTGTTGAGGGCCTTGCATCATATTTCCAAGGGAAAATGCAGATAGCTTTAGTTTCCTGTTTCTAAACCCATTTGAAGGCAGGTGACAGGGAGCAGTAATAGCTGCCGTTGTCTTCCTGGGAGGCAGATGTGATGAGGAGGATGCAGGCATTGCTGGCAAGGTCTTTGGTAGCAGAGAAGCGGTCAGGAGTCTTGGCAGGCTTGTGCTTGTCTATCTCGGAGTTGTAGTAGAGCAAATACCTGAGGGAGTGCCCCGGGCGCTGCTGGTACCAGGAGATGCCAAACTGACTGATATTGTACGGGGGGCTCAGGACACAGGACAGCCGAGCCGTCTGCCCAGGCAGCACTGACACAGATGATGGCTGGGTCAGCACAGGCTCCGTCCTGGAAGCTGTGTGCACCAGTGATGCAGTTACTGATGGGCTGAGCTATGTCCCACATCTCCCAAATGTCCCTCAGCCCCCTTGAGGCAACCCCATTACCCAACCCCCACCCTGCTCATCACACCACACAGCCCTGAAGCAAAATGCCCTACTCAGATTAACCTCCCCCTTGTAGAGCCCAGTCCTGCCTGACACTCCGCAGTGCCTCCCAGACAGCAGCTATCTCAGCCACACCACCCTTACCTGTCCCCACTGTCCCCACCAGAAGCAGGACCACGAAGCCCTGGGCCATGGCAGGAAGCAGAGGAAGGTAGACTGTTCTGGAGAGGATCTGCTGTGCTGCTGGTGAGGTGTATGTAAATGACCCAGGGGGCTCAGGGACTCCCCACGTCACTCACTTTACTGCAGCTGGGCTGCAGGGAAGGGGCTCAAAGCAGTGAGGCGAGAGCTGAGCATCAGCACCCACTGCCCACCTTTGCCCCGGGCTAGGCCTGTTCCTCCCGGTGCACCGATGCATGCACACCCCACCACCCTCTGCCCTGGGATATGGTGGGGAGGCATCACTGATCATCTCTCCTCTCTGATGGAAGGAGCAGAGAGGTTTCACTGTGATCTTATGCTCAGACCCCTTGCCTCCAGCCCTCTGGCACCAAGTATGCAGGAGCCCAAGCCATGTCAGTGGTAGCAGCAGGCTGGGGGCCAGCTGGCTCTGCTGTCAGCAGAGAGAACCAAGGACAGGATATGCCAGAGCCCTCCAGCAGACATCTCATTGCAGAAGCAACATAAGGAAAGTTGCTGCTCCTTTCTTCGTGCAGCTCCATTGCTGAGAGAGGAATGACTGTCCAACCCCAGCCGCTTGTACCAGACACACGTGGTTCCAAGCCTTTGCTCCTTCTGCTATTTGAATTGGATCCCCAGCTCTGACTGACATGTGCCAGCCCTGGCGACATCCCAATTGTGACAAACTCAGTGAGACTTCATGGCCAGAACGTCCCCTTGTGAGGCAGCTGTCATCTCCAGCTCTTTCCCCTCGTGACCAGGACTCAATGCTTTCCCTCCTCACGTTTAGTGAAATGAAGTCCTCAGAAGGGCAGAGACATTTCATGAATCAGAACCATTTTCCCCCAGATCAAAATGTTTACCCCCACTCCTAATCTGGAGCATTCCCAGCATCTAACACCAGCAGACATGGATGTAATGCAGCAGCTCAAAGCCCTGTTGACGGCCACTCAGGGATCCTAGCTTTGCTGGCCACAATTCTTTCACACAAACATGAAGAGCAATCTCCTGATGGAGGCCTGTCTGCAGGCAGCACTCCTCAGACTGCTCTATGGCAACTGGAAGAGGAAGAAGCTCCAACCTTACCCTGATACTGGTGACCCTGAGAACATTGTATAACCTGCTAAGGCTTTTAGGTAAGATCAGCTGACTGTGTCCTGAGTCACACAGCCAGACAGGTCACAATTTCTTAGCTCCAGGATCAGAACAGCTCTTCCAGAAGAGGATACTGATGTAAAAAAAAACTTGTTACTGAAAATACTGTAGGACATCTCCAATCACCTCTCCCCAGCCTCTCCTCTGCCTGGAGCAGAGCCAATCCAGTCTCAGCTCAGTCATGGAATTGCTTTTGCCAAGTCATGCAGGCACAGTCCTTGCTAGGCTGCACCTCCTGACTGAAGGAAATACACAGTTGTGCCTTGTCCTTCAAGTGGCTAATACTGTTAACATTTCAGTAGCCTAATTTTGGCTTGAGAATTAAAGAATACACAACTTATAGGTCCAAATAAACTCCTTTATTTCTCTGTAATAAACACAGCACTCTAGACTCCAAAGATCCACAGGTCCAACCTTTCCTTCCCTGCTAGTCTAGAAGTGAATTACCACTACCAGACTCCTGTATGGACAGTCTGTCCCCTCCAGCTTGTCACTGTCTGTCCTTCCACTCCCTGCAAGCAGCAGGGCTCTACACGGGGCTACTCTTCCCTACAAGGGAGCAGATTCTTCACAAGAGAGAAGAAACACCTGCAAGAGAGAAAGCAAAAGTTCAGCATTAGGTGCGTGTTCCAGCAGCTGGAGTTAATAAGTTTTACCTAAGGTGACTCGATCAAGACTTCACTACTGGCATCTACTTTTAACAGGTGCAGCAGGAATTAGGGAATCAAGCAGGGAAAGCAGCAGGCTTCCCATGGCAGTAACAGATGAACCTGTTAGAGGGTACATCTACATTCTCCTCACCTTCAGAGACACAAGGAGGATCATTTCTCCCACCCTTTCTAGTTTCCTTATGCATTCCAGAGTGCAGGAAAGGCAGAACTGCCTCCTGTTTAAAGCCCTGAAGGGCACTATAACCTCAACAGACTGCTTATGCAACCTCTGAACCCTCTAGTGTCCTCTCCTGGCAGCAGCTCCTCACTGCCCAGATCTGCTGTGGGGACAGGGCACAGACTCACCATTGCTATACTTGCACTGCTTCAGAGCCTCGTTGAAGCCCTCGCACAAGGTCAGATCTTTCTGGTTGGTAGCACATTCCAGGAATTGCTTAATCTCATAGTGGCAGGGTCCATAGGGCGACTGCGGCTGCACGGGCTGCTGCAGGCAAGGGCCAGGTTCAGACAAGAGGCCTAGGAGCAGGGACAGCTCCTCCAGGTCACCTCTCCGCGGAGCAGCCCTCTCCCTTCGGGCTACATGGCTGTCCTTCACCGCACGGGCCTGGCGGCCTCAGACCGCCGGCCGTCCCCGCTCCCCGGGTGCCGTTCTGCCCGCCCAGCTCTCACCGCCCCGGGCCCCGCCGCGCAAGGGCGGCACAAGGACGCCCGCCCGGCTCCGCTCGCACCTGGGCGGGAGCCGCCGCCTTGGCCGGTTCGGAGGAGCCTCCGCTGAAGGCGCCGGTGATGGCGCTGCCCACGACGTGTCCCACGGCGGAACCCACGGCCACGCCGGCCGCCGTGCTCGCCATCTGCGCCATCAGCCCGGGCTGCGCCGGCTGTGCCGCGGGAACCGGAGCCGCTGGGGCCGGGCTGCGGAAAGAGGCGAGTCAGAAAGAAGGCGGCAGGCGGGCGCACGCCACCGCATACGGCCTAGCCTGGCCAGGCCCCACCACTGCCGTCCCGGTACCTGGCGTGGGCCGGGGCCGCTGCGGGCCGCGACACACTCCTGCCTCCGCGCGCCATCGCGTCGCTGCTCTATCAACTCGCCCCGCGCGCCGCCTTAAGAGAGCCGCCGCTGCCACCCGTGACCCCCAACGCAGCCTCGGCAGCTGCGGACAAAGCCCCCGCCCCGCGGAGGGAGGAGGAGAGAGGAGGAGAGGGGAGAGTCCTCCCATCAGGCGCGTGTGCGGGGAAGAGCTGCGCTGCCGGACGTCGGGAGCCGCCGCCAGAGGGCAGTCCTGCCCCTGTCAGAGAGCGTGGGACGGGGCTGGGCCTGTCCGCGCCTGTCCGCGGTCCTTCCTCCGAACAGGGTCCGCCGCGGGGTGTGAGCCACAGCCCCACCAGAGCGGGCACGGACATAGACACGATCTCGGCCTCTGGGCTCCCACCCGCAGTGTCTCCCCCAAGGAACCTGGTCTGCGGCTGTGCCCTCAGCCAGCGGGGCCCAGCCTGTGCCCACCCAAGCGAAGTGACGGGGCCCAGGGCTCTGACACAAGCTCCCCAGGGGCAGGCGGTGCCAAACCGGCGGGCACAGAGCAGGTGCAGGGGTCTGGCTCACCTGGCCCCGTACACCCGGGTGTGAGCCCCATGCCGGTGTTTAATGGCCCCGTTATGAAAGGTCGCTGCAGGGGCCGTTATCTCCCTAGGAAACAGGGGAGTTGGACTAGATGACCTTTCTAGGTCCCTTCCAACCCCTGACACACTGTGATACTGTGAAACGGGAGGAAAGATTTGTACTCGTGGGGTGGCTTCTGCCTCCACAGCAGACACTGACCACAGCTCCACCCACTCCAAAATGGCCTTTGACTTTGCATTTCAGTGTGCCCCACTATGCTGCAGCCTAGCTGGGACAACAAACACACCTTCATGGGTGAACTGGCATCTTGCTGTGCCCAAATTCAGCACCTGTAGATGAAGCAACACACCACCTCTGGAGTCACTGGCCCAAAAGTGACTTCACTCGTTTCAGGGCTCCTGCTGCTGGGTGAGGACCATGTTCAGCTGAGTGCTGTAGAGCCACAGAGCCCACAACAAGGCCAAATCTCTGTGCAGTCCAGGCAGGAGAGAAGAAGCAGCAGGTGGGTGCAGGCAAAGTAGGCAGTAGGAAGGAGCAAGGAGGCACTCACTGCTAGCAGGCAATGAGCAGAGCCCAGCAGCTCTGCCATGAGCGTTGGTGCAGGTGTCATGACAAAGAAGAGCTTCAAGGAGGGTGATGTGGTGGCTTTGTGACTTCTCAGAGGCTGCTTCTCCCAGGTGTGGAATAGAGCAGGAGAGAACATGAAGGGGCATGTTGGAAACGGGTGACAGAGCCTCTGTTGTATAGGAGATCATGAGTGGAGGAGAGGTGGATAATGAAAGGCTGGGAGAGGGAACATAAATAGTCCACAACTGGGGCAGAGAAAAGAGGGTGCCAGAGACGGGTGTGGAGAGGAATGATGTGGTCTAAGCCACTGACCATCACAATTTTTGCAGCAGCCCTCTGGATATAAACCAGCAGATCAAGGAGCCCCTTTGCAAGGCGTAGACATTGTTGGGAAGTAGGAATCCATCAAGAGATGATGATGAGCCCTCAAATCACGAACAAACAGGCTGGATGACTCCAGTTTTACCTTCAAACTAATTCCTGACAATCATCTCTTGCCTAGCACCCTAGCTGGTCTTAGGAGCCTCTGTGGGTCCATGTCTGTTCAAAGTCTCACCAGGACAGGCCTGGTTGCCTGCTCCATCTATGGATGTGCCTTATGCCCTGTCAAGTGAGAGAAATTTTCTGAAATTGAGAAAGATCCAGAAGTTCTCCAGGAAAAAAAAATCCCAGCTATGTTATGTCTCCAGGGCTGTGTTCACACACTCAGCAAGTTATGAAAACTATCTCTTTGGGCTGGTTCATTGACTGGCAGGAATTAGAGAGCTAAGCCACTGCAGGGTTGGCAATTAGCTGCTGTGTAAGTGTTTTTGTAGAATCAAATTTCCAGCACAAGGGGAAGAGAAAAGCATTTGTAATGCAAGCCAACGCAGCGGGGCAGGCAGGGGGAGAGCTGCAGCTCCTATGCTTCTGAGGAAAGGGATTGTGCCTCACATAAACACAGTGTGTTTGCTACCCTGCTTCTGAGGGGTAACACCCCAAATCGTCTCTCCCACAATGCCAGGGAGCACACCTGTCCTTGGAGAGCTGTGCTGTGCAGTTCTCTTTCAGCTGAAAGAGCAGCATTTTACATTCAGCTTTTGCCTGTCTTGCCCACTAATAGGAGATGGGCCCAAGCAGCTGTCAAACCAGAAGAATGTCACTAGGAAGACCCTGCATAAGCAACACCTGCACTATTCCCTTTTCCCAGCCCTGCGTCCTGGGGGAGTGAGAATCCCTTCCATGTGCAGCCCCATCCTGCTGAGCTATGAGCACTTATGGGGAAAGAGAGGTCTTAAAGACATGAGAAAGGCAGGAAGGAGGAAAACAGTGACCTCAGGGAGTGTCTCACCACGAGGAAATGCCTGGAGTGAGAGCTTAGTTCTCTGCCATCAGCACAGGAGCATGGTCGAGCCCATTAGCACATGGCACTGGGCCTAGATACCACACCGTGATCTCCTCATCCCTCAAGAAGCTGGACATGTGCCGGGGGGGAGGAGAGGACGGATTTGCAGAGGGCACAGGGAATGCCAGACCTCCAGCCATAAGACATCGAGGTTCATTAGTTCCACTAAGTGCAGAACAACTTGCTGAAGGAGCCTGGGTTTCAAGCTGAGAGCATCCCTTCAAGATGTGTCTGGGGGGCCCTTTGATTTGGTTAATTAGACAGAAAGTTTTTCTGTGCTGTGGGAGGCTGGGTATGTGCTGAGGAGCACAACTACCCTGGGTTTACTAATGAGATAATTTATTGTGGCTGTCTGAGAGGCTAAGTGTACACAACTCCACCCACACACCACCCACTCCGAGCCCTCCACTCCTGGCTGGAGAGTCCTCAGCACTGGAGGTGGAAGTACTGTTAGGTCTCCCTGTTCAAATCCCTGCCGAGGAGCCATCCTCCCCTGGGGGAACCTCTGCAGCAGAGCTCCATTTGCATCTAAATATTCCCCCCAACAGTTTTCTCTGCTTCCCTGGCCAAACTTCTTAATTCCCCTATTTTTCAGCCTAAATTTAATCTCTGATTCTAACAAGTAGCTTTGTTTCTGCCTCTCTCCCTTCTCCTGCTCCAGAAGATCCCTCATTACATAGTTCAAGTGTTAGGGCTTGCCTACACTTGAAGGTTGACTCTGGATTAAGGGACATATGAATTTGAAAGACAGTAACTAATTTCTGAATAGTTTTGGAAAGATTTACTGCAAACCAGTCATTTCTGAGTAACTCAGTGCACTGGCCAGCGTGTGTGTTCCCTCCTGATAGCAGCAGGATCAAGTAAGACAAAGTTTGTAGAAAGCAGGTGTGGTTTTGCCAACTGCTTTCTCCCCATTGCTTTAAAAGCAGATAACAGTCACCCCCTTCAGAGTTTGCCTCACTTATATCCTCACACTGTCACAGCTGAAATGTGGCTACAAAGGGATCTAGGAATTCCCCAAGCACTTGGATCTGGAGGGTTATTTCACAGGTAAGGAATGCAATACTTGGCCTCCTTGGGTCTCCTACCTGTCTCTGCCCCTCCATCAGGCAACCGAACATGGCTCTGCCTCTACCAGGCTGCAGTTTCACAGGGCATTGCTTAGGGGAACAGTGCCAGCCACCAGTAGCATGTTTCCACAGAGTCCTTCTCCAGGCAGCCAGGCCATGCTGCCAGGCCTCCCTGAGCCATCCGTGCCAGGGGCCACCAGCAGCAGGTAGCCATCTGGAGATGCCGAGGGAGCCTCTGCCTCCCGACCTGCAAGTTGGTGCTGGGAGAGCACTAATTATTTCATGCAGGGGCAGATCTGGGCAGTCCTCTGGGTGTACCTGGATTGAAGTTATTTAGGTTAACAGCAAATTGCACAGGGTGGTTGCTCGGGGATCTGGGCAAACTACTCAAAGTAGAAGCAAGCGTCTGATGAATTAGCCAATATTTTTGTTTGTGGACAATCCCCCCTCAAAAGAAACAAAACCTCCAGTTCTTACCAATGTGTTTGCTACTCAGAAATACTCCATGAATCATTTATGACTGAATGCATTGTGGGTTTCTTGTGTCCTGCTTTTGTTTTCATTTCTGAGCTCTGGCTAATCCTCATTTTGCTTGTGCCTAGTGGCTCATTTCAGCCTCCCAAGTCTACACTGAGCTTTCAGGTCAGATGTAAATATGCAAGAGTTACCTTTTTATCCTATCAAGTTTTTTGCAAGTAGAAGTTGCAACTGGCAAATAAAATATTTACGTAAAAGACCCAAAACAAGCAAGTTGCCACCACTAAAAGAAATTCCCAAGCTTTTTCATAAGCCAAGGGGCATGTTTCCCTCAGCCCTGCCTCACTGTTGTTCCCCCAAGGGAGAACAAAGCTCTAGTGTCACAGGTAGGTGACAGTCGATGGCATTGCTACAGCAGCGTGGCTCCTAGCCCTTGTCTCGCCCTGGATGCCTTTGAGCATGCTCTCCCTGCGCAGATCTCTTGCTGTCTGCATCCTTCCTCAACTCTTTTTTAGCTCAAATACAATGCTATGAAATGGAGTCACTGTACTGGTAGAGTCAGAGATGAGAGAAGGAAGGAAGAAAACCACAGCGTCTAAGTGGAGGAGCTGCAGACGGCTGGAGATGGCTGCACGGGGAGGGAGGCAGCACTACGGTGCCATTTCAGCTTTAAGTCTTGTGCTCCCAGGATCTACATGCCATTTCTTGGATGTGGTTTGCCTCAAGGGCAATCTCAACAGCTGTGAAATTTCAGCAGATGAACAATATAGTCTTCAATAAATTTCACAAAGTAAACAGAGGATTTTAACTCGTTCCTGCTGGCCCACTCTTGGTTTGAAAGCTCTTCTGGACCCAAATCCATTCACATGATGTGTCCCCTCTGAACCCCAGGGCCTGACTGCTGGAGCACACCTGAGCTAGACTGCTTTGCTCTGGATTTCTGGAGAGCTCTTCCCCATCAGAAGAGGCTTCTCTCAGCCATGCCCATGGGTCCTTGGAGGTGTGGATACACCTCTGCATTTACCTTTGCTGCTTAAACCCATGCTAGTGACCTCTGGGTAGATGAAGGTACCAAATGTGGAATGTGTATGCCCTCGCCTCCTGATAAAGAGGAGGTGGTAGAAAGAGGGCCTTTCCAAATCTCTTCTTCCCCAATGGCAGCTGTATCTCAGGAGTTCAATTTCCTTTGTATTTACACATCCTGAAGAGAGGCTTGCACACTCAGAGGCACATTCTGGTCCCAGTTGAAGGCTGATGACATTAGTTGCAACTGAAAGAATGGCTTCTGTGTCCCCAGATTCCTCAGTCAGACCTAGTGAAGAACTTACATCTTCCAGAACACCTTCGGTGTATCCTCAGATCATTAGGAGGACAATTACTGTGAGCTCTGTCAATTCACCTGCTAAATATGGGACAAGATGGCAAACCCGAGCCATCTTGCTTTGTTTTATTTTCTTCACGGCCACAGAGCACCCTAGAAGCAGTGCAGCTAAAAAGCCTCAACAGGTTTGTTTGGTGTATGTCTGGAGAATTTGAGCATTGAGATAGTGCTCTTCACTGCCTGTCCTCTGGGTGGGACCTGCCAGGTGGTTTCAGGGAGTCCAAAGCAGCAAGCTCATATCCCTTGCAGGAGATAACAGTGTTGAGTGGGCCCTGGAGGGATCTCACATCTTTACAGGCACCTTGCTTCACCCTGAGTCCTGTACCTGGAGCTTAGCATTTCCTCCTCACCCAAATGTCTGCCCAGGGGCCATTCCACTCTTGCACAGCTGCTCTCTGGCTAGTCTGGTTTCCTCCCCTCTCTGTTGCAGACAGACAGCAAACATCTCCAGAGAGCTATGCCTGGTGGTTCCCCAAGCACGGCTCCAGGGGGGTGCTAACACCTCCAAGGCATCACAGTAATGCAATTTTTAAGCAAATCTGGAAGCAAGCTTGGGGTCTGTGTTTAAGGCAGTGACCCTTTAGAAGGCTCTTAGCACCAATCCATGAACAGCTACTGCTTTGAACTAGATTATTGCAGTAACTACCTGCCCTCATCTCTCCCTTGCCAAGCCAAGACACAGCCTGTACAGCAGATGGAGAGACCTTGTGTGAGTATGAAGCCTCTACACAGTTCACAGCCACCTATGATTTGGGGTTCTTTGTCTAAGGCCTCCGAAACATCTCATGTGTTTTGATCACCACATTGCTCTCCCTGCCTGACTAAGGCTGTCCAGCCATCAGCTTCCAAGATCATAGCTGGAAACTAAATACCAAAGCCCATCTTCTCTTTCCTCTGTAGAAGAAGCCAGTGGTGACTCCTCTGCATATGGTTCTTCTCTTCACCCTTGCAAGTGCATGAGGAAGGCCGGCTGTGCACTCTGGTTTGTAGTGATTTCTGCTGAAATGTTCTTCCTTCAGCTTCAGCCTCCACCACAGAGAGTGCTGAGCTCAATACAGAGACCATCCATGGGCTCCTCCATGGGCACAGGGTGTCCTCTTCCGCAGAAACAGCCTGGCCTTTGCAAAATCCAGGCAGATGCCCCACAGATGCCTGTTTCTGCTCACCCGGCACCAGCTGAGCCAAGAGGGACCGGGGGAGTGGTACCTGCTCCAGCGAGGTACGTTTGCTGAGGAAGGGGAAGAGGGAAGAAGGTCATGGGTTTGGCTCTTCTGAGCAGAAACGTATGCGAAGAAAACCACGACCCACACCTTGAATTCCACAGCTGGGCTCTGGGGACAGGGGGAGGGAGACAGGACAGGATGGGACATTTCCAGCAGACCCGCGACTTGTTTGTAAAAGCCTCATCTGCCCAGCCCTGTCTCCTCCCCCATCGCCTCCACGGCTCACGCTGGGTTTTTCTTTGTAGCCCTTAGGCTAGAGGGGATCACATCCCAGGAGACATTCCAGTCTCAGCTCCGCTTAGGAGAGGATCAGAGGGAGCCAAGGGTGGGGGGCGTTCCACCAGGACGCTTCATTAGCGCAGAGCTGGCAGGTTGAGAGCGCTGCAAGACAGCACTAGCAGCCTCCTTATCAGACACCGAGCAGCCGCAGGCTGCAGTCGAGTCTCTGCTCGGTTCTCTATCTCCCAGTCATTCCTGCTTTGTCCAGGCTGGAAGCTCTCAAGCTGGGCTCCACCAGGCGCTGGGTGCGTGGCTGGGCTCAGGGAATCTGGGCAGGGAGTCTGGTCCTTCTGCTCGGGTGCTGAACATGACTGTTGGTGATGTGCAGCTGGGTCCAGGCTGCCGCAGGGGTTCAGCCCGGGCTCAGCACTCTTCCCCAAGCCCCAGCAGGGCCTCAGCTGCCAGCCCCTAGCAGCCATCACGCTCTGCACCAGTCAGGGCTGACACCTCTCGCCAGGAATGGGAGCTGGCTCCCCAGCGTCTGGCTCCTCAGGTGAATTGTGGTGTGCCCTGAGCCTATGCCAGGAAAATGCCAGCAGATGAAACTCCATCTCAGGCCAAGAGACACGAAGATGGATGTGTTTTCCTTGCCTGCCTTATCTCTCAGGCAGTGCTTCTCACCGGAGCCCGGCACTGTTTGTGTGCGCTCAGCTCCTGGCACGGGGGCAGGAGATGATTAGACAACAAACACTGTGGCCTACCTCTCCCGGGGCTGCAGCCTGCTCCTGCCCTGCTGAGACCATGGCCCAGCAAGGAGTTGCTTCCCGGAGACAGAATCCCAGGGCTGGAGAAGACAGGAGTGCCAGCCCAGCAGCCCTACAGGTTGTCCTGCACTCAGCAGGGCAGCTCTGCTCCACATGTGGCCCTCGGGCAGTACACTAGGCAGATCCCAATCTTGGCACACTCTGCATGGCTGTGCCCAACCCACAATTAAGGTCAAGGAAGGGGGTTTTTAGAAGGCAAAACCAAGTGAGTGCAAAATAAGCAGTGCTGGATCAAGCAAAACTTTCTGGAAATTCATACTAAGACTGTTGCACTGGCCTAGTTAAGCTGAAGTGTGGAAAAAACCTAAACATTTTATTTTGGCTTTTTCAGGGTGCACTATATGGACGCAGGACACCTTGCGTGATTCCAAGCATTTTCATTTGAACAGTTTTAAAAAGATAAAAGGGGTTTGAAGCAAAGCATTTTGCTGACCAACTGACGTATTACTTTATGTATTTACCTTTTCATTTGTGAGTCCAGGCCCAAAGGTCAAATTTGCCCTTCCTCCACATCCTCTTCTTGTCCCCTCCCCATTCTCAGGCTTTGGGCTGCCAGTTGAAGAGGACTGGGTAATTCAAGGCCTGGTCCCTGGTATTTACAAGGGCAGTTCACTGTGCATGACTTCCAGCCTTGTTTGCATATGCCACCACCTGTACAAACACCCAATTTGGCTGCCCAGGAAAAAACAAGATGCCAGGGACAAAGAAAAGGAGGATCCCAAAAGCAAGAGAGTGAGAACAGAAACTTGCCTGATGGGCATGCACACCGTTTGTCTCCCAGTGATGCTGGAGACATCAATTCAAGAGGCCATCACCTAAAGAGAGAAGAAGAAAGACATTAGAGAAGAGAAATCAAAGGGGTTTCTCTGTCCTGGGGATTTGGCTCCTGGACCCTCTTCCAGCTGCTCAGGAAAATGGCCATGAGGTGTAAAGCTCCATGCTAACTTTGCAGGGAACCTAAAGCAGATCTCCAGCCACACAGAATACAGCTGTGAAAGTCACAACAGGGAGGTGGCAGGAAACAAAGGACTTTGGACAGACAGGCTTAATCCATTTAAATTCAGTTTCTCTCTCACTTGCCCTCCCTTTCCTCTTAGCCCCGTGCTCATCTGCCAGCAGCCTCTGTGCATTCAGCAAGCTGCAGACTGAGGTAGGAATGAAGACTGAATGGACAGACAGTGGCCGGGTGTTAGCAAAAAGGATTCTGCACACTGCACAGACCCTCTGCAGAAGGTGAGCAAACAAGCCCCCAGCTCACCCAGTGGGCCATTTTTCTGCTGCTAAACATCTACTCGATCATCTAGGAAATACCTATAATCCCAAACACACCATGCACTTTCTTTCATGCTAAGTGCCTTGGCAGGAAGCAGCAGTTCTCACACACTGTCCCATCTCTGCAAGAACTGTGCTTCCCAGAACACCCCCTTCAAAAGTGTCCCTTTATTGAGAACAGCCCAGCTGCCTGCTGCTGTCTCACTGGCTGCTCCCACGCCTCTCCAGGGCACCAACAGGCTCTGCTGCCATGGGCTGGAAGGCACTGAGCTCCCAGAGACACCAGTATTCAAAGGAAAGACACTAAAGAAAAGAGACAAAGGCAGGAAAGCTTTTCTTGCTGGGACCCAGCTGTCTGGCTCAAAGCAAGGCAAGGAAAGTAGGATCAGATCTACGTTCCCAGGATACAGCCAGAATAGCAGGAGAAGGGTAAATTGCACAGAGTGAAGTCTGAGCCCTGTGAACACTAGCTCCTTGCTTCTTCCCTTTTGCTTTTTCCCTTCTTCCCTTTCCCCTTTACAGGTAAGGCCTCGAGGATATGCCAAACACACTGCTCCAGTGCAGGGACACTTCACTAGCAGCTAAGCACAGCAGCACCTTCCAAGCACAGCCATGACCAGGCTCTTTCTTCTCACATCTGCTTACCGTACCCAGTACTTCCATCCTCGGTATGGTTCCCATAAAACAAAACATGAACAACTGATCACAGACGAATAAAACAGTAATATAATCTGAGATGTCAGGAAGCCTTACCCACTCCCTACACACCAGCCCAGGCAGATGGAGATCAAAGTTTTCTTATTTGCATACATTTCTTGAAACAATTTGCAGCTAAACTCAGTCTACTGAGGGGATGATGACACAGTCCAGGACTTCTCCTATAGAAACAGGAACCAAGAAACCAGATCTGTGCGTTGATGCCTCCATCTCCAGGTGGCTGAGCAGATGCAGGTTTTGGCATCTCCAAAATGGGGCCTGCTCCTTTCCTTCCTCTCCCTCAGCATCCTGCACAGGGGAAGTCTTCAAGTCAAGTTTTAGGCACTGCTGGCTTCATCAGCACCCTGCACAGGCAGAGCAGGCATGAGGACACATTTTGTGCATAAATCCC
Source organism: Bucco capensis (assembly GCA_013396975.1). Classification (NCBI taxonomy): domain Eukaryota; kingdom Metazoa; phylum Chordata; class Aves; order Piciformes; family Bucconidae; genus Bucco; species Bucco capensis. The sequence goes on along the minus strand of VWZO01005336.1, from coordinate 89,591 downwards.
CGAGATTAGTGGGGACTGAGAGGTCTCGGCGAGCACCGAGGGTCTGAGAGAATTGTGGTATCCCTGGGCAGGGGAGGTGAAAGCCACCTTTACACTGACCCGTTTAAAGCCATCCCAATTCCGACAGAAATCAGTTGCAGGACTGGAAGTATTGTCACTGGGCTTGGGTGACTCCAGACGCTGCTCCCTCGCTTGAATACTCAAAAAGCCGTCGGCGAGGCAGAGTATCCCCCTGCGGAGAGTAATGCATGGCCCCAGGGACCTCCACAGCCTGCTCTTGGAGGGTGACAGAGGCCAGAGGCCGGGGCAGGGCAGGCGCGGGACCGGGGTCCCGTCCGTCCCGCCCCGCTCCGCCCCACCGCCCTCGGGGCGGAGCGGGGCGGGATCCCTCTCCCGCGATGCCGCCGGGCCGTGTGCCCCCGGCCCGTACAGCCGCTGCTCGGGGAGAACAAAAGGCAGGAGCGGGAGGAGGTGCGGGGAGGAGGGCAGGTGGCCACGGGGGGGATAAAAGGCTCAGCGGGGACCCCCCCGGCCTCCCTCCGCCCCATGTCCGAGCCCTCTCCGCCGCCCGGCATGGCCCATCCACCGCTGCCCGCCGCCGCCGCGTTGCTGGCCGCCGCTCTGCTGCACTGCGCTCCCGCCGCGCCCGCCCGCCGACACAAGCCGGTGAGTCGAAGCACCCGGTGCCTTCCCCCTACTCCTCCCCAATGCTCCCTGTTCCCCGGGACGAGTCCCAGCCGCGCCGCGGCTCTCCGGTGCAGCTCCGAGGGAAGCATCTCCCCGGCAGAACCTCCGCTGAGCGGGATGAGCCACGCTCTCCCCAGCTTATTCCATCCCACCCCACAAGGCGCCCACGGGATGCGCTGCGCTGCCTGGAGTCACGGGCTGCCCATGCCCCGGCGGTGCGCCCTGTTCGGGCACTCCCTGGTCCGCGGGCTTCTCTTGGCATGTCTGGGGAGTTTTCACAGGCGTGCTCCCTTCTGCGGAGCGAGCAAGGGAAAAACGAGGAGCGGGACACGGAGGGTTTACGAGAGGACACAGGATCCTTTTCCTTTAAAGGCAGCGGAGCCCTCGTTGCCTGCCACTAACACCCCTGCAAGCCGTGCTGGCAGTTCCGAGAAGGGCTGCGGGGAGACGAGACTCTAGGCAGGAGGGGAGCAGCAGGAGCTCTTTCTTCCTGTACATGCCTGCCAGATCCCAGCACTTGGGATGGAGCTGCGTGCAGCAGGCATGGCCGGTGCCGAAGAAGAGCTACAGCATGCAAGGGATCTGGGGGCTGGGAGAAGACAGAGAGCTCCTTGTGCTGCGAATGAGTGCGTGTGTAATTGGGTTATTATAGACTTGCACGTCCCTAGTGTGCCATAAAATAATGACAGAGCAAATGCCCGGTAGCAGCCCAAGGGGATTAGTTCAGGTTCTGTCGATGGTTTTATTATCAGCTCTGTCATCTGAGTACTTTCTAACTTGGCTGCTAAATATGCTGTGGTCTGGGACCTGGCACCGAGCAGCCTTGGCCCCCAAAGTGGTTGTGTTCTTCCAGATGAAATGCCACTGTGCTCGGCTCAGCTCTGCCTCTGAGAAAGGTGAGGGCAAGTGCTCTGGCAGTGACACACTGCATCCCAGTTATGACACTGCTCCACAGATGTCATCCCCATCTCAATACAGCCAGTGGTCGGCTGGGAGGGCAGAGCTCCACCTGCATAAAGGCACAGCCCACTCGTGTCAGCAGGGATGCTGACTAGGCTGGTGGGTGCCTTATGCTCTGCTGTGTGCTGGCTGTGAAGCTGCTGCTCTTGGGGAGACCTGCACAGCTTCTGGTCCTGGTCTCACTGCCATCAAGGAACCATGTAGGGTCCCTGGGGAAAGGAGAGCCAGCCTGGGTTTCACATCATCTGAACTTGGGTCCAGTCCACCTGCAACGTGCACTGTTCATCTCCTTTTGCTAGTGCTCACAGCTGTTGCCTGAGTGCTGAGGCTGATCTGTCTTGGCCAGTACCCCTTGAATAGGGGGAAGACACCAAACCAGTGAAGAGCACAGATAATGTAGAGGTCCAGGTCTGCTTAGGCTCCTGGTCCATCCAATCCACCATGACACTCCTGAAGAAGGTCTTCTGAGCTGGCAGTCTGCTATCCAGAGACAGTTTCTTCCTCATCTCAGGCTAATTCTCTGTATTGTGTGTGCTAATACTTTCCTCTTGGCAGGAGTAATTCCAAGTGGTGCTCCTACAAGTGTATTTTGTTCATGAACTCCTTATGCTTGTGTGTTTGACCAGCCATGTGGAGCATGGGGTTTCAGATCAATGTGTTTCACTCAGTCTTTGCAGAGCTGGTTGCTGCATTGCTTTGGGGTTGGAAATGGACAGATTTTCTGTCCTTCCGAATGGCAGATCTCTCATCCCAAATAGTTCCTCTTTGGATTCCTTGTCTGGTGTCAAGGCTTCTGGAGGTTATTCTGCTGCCACTTGAGGTATAGCCAGCATCATGGTGGTTGCTTCCACATATGATGTAAGTCAACAGCAGTGCCCCCCATTCCTCTCCTGGCTGGGGTATGCATGCCAGCATGGAACAGCTGGGGTGGGATTGCTGGGCTGACAGTGGCCCATGCATGCGTTTCTGGCCTTAGCCCTTCTCTACCCTCTCTCACTAGAGAACTCTGCCATGCCATGACACCTTCAGTTCTCTGGTTACTTTGAGTCTCTCCTCACAAAGATGTTTCTCTATGTCTAAAAGCAGTGGATTTCCTGTCTGGGCACCTTGTGCTGTTGGGTGATGAATGAGAAAGCAGCTGAGAGGCTGAGCTGGGAAAAGAGACTCTCCCTCCTACAAGACGGACAACAAGGATTCCCTCAAGCTGTGCTAGTAGATGTGGTGGGCAAGGACCATCTAAGGTGCAGCAGGATGCTGTACCGTGGGTATTTGGTGCTTTAATAACAAGTTACAACAGCAGTAACTGATGGGAGAGGGAGTCAAGGGCTAAAGTTTAGTTTAAAAGCAGGCTATACGGGGCAGTGCAGAAGGATCTGTGGCCTTTGGACCAAACCCTATAGATCTCTTTCATTTCTACATTAACGCCTAAAGAAGGAAAGGGAAAACTGAGAGCAGAATGCAGGCTGTGTCTGGTGTCCACTGTAAAACTTGAGAACAAAAGATCTGCAGTCCTTGGGGCAGTGCACGCGCAGACACTGAATTCCTGCCCTGCTTTTGCTCCCGTGGGAAATCAAAGTCAGTCCATTTGCGGGGAAACTTCTCTCAGTGGAGACGTGCTGGGCACCCTCCCAGCTGCTAGTGTAGCTCCTGGGGAGCTGTGTCGTGCAGCTCTTGCCCCGAACTCAGCAGGTTCCCTGCTGGAAGCATGGCACTGCCTTCCTTGCAGCCCAGGAGCCGGGGAGGCTGCCTGCCTCGCTCAGGGCTCAGGCAGCTCCTGCAGGAAGGGTTTGATTTTTCAGCCTTTGGTTTGGCTATTTAAATACTGCACTGAGCCTTGGGGTAATTTTAAGCATGTTTATCCTCTGCTCTGGGAGAGACTTGACACATGTAAGCTGTTATTCTCCAGTGAGTTTGTGGGTTTGTGCTTTCACATGCAACGCACAAGCACACTGCAGTGTGACAAGACCTGGGGCGTGCAGCTGGCAAAGTGGACCAGGGAAGGAGGAGAGAGCAGGGAAGAGAGAAGCACTTTGGGGAGGATTCTGCACTTTACTTGCTTCCCCCATGTGTATCCTGCCCAGGCACCAGGAAGGGTGCACTGGGTATTGTCCTGCAAAGACTTTTCACACTGGAGACACATCTGAGCAGCAGGCTCCCTGAGGGTAGAACATCCCTCTATAGCTCTGGAGAGGGCTGCACTGTGCCAGGTGGCTGTACCCACTAGGAGATGCCCTTGCTGTTGTCCTTGAGCTGGGTGCCGATAGCTCATTGCACATCTTAGCTTGAATGTAATTGTACAATGAATAAAACATCTCCACTTGCTCCTCTGCCTGTAGTGTGCCACATCTTAGTGTGGTTTCTTGGTTTCAGGGGGACTTCTAGGTCATTAGATTAAGGGCTCTTGAAACCTTTTGCTATCCCAGCATCCTGGGGCTTGTTTGCTTTATAAGCACTCCTGTTTCTGGCAAACTGTTGCTTGGGTGACAGCAGCAGCTTGATAGTGGTGTTGTTGATGGACTAAACTCACAAACTGTCATGTAATTGAAGTGTCTGATAATAAAAACAGTCCTGCAGTATTTATTCATTTGCTTTCTCTTTTTACACCAGAGCCTGGATCTTCTTACTCTGTCTGAGGGCATAAACATTTGCAGTCCATCGTGTTTCATGTTCCATGTTGCTTAGGAAAAACAAACATTTTCCTTTTCTGGTTGCCAACAACAACTACCACTAAATAATCTGGAAACAAGCTGTCAGACCCCAGGAGGTAGTGCTTGATGGTGTCACAGAGTATATGAAGCGAGCAGAGAGGAACCTCCAACTGTGTATGCATGGCCAGGCACTGCAGCACCTCATGTTTGGCCTCCTTTGGCTAAAGTTTGTCCTCAGCCTTTGTGTTCTCTCTGGCTCTGTCTGCAGTGGGACTGGGCTGCAGCTCAGGATGAAGGAGCCAGTCCTGTAGTAAAAGTATTTTGTGTAAGCAAAGAATTCATAGTTAGAGGGGCTTGCCTGATTCTGCCTGATTCTGGGGGAGGTAGGATCAATAGATCTGGTGTCTTTGCCCAGGCATTGTTTCCTCTAACAACACCTTGACCAGGAGAACGCTTAGCTCAGGGTCTGACCAGACCACAGATGTAATCTGTTTCTGCCCTGAAATTTCATCTGCTGCATTAGCACCAGTCTGCTTCTGGGACACAACCTGATTAGAGTGGAGCTAGCTCCACTTCTACCTTTAACCATCAGCTATAGCTGCACTTTCAAGTTCAACCCCTGCAAATCCATGCTAGGCTGAGAGGCAGGCTGGCGCAAAAGCTGGCCAGGGTACTCCGTGCATCAGGGCAAAAGTGCTGCTCTCAGGCAGGATCACTGCTGCAGCCTTTTAAAGGGTGCAGAGCCCCTGGGGGACACAGCCACACAAAAGAGGACAGAAATAGGGCGAGAAAATGGTCTTACGTGAGAGCTCGCAGGAGAAAGCATCTCTGCTCTCCTTCACCACATATTGAACTGTAAGGCAGGAGAACTCTGAGGTGCAGGCACATAGATGGGAAGAGGATAAAGCTACTAGCCAAAGAAGCAGCAAACACCAGGGCCTTGGCAAATACTCTTGAGTGACAGAAGGAGAGAGCAGGGAGAAATGGAAAAGCAGCAGCATATGATACAGGGAGGTGGCAAGAAAGTCCATCAGCTTATCCTCTAGCTGAAGAGGACACGGCCTCCAATGAGAGAAGTATCCAAGACTGATGAGATTCACGTTGTAACTTGTCCAGTCACTCTTGTCTGACAGGGAGAGGGGGGTCTCCTTGAGCAAGAGCCCAGGTAATTAATATACAAGAGAGGAGACAAGTTTAAGTTCAGGGCAGGCAGCAAAGGATGGACCCAAGCAGAGGAGAGCACTGGGTTTGTCAGTACTAAGCAGGGGCCTCACTCTCGAGGATATCTGCACACAGTGTTGCTGATACTCCTCTGCAGCTGGGCTGCTCTGGCTGCTTCTCCTCCTGGGAGGCTCTGAAGGGTGAGTGCTGCCCAACACAATGAGGTTAAAGATGCTCCTGGCTCCTCTGAGTGGCTGGGATACTTCCTGGGAAGCTTGGCTGGTGTTCATGTGGTCTCAGCAGACCCAGAAGTGATGGCTGTGGTATCGCAGAACTTGAGGGCTGATAAAACTGCGATGAACTGAGTTGGCAGTCTGTACGTCTGCTGTGGTTTCTGCTCTCCCACGGGATCCATCGTTTCCCTGCTGTTCTCTCTCAGCCCTTCAGTCACAAAGCTGCAGGAAGAGGCACTTTCTTTCCAAGGAGCTGTGGCCACCCTGCAGCATGGCCCTCTGTGTACAGCTTTGCTCCTCTGCTGTCCTCACTGCCCTTGACCCTTATTTTCAGGCCCGGCAGCCCCTCTGTGCTCATGTTGTGCAGATGCTTTGCTGCTCAGTCTCTACTGCAAATCACTGGCTTCTTCCCTTGGCTAAGAACTGTTCCCACGCACGCCATCCACCCCTGAGTGCAGCTTATGCTGGGAAGGGCAGTGCCACTTGCAGCACACACTTGGCTGGAGGCTCGGTCTGGCTCTACACTCAGCTGGTCTGAACGCCAGCCCTGGCTTGCAGGGATTTTCCTTTGCATTTTCTTGGGTAATCCTTTCCCCTCTGGTGGTGGGATGAGAGGAGTGGGGATGTCCTGGTAGTTACCTAGCAGACAGTGAGTGCTCTCCTCATCCTCTCTTCACAGGTCTGAGCTAGCTTCAGCAGCACAGCCCTAAGCAAATCCTTAAGCATACAGTTGGGGCATTATACCATAGCTCAAGAGAACAAAGCATTCTCTCCCCACCAGAGTGGCTTTAGTGCTGGGTGGGAAGGATGGAACCTTAAACAAGAGGACGTGTTATCTCAGCCTTGGGAAGTGCCTGCAGCAAGGTGTGTCCAGTCAAGGAGGCTGAAATCTCCAGCCTGATGGATCTCCTGAGCATTGTTTGGCAAGTGGTTTCAGCCCATCACATTTCCCCTTGCCAGCTGTGCCAGTCCTTTCCTGCCATGGTGCTTATGTCGTTGTGGTGACGACAGGGAGAGACACACTGTTTGTCTAGGGGCACAGTGAGCACATGGGGCAGCAGGGCAGGTCTTGCCTCCTGCCTCCACCCCGAGCCATTCACAGGGCCCGGCTGTGTCCCCTCCTAGGGCTGGGTTTTGGCAGAGAGCAGGCAGGCGGGAGCAGGGAGAGTCCTGCCTAAGGCAAGGTGGAGTTTGGATGGCTGGAAGCTGGGATTCATGCCAATAGCCTTGAGCTAACCAAAGAAAAGAGAGAAAACCTGCCTCTGCTCTGCCTGTGAACATGGGGTCACTCTGGGCGAGAAGGAAACCCCTCTCTGCTCCTGCTCAGAGGAGAATAATAAGCTCCAGTTTATGCCAGTTCCCCCAGCTGGTAAGGCAACAACTTGGCCTTCCCAGTAGACTAGGAGATGTGCTTAGTATAGCCAAAACAAAAAAAAAACTGGAGTAAGCCAATCTGGGTCAGCTACTCACATACCTGGTTTCCCAGTGCTCTCGGTTCCACAGCAAGGGCTCTCCCCAGAGTCCATCTCCATTCTCCCCATGTGCCTCTGAGTGGCTATCCTGCACCTCCTGATCCTGGGAAATCAGACACATTCATCACCCCATGTCCTTGGGCAGCAGGACCTGCCTCTGGTGGAGTGGGTGCTCTTAAATGCACCGAGGAGCAAGAAGCTGAGTGGCCCTCCAGGCTGGGCTTTGGTGAGACAGCTGCCATCATGTGCTTGGCAGGGAGTCTCATCAGGGCTGGGAGCAAGATATTGGCCAGGACATGAGCCTTATCAGCTCCTTCTGCCAGCTGTCCTTCCTAGGCGCTAGCTGCCAGCCCAGGCAGAGCGCCAGGCAGCTCTTAGAGAGCTCCTCTTAGAGAGGCAGGTACCTCTGAGCCAGCAGGGCTCCAGTGCTCAGCAGGAGCTGCCCAATGCAGACTCCCCTGGGGCAGACTGCCCAATGCAGACTCCCTCCTTCCACTAAAGCACTGGTTGGATTCTCAGTGCCACAGCTGGTGGCTTGGGTAGGCTTTGCTGTTCAGGATGTATAATGGCCTTCTCTCTTTACAGGCATTGATGGTGCAGTTCCTGTGGTGTTTGAAAGTGCACTGGGACACCAGGATTGGGTTGATGGTATCTAAGGCAAAGGCTGGCAGGTGCCAAGACACCAAGGGTGTCTGGCTGGCTGGGGAGGACAAGCCAGCAGGATGAAATGGTGACAGACACCTAAACTGCACCTTGGGTGACCTCCCTGGCTCTTCTGTCTGTCTGTGCATGGCTCAAAGGCATGGGGCCACTGCAGAGTTGGGAGCTGGGTAGCGGAATTAATGCCAAGGGCTTCACACTTCATTTCAGCCTGCATGAATGGGCTCATTGTAGAGAGCAGAGTGGTGGCAGCACGCGAATTACATGGCATCATGGCAGCTCTGGCATCATGCCATCCTGAGCTTCATGTCCCCAGCAGGGCAGCCAGGAGAGCTGGCCTGAAAGAAGGCAGCTCTTTGCATGGGAAGGAAGGGATCCCCTAAACCCCATGTCCTTGGTTTGGAGCCCTGAGGGTTGGAGCCTGCCTGTCCGAGTGGAGATGTGTCACTGCTGCATCTCAGCTCCTCCTGCTGCTCAAATACCTTTGTATTTGCCTGTAGAGAATCAGGTAAAAGTCTGTGTTTGGACCTCTGGCTTGTGCAGCATGGCGACATAGGGACCAAGTGTCTCTCACCCTACAGGCCTCACAGCAGGTTGGGGAATTGCACTTGGGTCATGTTTCATGGTAGCCCCACAGTCCTGCTGGCAGGTGGGAAACCAATGGAAGTCAGCTAATTAGCATTAATGGCTGTTGCCAATAAGAACCCTGCTTTTCCAACTAAGTGTGGGAGATCCCATGTGATCTTATCCCCAAACAAAGGCGCAGGCACAGTGAGGCAAGGGAGCATGGTCCTGTCCCTCCCTCTGCAGAACTGGTGACCTCAGACAGTGGTAGAGGCTGCAGGGACAGTCCCAGCTGCTCTCTGCCCCATGGGCTGGGCTAAGTCACTCCCTAGATCCCTGTGTCCTGCTCTCCAGCTTGCAATGTCACCTAGCCTTGCTGAGAACCTGCTCACCATGCCGGGACAGCAAGGGGACACCACGGAAGAGACAATGGGGAGCATAAGTGTGCTGGGAGTAAAGGCTTCCTTCCATTAATGTCACCTTTACCTTGGGACAAGAGGGAATAACGGACATGTGGCAAAGGGGAAGAATTTACTCCCTAGTGATTTGTTTCATTCTTGAAGGGTTAGGTTCTCATCCATAGCTTGCAAAAACATTTCCTGCCAGCCAGCTGCCAAGGAGAAGTGGACCAAAAATAGCCCAGTGCTTAGAGGGTGCCATGGCACGACACAGTGCCTCCCAGGTGTGACTTGGCCTCAGAGCAGCAGAGTCCATGGAACAGAGGATGTTTGTGGGGAGCAGTTTGTGCCCTAGCAGCAGGGGAACAGCCCCAGACAGAGGTGGAACTCACTGCTGCAGGACTGCTGTGGGCAGGCATATCAGGATATCTCTTCCCAGACACTGAAGTCATGGTTTGCTTTCCCCTTTTAGGACATGTCTCGAAAGCATCACACCTGGAAGGAGCAGAGTCCTTGGCTGTCTTCCTTGGTGACCGCTGTTGGGACCAGTGGGCCTGCCAAGGGCTTCGCCATGGGTGCAGCTGAGCAGGCAGGAGGCCGGAGCCCCCCGCGCTGCGGTGTGCCAGACCTGCCGGTGCTGCCCGATGGCCAGAACGGGCGCAACCGGCAGAAGCGCTTTGTCCTCTCTGGTGGGCGCTGGGACAAGACAGAGCTCACCTACAAGTAAGAGTGGGCTTCTCCCTCCTCAAACCTCTCAGTCTCGTGTTTCCTGGAGTGTGGCACGCTCTGACCTGACCATAACAGCTGGAGGGCAGCTGGGAGCAGGGGAGCCACATGCTGAACCACCACCAGGGTTGTATGCAGCACCTCCACATCCCCTCATGCACACGCTCCCATAAACACAGCTGCCCAAAGGCATTCTGCACATCAGCCCTCAGTCAGTCCTGCCTCAGCACTCCCATGCACATATGTTCACTTCCCTACATCAAACCCCTGACATGTGCTGAGCTGAGCCTCCACCACCAGCCCTTTCCTGCTGTGCCTTTGCCCCCACAGCCACCCTGCTGTGGGCTTACCTCACAGTTTATGTTAAAAAGACCTTTTTATTCAGCTGTTATTGATGTTCCTATAAACAGGACTTCAGTGTGAAGTTTTGCCCAGATCACCCCACACATTCTCAGTTGTGAATCTGTTCCACAGGCCTATGGGAGGCCTGTGTTGCCTCCCCAGTTGCCCAGAGGGGCATGAGTGAAGAAATGAGCACACTCATATGGATCTTGACAGCATGTAAATCATTTTGTGTTTAATGAAATGCAGGAGACAGTTCTTCAAGGTGTTAAGAGGCTGCAGAGAACAGAAAGGCTGCTGCTTTTTTGTTTGTTTTTTTTTTTGGTCAAGAGTGTTAAAGAAAGAAACGCAGCAGAGATGAATACACACACACCAACACTGTTAGTGGAAGGGAAAGAAAGCTCCCTCTGTGGCAGACAGCACAGTCTGCTTATGTTAGGAGAGCAGAAGAAGCAGTGGCTGCTCTGAGTGAGCTCAGGTTTCCAGGGGCAAAAAATGCAGAGATTGAGGAAGAAAAACCATACCACACCACTTCCAGGCACCTCTGTGGGGGTTGAATCATCAGGGACAGACCTGGGAAATCCCACAGCACTTTGCTCCAGAAATCACAAAGCTCTCCAGAAAGCTCACTCTGGGCCCACCAGCTAGAGAGTTTCAACGCTGCTGGGATTTATCTGCTGCACAGGTTGTCTTGAAGAGAGAGCCAGAGCAGTGCTTGTATTGATTATCATAGAATCCTAGAATCCTAGAATGGTTTGGGCTGGAAGGGACCTCTGGAGCTCATCTAGTCCAACCCCCCTGCACTGGGCAGGGACATCCCCAACTAGAGCAGCTTGCCCAGAGCCCTGGCAAGCCTCACCTGCAATGCCTCCAGGGATGGGAACTCAACCACCTCCCTGGGCAACCTGGGCCAGTGTTCCACCACCCTCGTGGGGAGGAACTTCTTTCTAATGTCCAGTTTAAATCTACTCTCAATTTAAAACCATTGCCCCTTGTCCTTTCACTGCAGGCCTTTGCAAACAGGCCCTCTGCAGCCTACTTGGAAGTTCCCTTTAGGTACAGGAAGGTCACTATTAGGTCCCCCCGAAACCTTCTCTTCTCCAGGCTGAACAATCCCAGCTCCCTCAGCCTGTCCTCAGAGCAGAGGTGTTCCAGCCCCTGAGCATTCTCGTGGCCTCCTCTGCACCTGCTCCATCAGCTCCATGGCCTTTGTGTGTTGAGGGCTCCAGAACTGGACCCAGTATTGCAGAGGAGGTGTGAGCAGAGCAGAGTGCAGTGGCAGAATCACCTCTCTGGCTCTGCTGGCCACGCTTCTCTTGCTGCAGCCCAGGATGCCATTGACCTTCTGATTAGAGATGTTCTGGTACTGAGAGTGGCATCCCTAGTGAGGCTGGTCCTTCACCTCGTGTCTTCATGACAGTTGTGTCCCTGGGACAGCAGCTGAGTTCTCCTCATCCAGTGTCTGTTGCCTTTCAGAATTATCAGGTTCCCATGGCAACTTGTAAAAGCTAAAGTGAGAAGGACCATCGAGGAAGCTTTGAAAGTCTGGAGTGATGTGACTCCGCTGACCTTCAGCGAGGTGCAGGAGGGACAGGCTGACATTGTCATTGATTTCACCAGGTGAGCATGGTGGGCAGCAGCACGCTTCTCCCAGACAGAGAAGCAACCTTGCACACAAGACCCCAAGCCTCTAACTGGAGCACAGAGCTGCCAGTACACAACTTGGGCACTTAAATGTAGGCTTATATTTATGCTTTCCAACACTAGGATTTTTTGAAGTGGCCACATCTCTCATGGGTTTCCCTCATGGGCTTGGCTTCAGTGAGGACTTGAGGGTTTGGCTGGGTTTGCTGCTGGCTACCCCTCCACAACCCCCCCACTGCACGGTTCTGTCAACTTAATCTTGGCTTGAGCAGTCGCTGCCTTAATTCTTCAGGCTCCATGGTCAGCTTTGGGCTGGAACATGGACAGGAGGAGGAGAGAAACATCCCTGAGAAAACATAGGAACTCCCCAGGGCTTCTGTGACTGGGCTCTGCTTTGCCAGTGGTTGGTGTGGCCAAGCTCTGCTTCATCAGTGCCCCAAGGCAGAACTGGGTTTGTGGCACTGGAAGGGCTCTGAGCAGTACATCTGGGCAGGAGGCATGAATTTAGGATGGGAGTGAGAGCTGCTGCCCTCTTGCAGTGGCTCCCCACCTTTGGCCACACAGTGCTGTTCACTGGGGGTACACGGCATGTGTCTGAGGTGCAATATCTCTTCCCTCCAGGTACTGGCATGGAGACAACTTGCCTTTTGATGGGCCTGGAGGGATCCTGGCCCATGCCTTCTTCCCCAAGACACACCGGGAGGGAGACGTCCATTTTGACTATGATGAGACCTGGACCATTGGGAACAACCTGGGTATGGTACTGATTCAAGGGGAGCTGTGGACACTTCAGGGTGCTTATCAGTGCACTTGAAAGTGATTCTGTGGTGGTGTAAACAGGAACCCTGTAAAACTGAGAGGCAACAATCATTTTTGTGGTGTGCATTGAGATCTCCCACCACTTACCAGTCTTACTTTTAGTATTCAGGTCTTTTCTGATTGTCTCTCTGCCACAGCAAAGCCTGTGTCCAGCACCAAGACCCCAGCTTCTCAGTGGGCTACCCTTGCGTGGGCGGAACAAGAAAGATTGCTCCTCTGCTCAACGCCATGCCCTGCCACTTGGGACTTGCACCCAGCACTGGCAGGAGACATTAAAAGTAAAGCAGGGAAAGGATGAAGGAAAACTGAGGTTCAAGCCCCAGATGACACAGCTGTCTTCCAGAGGACAGTCTCAGCCCCAATCCCTGCACACACTGTTCACCATCTGCCCTAAAACAAGTCCATAACGGGAAACCACTCAGGCTCCAGCTCTGCCCCTGTGGCCTGGGAATGCTCTGACCATAAACAATGTCACATCAAGATGTTTTTTTTCCTTTTTTCTCCTTTTTTTTTTTTTTTTTTTTTCCTGCTAATAATAGATCCAAGCTGGTAGCTTTCTGCTTGGGCACTCAGGGTCTGGTATCACAGTATCTCATGAGATACTGCAGTACTGCCTGGGACCATCTGGATCAGTGCCCAAAACATCAAGATCCACCAAAATTAATCCAGGTCAGCTCCTCCTGCTCCTTCCAAGTCTGTCTACAGGGTCAAAGGAACAACCACAAAGCTCAAGATAAACCACTGGCTCTCTGGGGTTTCCCAAACATTTTGCCCATGTCCATGTTCAGGGCTCAGATGGCTCCCCCAACGTCCACATCATTTTGATTTGTATGTCAACTTGAGTCTTTGTGTGGGGTGGGAGACCACCATGTCTCTGACCTGCTTATGCTGACCCAAACCAAGAACCACAGAGCACCAGACCTTTTTGTGGCAGCATTTCTGCTCCTGAGGGAAGCGTGGGCTCTGCTAGCTTTCACCCTCTGTTGGGGCTGCCTGTTTTGTTGAAGAGTTTCCTACATTCTACTGCAAAGACAGAATCAGAGGCAAACCAGGAACTGAAAATGAATGCCTGTTCCCATCAGAATCCCGTCCTATCCCATGGCCTTCCCCCCCTACATCTTCCATAAATAAATGTTGTAAAAGCTCCTTGCAGTTAATTGCTATTTAATGCACGGAGAAGAGCTTTATGATATAAACATGGATAAATCCTTCACTTGGCTCTCAGTGAGACTGGGAAATCTTAGCCTCATTTTACAGACAGGAGAGCAGAAGCGTGATGAGGGCTAAGGTATGCCCCGGGGTCACCCCAGAGCCATGCAGGAAGCAGGACTCTATGTGGAGGACCTTCCGTGAGGGACACAGTGATGCTTCCCAGCACAGCTCCTTCAGGCGTGCTGTAGTTCACCTCCCCCTGAGAATCTGACAGTAGCACAACTGATCTGCCAACACTGGAAAGCATCAAGTGAGGAGTCTGCCAAGCTAAACACAAGTGTCTGAAAGTTTGTAATAAATCGCTGACACAGAAATCCCACTTTCTCAGCTGACCTAGATGTGTTGATTTAATTGGGTCAGTGATGTGAGAATTCATCTCTTCAACGTAAAGCTGACCAGCAGAGGAAGACAGGAGCTCACCTTATCCTCCACCCTTCCCAGGTGTTCCTCCCAGCTGCTTCCCCCATGTCCCATCCAGTTCCATCCCAGTGCTGAGAAGTGTCCTGCTCCCCTGGAGCCAGCAGGGAAATCCTGCCTGGAGCAGCGAGGCTGGCTGTCTCACATCCCTGCCTTTCTCGTCACTTGGGGTGGAGCTCAGAGGATTTCTGGCTGAAGGCGAGTGAATGAATATGCTGGAACTTGCCAACAAACAGCCTCCACAGGCAAGCCTTGCTGCTTAATATGCCTTACTTCCAACTTCCCCTGAAATTTATCAACTTCAAAAAGGATTCATTAGAAGCTAAACACCTGCCAAATGACACATTTTTGCATACCAAAATCCACTTTTTCCCTCTCTTTTTTCTAGATGCTGCAGGTCATGTATTCCTCAAACATGATCTTCCATAAATCTTCTTGAATCTGGTGAAGAAGGCCCAGGCCTTGACACTGGATAATTTTTTATGAATTTATTGCTAAATGTCACCTTCTTGACACAGCCCACACACAAGCAATAAATGAGCTCCCTCTGCTGTCTGTGTGACAACAGCCATTAGCAGGTTTTAATCCTAGAGTGTTCTTTTGCTGACGCTGGTGTTCTCTGCAGTGGATGTGATCTAAGTGGGACCTGATACTCTGGAGGTGTAGCCAACAACTGCTGCAAGGCTGGGTGGACAAAATGCAAGCTTACCACCTACCACCTGTGTCTATGGGCCACACTTCCTTCTCCATGCAAATTTCTCTTTCCCAAAAGCACATGGAAAACTCTTCTTCCTAGTAGCTGATGAAGTGCAGGAGACCCTGGTGACAGAATTACAGATTACCAGCGTGCTCAGTTTAATCCCTGAGTGTATGAATTCACTCACAGTGCCCCTGGACCAGTGGATACCTTAATTATGCCACTTGACTCTGTAAAAAAATCCTCACAAACATGGTGTAAAGCTACACAGGAAAAGTCTTGTCATTTTTGAGCACTGCAGTGGAAGGAGATTTGTCTTTCCTCATGTTAGACCCCTACAACATACCTCAGTTCTTTGTCAGTAGCTGGTGATAGGTAGAAGTGAGCCTAGGAGCTCAGCAGGCACAGCTTGCCTATCACACACAAGCAGGCAAAAGGATCTTCCATCTTTTCCCTTTGCAGGCACTGACCTCCTGCAAGTGGCTGCTCATGAGTTTGGCCATGTCCTGGGCCTGCAGCACACAGCTGTCTCCAAGTCACTGATGTCTCCTTTCTACATCTTCCGCTACCCACTAAGCCTCAGTGAGGATGACAAGCAAGGTATTCAGTATCTCTATGGGAAACCCAAACTGGATCCTGACCCAACCCCTACTCAGCCAGCAGAATTGCCCCAGCCAGACCTTGAGACAAATGAGATCACCGGTGTGGAGGTGAGTGAACAGCTTGTCTGTGTCCCCCTCTAACACCACGGCTGGCACTGTCCTCACCAGGAGGCCAGCAGCACGCTTACATACAGTTTGGTGTCTGTGTGTTCCACCCATGCTGCTGAGTTGAGGTCCAGACCCTGTGGCTGGCACTGCCAGCCTGGGATGTGCGGGGAGGGGATCCTTGGGCCATGTGTGCCCAACCCAAACTGGCTGAAAGCAGGACAGTTGCCTGGACACAAGGGCTTCCCAGCTGTTGAACGCAGCCTGGGTGAGTGGGGCTCCTGTGAGTCCAGGCATCTGAGCAGCCATGCTTGGGCAGTCTGTGCAGCCCAGCGCCTGCCACACAGCTTTCGATGCCGCGTCCACCATCCGAGGGGAGCTCTTCTTCTTCAAGTCTCGCTACGTGTGGCGGCTCCGAGCTGGAAAGCTGCAGGACGGCTACCCAGCTCTGGCCTCTCGCCACTGGCAGGGCATCCCCAGCTCTGTTGATGCCACCTTTGAGGACCCTCTGGGCAATATCTGGTTTTTCCAAGGTAAGAGCTGGACTGGGATCAGATGGCTTGGAATATTTCTTTACTTGGGGGTATTCTTTACTTTGAGGGTGGTGGAGCACTGGAACAGGCTGCCCAGGGAGGTGCTGGAGTCTCCATCTCTGGAGATATTCAAAGCCTGACTGGACACCATCCTGTGCACCCTGCTCTAGGTGAACCTGCTGTGGCAGGGGGGGTTGGACTAAATAATCTCCAGAGGTCCCTTCCAACCCCTAACATTCTGTGATTCTGTATTAAGGACCCAGCAAGTTCCTGGGAGGATGAACCTGCTGGGTATTGTCAGAAATCCACTGATCCTTGTTAATCATTTCCTTATCTGTTTAGATTAATCACTCATGTCAGGGATAGACCTCCCTCCTGGCCACCTCTGGAGTTCGGGGCTAGCTACAAATCCCATTTCAGCTCCACTGTTTTCTTTAACGCTCTTTCCAAGTGTAAATTCAACAGCTGGGATGCAGAATGATGCAGGTACCCAGCTGCCCAGAGTGTGCACACTCCATCTGTGCCCCGTGACACTGAGGACCAGAAGCACACCACATGGCTCTGCCAGCAGCATTCCTGCACAAACAGATTTCTTAGCACCTGACCTGCACGCAAGGACTTACAGTGCTAAAATTGGCAGGCTCCTATCATGAGTTAAAATGAGATAAGGGGAAAGTATGACATGCTGTTGGCTAATTACAGAGAATCCCATTTTAATCTAAACTGGAAATGTGCTCCCAGCCTGTCTTTCAGCTTGGCAACTTCTTCCCAGTTTCTGTAGCTTGCTCCTTTACAGGCTGCATGCCCCCTCTATGCCCACGCGTGTCCCCATACGTTCTCTTCCAAAAGCTGAGTTTGCAGGGTAGAGGCTGGTCCCTCCAGCCAAGTGTTACTGTAACTTCCACAAATAGAGAAAAGACAGCTGCTAAAACGTCCTCCTTGTCCCACCAGTGACAGACTCTGTGCTGGACCGAGGTGGGAAGTCAACTCCTTGCACTGACAACACTCTGGGCACCCATCAGTGTCAATGACACTGGTGAGGTTTTTGCCTCTCCCAGCTTCCCTGGGAGCTCTGCCAAGGCACCAGCCTCAGCTGCACAGTTCACTGCCCTATTATCAGACACCAAAAAGCTTCTGACCTCTTGTCTGCCTCTTGTGTCTCCTCACCAGATTCTCAGTACTGGATTTATGATGGTGAGAGACGGGTGTCTGGTCCAACTCCGATTGTGGAGCTGGGGCTCCCTGCATCCCCTGTGCAGGCAGCTCTGGTGTGGGGGGCTGAGAAGAACAAGTTCTACATCTTCACTGGAGGCACCTACTGGCGCTTCAACCCTCACACCCGCCAGGTGGACAACATCTACCCTCGGACCATGGCCGACTGGCGCGGCGTCCCGCAGGAGATCGACGCAGCTTTTCAGGATGAGTTTGGTCAGTGCAACAGGGACATGGCCTGGTCTGAGGTGGACACTCAGGCTGACAGCACAGCCCAGCTGGAGGAACTGGGCAGATTTAGACATTCAGTAGTAGTGGACACTTGCCAGCCATAACACATCATACAGTGTAGAGAGAGGGGGGCAGCTCCCTTCAAGAGGGTAGGGAACTGAGACTTCTCCCATAAAAGTAAAAGCTTTTATCTTTATTAACTGCAACAATCAACAGTTGTCTGATGGAGGGAATTCAAACTTCAGACCAAGAAGTGGTCACGGAGTCCTATCCTGCTGTTACCACTCCCTATAAAGAAAGCAATGCAGAAATGCTGTTCACACTTCAGCCTGGGCAGGATGCTTTTGGTACTGCCTAGTCCTCCCAGACATGCCACATACTGAAGACAGCATGGTAGTGCCATGGAAACACTGGGGAGAGCTACAGTGTTTGGGATGACGGGTGTGGTGACTGTCTCTCCCCTCCCAAAGGATGTGGTAGAACTGCTCTCTACTGCTTCCAGAGCCTAAATCCCAGGGCAGCCCACACTAAGGGATGTTCTGTAGCAGGTCTTCACAAGTTTCCTGTCACAGGCCCCAGTGAGGTGCTAGATGTTCTCTGTCCTCTCAGGGCCAGGACACTCCTAGGGTGCAGCATATTTAAAACCATTAGGAATATAATATAAAATAAAATCCTGCTTACTCTCCCATCAAAACTAAACCAGTGTAGGCTGCAAGCCGGGGTTCAAGTGAAGTGAATCTAGCGGGATGTGTATTGCCCATGCTGCAGAGCATCAACAAGACAAAATGCTAGGAAAGAGCTCTGAGCTGTGTTAGTCGTGTCTCTCACCCACAGGTTTTGCCTATTTCCTGAGAGGCCAAGATTACTGGAAGTTCGATCCAGTCCAGGTGAAAGTGCTGGAGGGCTACCCACGCCAGATCAGCCAGGACTTCTTCAGCTGTACACCTTCTTCCAACTCATTCAGATGAGAGGGATGCCTGTGTCCTCCATGCTCCTCTTTCATCACCCTTGCTTCCAGCAGCCCCACAGAGAATTTCCTTTGCCATTCCTGGCTTCCTTCCAGGTTCAGCATCTGACACAACATGTGTATGTCACAACAAGTGACAAAGTTTGCTCCTCTCAAGTCCCAGCAGCCCCAGCTTCAGTTGCTATCAATGTAAACGCATCGGCTGTGTTCTTTACAGGTGAGAGCAGCCACTAAATCTTTAATGTGGCCACACTCTTCCAACAATAGCATCCCAAAAGCCATCAAGTTGCCTGGAACGGGATTACACTCTCCTAATCAACCTGGACCCCATCCTGTAGAACTGATCTGACAGCATTTCCTGTGTTTACACAGCTCACAGCAGCAGCCCTTTGCTGCTCCAGACATTGGCTTGGGAGGAGGGCTTCCGCTGATTCACCTCCCTCAGCCTTAGCCAGGGCCTTTGAAGGACACTGATGTACCCGCAGAGGAATGAGACGTGTGGCTGCTGCCGGAGTCACTTCACTGGGGCTGCAGTGGTGACTGCCAGGACCCTGCTACAGCCCTACTACCAGTTTTATGTTGCATCACTAGTATGCGTTAGGATTTTATACTGATTTGTATATAGATGAGGGGCTTCCTTCCTTCCTTCCACGGTGCTGGGTGCCAGTGCTGGACACTGCCCTGTCGCCCCCTGTGCTCGGACCGAGTTAGGTTCCACACCACTGCACTGATCGGTCTGGTTCCGCTGTTCCCAGTCCGCTCGGACACCAGGCTGCGGGCTGACCCTGCACAGCCCCACTGCAGCTCTTTGCACACCCCTCGATGCTACATAACCTTATGCCAAAGAAACCACAGGAGCTGCAGCGGGTTTCTTCCCTTTTCACCTTTGAACCCGCTATGCCTCTCCCCGGGTGAGCGGCTGTGCACACCGCAGCGAGCGAGCCGGGCTGCGGCCGGCACCCAGCCCCGGGGGGGGCGGAGGGTACCCGGTGCCCGCAGCCCTGGGACTCTCGGTACCGGCCCCTCCTGAGCGCCACTGTCGATGTGTGTAGAGCGCGTACAACCACTCCGCTATTCCCACCATACCCTATACCAGTCTGCGAGGGCTGTCTGTGTATTTATGTGCCGCCCCGCACCAATAAAGCGCCTCTCTCCTAAGCTCTTGCCCCTTGGCTCCTCCTTCAGCGAGTGACGGGCAGGGCTCGCCAGCGCAGGCGCGGAGCGACGGCTGGAGTAGGCCGCGGCGACTCCTGTCCTCGGTCTTTTCGCTGCCTCCGTCTCCCCGGCCTGCCCCTCCGGACGCCGGGTTCTCCCGCTGCCCGCCTCCCGTGGCCGCAATGATGATGATGGCGTTGAGCAAGACCTTCGGGCAAAAGCCCGTCAAGTTCCAGCTGGAGGAGGACGGCGAGTTCTACATGATTGGCTCCGAGGTGCGGCCCCGCGCACATCGGCCCGGGCGGGAACCGGGCCCGGGGGAGGCCGCGGGGGCGGCAGCGTGCCGGGCTGGGCTGGGCTGGGGTAGCTGCGAGGGGAGCCGGGTTCGGAGGGGGAAGGGGCTGAGGGAAGCTCTGTCTGGGCAACGGAGTCCCGGGCCAGGGAGGTGGTCTGGCCTTCCAGTCCCTGCAGGTTCCTTCTGCCCCCCCGCTGCGGGCGCTGCTGGCGGGACCTGGGCTCTGCTCGAGGGCTGGACCGTGAGCGCTGCCGCACAGCCTCCGCCGTGCTGGGACCAGTGCTCCTAGGGACACTCATCGGGCCGGATCCTCGCCTGATCGCAGCCCGAGGCCTCCATTCGAGGCCTTACTCCTTGACTACTATACACTTAGGAATTTCTGTAGCACACTTGTTCGGAGTTTTGGATTATTTCACGTGCCGTGAGGTAATTAAGTTCACACATAGGCCTTTGTGCGTAGTAACAACACCAAAATCAGCTAGCACAGCTCCTTCAGCCTTGCCACAGCCGCCGTGGTGCAGCCGTTTGGCCCCTCAGTGTGGGTGCTGACAGTCAGTGCTCCTGCCCAGAAGCTGTTCTGCCACCCCGAGCCTTGCTGAAACAAGAAGCACTGGTGATTCAACACCAGGAGACAGGAAGACAGTGTTTTAGTCTCCCCAGCCT
Organism: Bucco capensis; assembly: GCA_013396975.1. Classification (NCBI taxonomy): domain Eukaryota; kingdom Metazoa; phylum Chordata; class Aves; order Piciformes; family Bucconidae; genus Bucco; species Bucco capensis. The sequence goes on along the minus strand of VWZO01005336.1, from coordinate 69,188 downwards.
TGATGCAAAAAAAGGAAATACTGGATAAATGAAACCAAAATCAGCTGTATAGGCTGAGCAAGACTAAATTCCCTTTGTGCTCTCGTGAAATGTAAGGTTTGAAAGAAGAATTGTAGCTGCAATCAGATGATCTCTGAGGTTGTTGTACCAAACACATGGAAGGAGGAAAAGCATTGCCTTTTTTGTCAACCATTAGTTTCTGTCCCTTGATGAGCATTGTGGAGCAAAAGTTATGATTAAAAAGTAACAGAAAATAGATTTTAAGATCAAAATGAGCCTTGTCAAACAAGGAATAAAAGCCTTATTGTGTGGCAGTCTACCAGTGTACTAATGTAAAAAACTAGAGTCTAGAAATAGTTTTGTTGTTCAGCAAGTTCTACTGTGGCCTTTAGCACAGGTGAGGCTCTTGTGCCAGAAAGAACAGAACTGCTTTACAGATGCTTGATTAATTTGAAAGAGGATTATTGGCTGCCATGACAGTTTTACATGTTCAGAGGATTTAAACTGAAATACAAGTTTCTGAGCACTTGCTGTATTTGACCAATAGCTAGATGTCACAGCACTTCAAAGTAAAAATGCTGACAGAGTGCTGGGTATTCAAGCATTGTGCACTGAAACAGAAAATTAGTAAACACAGGTTAGGTTGTTCATGAAAATGAGTGGAATTTTTTTTCCTATTAAATGGATTATTGTCAATGGTTGGGAGATTTTTTTCTTATCAGGCTACTGAAATAAGTGCTGATAAAAATTTTGTTTTCTGTATTGCTGCAAAAATTGTGATGAGATAGGATACCAAACCCAGTGTAGTCAGTCTCCTCTTAGGAGATTCCTCTTCTCCTTAAAAAGAACTGAATTTTTTTCAGCTGCTGCTGAAGCTCTCCAAAATGCAGTGCCAGGCCCCACTGGAATGCCAGGCCACCTCTCCACTTTTCTCCTTGTAGGTGGGGAACTACTTGCGTATGTTTCGGGGTTCCCTGTACAAGAGATACCCCTCGCTCTGGAGGCGACTGGCCACAGTGGAAGAAAGGAAGAAGATAGTGGCCTCTTCACACGGTGAGAAGATGAGCACGTGTTCCCAGTAGTGTTTATCTGAAATCTGAAATTTTGCCTTGAGAAGCTGTTTCTGGGGATTCAGAAGCTCGTGCCCCGTGAAGCTGTGCGAATCACTTCAGATTGCCCCAGTGATGGAGCACTCTGCAGCGGTGGCACTAGCAGCTCCTGCTTCGGCCTGGCAACAGACATCAAGCCATCAAACTGGTTCTGACATGGAAACATCTATCCTGGCTCTCCTGGGGTTGGCTGCATTCATCACAAAGCTAAAGCCACATCTCAGAATTGATACCATAGTCCAGAAGAGACTTCTGTAGACAAAGAGAGGCATCTTTTTCTCCTTTGTTCAGTAGGCAGGAATGTTGCAGGGTGCCCCACTGAAAATGTGTGTCTTAGCTTAACTTTGCTTCTTGCAGGGACTGGATGTTTATGCCTGCCAGAACTGGTTGTGGTGTGTTGCCACTGATGTGACTGCCACAGTGAGAATATTGCTGCATTGGCATTATTTTTGGTGGGAGACTAATAGGCAGTTAAATTTCTTAGTGATATGACATTTTGTACACTCTTTAGACTAAAGTATAATAAAAATAAATGGTTCACTCTGGACTTTTGTCTCCTTTCTCCAAGTATCCTGCTGACCTGTTACTTTCTTTTCTTTCTTTTTTTTTTTCTTTTTCTTTCCCAACAGAAAATCAGCGATCTCACAGTCCCAGAAGATGTAAGTCTTATCTGCCTGTTATTCTTAGCTGTGCTAGAGGAAGAATGTCCACTGTGACCTTTGGTGCTATTAAAATCTAAACTCATGTCTAATCCCCTTCCTCTGATCTCTCCCTGTGGTCGCCCTAGCTGCAGATCCTGATCACATGCTTAACTCTTCTCTCTCAGAACTGTAGTGGGACTCTCAAATGCAGGTAGTCTCTGTAATTCAGCAAGAGCTGTTCTGAGGCTTCTCCCTCTTTCCTAAATCTTACCAGCTTTTCCATTGATCATTGACCCTCTATTTCCAACCTTTAAGTCCACTGAGGATTTATTGTTTTCTGGGCTTTTCCTCCAAGAAGGCTGTGGAACAGTTTTGGCATCATTTTGGCAGATGTAGGTGTGCAGAGTTAAACCATGTGATTGCAAAGGGCAACTCGGGGTAGGAAAGAATTGATTTTGTATTCCTCTTCGTAAGTAAAAGCATGTTGGATGGATTTAAGGACTTTTTTTTCCCCCTGAAGTTTTGGTTTTGTAGCGTTCACCTCCATCTGTTAAAAAACACTTGAGTCTCTAAATGAGGTTGCACGCTGGAAGAACAAGGTTCATCCAGTGATAGTACCTGAGGGAAGCTCATGGAATTCTTACCCTCCCTGTGTCTTGAGTTCTAGCTCACATGAAAGATGTTTTTAATAGAGTATAGACAGGATAGCTATACATATATATATATATATATATATAAGGTAATGAGATACTGCTGCTGTTTGCAAATCTTTGCTCTGTCACTGTGCAACCATTCCAGGGTGCCATACTGCTTTTGTCTTTTGGGTTGTTTTTCTTCTCTAGGCTTTGTGCTAGGGATCGCCACGTATTAACTGAGACCTTCTATCCCTACTGCCAAGAAAGCCAGGTTTACTCCTGATGTCAAAACCTGATTTTATTTCTGTAGTGTGAGGGAGAGTGGAGGCTTCTGGCAACTCAGAAATGGCAGTGGAAAGTTTTGTCTTCTCCAGTTATCCCATGTGTACAAAATGCTGTGTAAAAACCTTTCCTAACAAATGTCTATGAGAAGATAAACGAAGCTGAAAGGACTCGTGGACCACACACTTGTACCACTTGGTAACCTCCCTGAGCCCTCCTGAAGCATCAGGGAGGGCTTTGCACTATACAGCCTGTTAGTGCTACATTGCTCTGTAGTACAGCTCCATGTTAATTATTGGCATTTTCCCTGGTAATAGATCATGGCTATACCACACTAGCCACTAGTGTGACGCTGTTAAAGGCCTCTGAAGTGGAAGAGATCTTGGATGGAAACGATGAGAAGTATAAGGCAGTGTCTATCAGCACAGAACCTCCTACCTACCTCAGGTAACTGGTGCTGGTGTGGGCTAAGATCAGAATGGAGCTGTTTGGAGAATGTCACCTTGGGCAGGGAGTGCAGGAGGTTGCCTAAATACAGGCCATTGTGGAGGGGGGTGCTTGCCAGGCTGTGCTAACAGGAGTTTGCAGCATGGGGCAAAGGAAGATTTCCAGAGCATAAGGGTTGGGTTACTGCCCACATACAACAGGAAGAGAAACAGAAGTGTTTGATGATACAGTTCTTTTTGCAAGTGCTGCATTCCAGCTGTTACAGATGCTTTGCTGAACACAATCCCTGCATGTACTGCCTTCTGGAGGCAATCTTCTTATAAAGTGTAGACAGAAAATCCAAATACGAACCAAGTATTTGTAATAGCGCTCCTGGATTCATATCTGATGGGTGGTTGTGAACTGGAGAACGGGCTTCCCACAGGCTAGTGTGGAACTTGCTTTCTCAGTGGAACAGTATTGTTAAGGGTTACATAATAAAACAGCAGGAGCTTATAATAGGACTTAAAGTTTAAAATAAGACCATTCCTTAAGTAGTAGTAGCAGCAGTGGTGCTCAGGGTTTGCAGTTTAACATGCAATCTTCTTCTTCAGAGAACAGAAGGCAAAGAGGAACAACCAGTGGGTGCCAACCCTGCCTAACAGCTCTCATCACTTGGATGCAGTGCCATGCTCGACGACGATTAACAGAAATCGCATGGGCAGGGATAAGAAGAGAACATTCCCTCTGTGGTAAGACAGCTTCCTGCTTCTGAAAACTGGAAACAGTTATCAAAATGACATGCTGTCAGGGTAGTGCTGATGAGTTAATACAGTGTTGTGATTCATCTCCAACTGACAAAAGACCTACAGGTGTCTAATTTGGAGATTCTTTGTTAAACTGTTTGACTTGAGGCTCTTCCTTGCAGTGGTCAGCCATGGCTCATAGAGGAGCTTTCCTTTTGTCAGGAAAATGGTTCATTCTTTTCCTGATGAGTTCCTTCTTTTTGCTGAGCAGTTGTCATTTGAAAAGCCTGGAATCCCTCTCTGTGAAGGGCAGGCTGCTTCTCACTGACCTGTTCAATTACCTTTGATCTAATTTGTTCAATGGAAAATGCTGCTGAATAACTTTTTTTTTTTCCAGTATAGAAATGGAGAGAACCAAGATAAATGTAATCCTGGAAAGCTTCCTTGTTTTATTTGCAGGAATGTATTATGATAGATGTAATAAAGGGTGATAAAGCAGTATATATAGCCCCATAACTTGCCTTGGGGAGTCTGAGACTGACTGGGGAATTGGAGTGTGGGGATTGCTTCCAACAAACATTGCCTTCCTTCTGTGGATGCCAGATGTGTCATATGTTAGTTGCATACAGCATGTTGTTGCTCTTTGTCTTAGCTTTGATGACCATGACCCAGCAGTGATCCATGAGAATGCATCCCAGCCAGAGGTTCTGGTTCCAATCAGGCTTGATATGGAAATCGATGGGCAGAAACTCAGAGATGCGTTTACGTGGAACATGAATGGTATGTGGGAAGGAGAGTTTCCTGAGGCTGAGCAATTGCAGTTCTATGCATCACCAGACATGGACAGCAAGCATGAGTGTGCATGTCCTTGCCCCATCTCCTCAGAGCTTTGAAGTGCTCCCGTGTTGGGCTGTGTTCAGCTCTCCTGTCTCTTAGCCAATGCTCTGCCATCTCCTAGGACTGCAGGCACTCCTGGACACATGTCATCTGAACTGGCCTAACCTCCTGACCCAGTTCATCAGCTCAGTGTTCCAAGACTATTCTGTTAGCTGAGATAGCTTAATTAGAGAACAGTTAATATGTGTGGCTCCTTTAGGTATGTGGATTATTAGACCATACTTACATTGTGTTGTTGGAGCAAGTAAAGAAGGCTGCAAGCCCCTGTGTCAGTCTGCACATCCCTACAAACCTGGGAGAAGCAAAAGGTGATGCATTTGGGATTCACTTTGTTACACTGTGGGATTAATTTGTGTATTCTGTATGTAGCAGACTTTGATTTCTAAGAAAGTAAACAGTGTTTTCTTCTTCTGTATCAGAAAAGCTAATGACCCCAGAAATGTTCTCTGAGATTCTCTGCGATGACCTGGATTTGAATCCTCTGACTTTTGTCCCTGCTATTGCCTCTGCCATCCGACAGCAGATTGAGTCCTACCCAACTGACAGCATTCTAGAGGATCAGTCAGACCAACGAGTTATTATTAAGGTAATACAGGAAGGCAGCAGAATGGGAGCTGAACCATTTCAGTTTCTCTGATTATGTTATGGGGAAGTAAGAGCACCGAGGCTTCCCTTGGAGCAAAGGAGCTCTTGACTCCAGTCCTGCATCCAGATTGCATTTTGTCCTTTGTATTGAGAACAGCACTAAGGTGGCAGATTGTTAAACATTCCTGTGCCAACCCTTGAGATGATTAAATAGTTCTGTTAAAGCAGTGTTAAGTTCTTTTGGAAGAGCTGAACTGTAGTGAGCAAAGTTTCATCTCCAAGACTGAGAATTCAGTTCAGGAGCTCTGCAGATGCAGTGAACTGTGAGTTACTGCTCGATGCTTCTTTTCTCCACCTTCTGCCTCCTGTGTTAAATTACCTTTGACTAACTATTGTGAGAATGGAAACAAATGACCTGTTTCTTCCCTTGTCTTCAGCTAAACATCCATGTAGGTAATATCTCCCTTGTAGACCAGTTTGAGTGGGACATGTCAGAGAAGGAGAATTCACCAGAGAAGTTTGCCTTGAAGCTGTGCTCAGAGCTTGGCCTGGGGGGAGAGTTTGTCACTACTATTGCCTACAGCATCCGGGGACAGCTGAGTTGGCACCAGAAGACATATGCTTTCAGGTACAGAACTGTCCTTCCTCGTGTCTCTGTGGGGGTGTTCATACTTCGTGGGTGTTTGCATCAGTGAGTCTAGAACAGCTGACTTGATGCAGAATGTCTCATTTGAAAGGGTTCCCTGTGGCTTGTGCCCCTGCTGTCCTCCTTACAGGTTTTTGTGGTGCTTTGGCTCATGTATCTTTGCCTGTTGGGGTAATACATTTCAGGACCAAATACTGATGAAACAGCTTTTGCTGCAGAATTAGAGGATGTTGTAATTAACAGTGACTGAATACCTTGAGTCTCCCTCTTCTAATGTGTACTAATGATGAGCCCTGGGTGCATTGCTGGTTTGTTGGCTTTGCCTGACTCGGGCCATCTGCTGTCTCAAGCTTTGGTGTTTTGAACCAAGACTGTAGCTCTGTGCCCTGGCTGATGCTCAAGCTGGCGTGATTGTAGGCCCTTCTCACAGCTGGAATGCAGCAGTGTCAGGTTTGATCCCTTAGCTTTGTAACTTGTCTCCTAACGATAATTGTTTCCAGTTGTGCTGTGCAGTGTCCTGTGGTGAGTTACTGTGCTGATGTTATCCCTGATGCTGCTGACTCTGCAGGCTGTATGCATCCTTCATGTGTGCTAAGGGGTTTTGTGACCTTGGGTCATGGTGACAGTCGAGGAAGTTTGAGAGTTCAGCAGATGATGTATTTGCAGAGGTGAGGGAGTGGTGCTGTTGTCACTAGTTTTGTAGAGGTCAGTTCAGGGAAGCAGGATGACCTGCCTGGGCAGCAAAGGGAAGCACGCCCAGCCCTGTCCTGCCTCAGGAGAGGGCAATGAGTGGTTGGTGTGGGGGTAAGCAAGGAAGAGCTGGAGGCTGTGGTGCAGCTGGCTACTGCTGTGAGCTCTGCTCCTTCCTTCTCCTCCATCTGAAGGTTTACTGTCTGACCAACCTTCTCTGGAAAACGGGTACTAATCTGCTATAGGTCATTAGCCTCATTCCACTTCATTTGGAGGTTATTTGCATTGTGAAAAATCTTCCACAACTGCTTCCTTTTAAAATGATCCCTGCAGTGGTTCATATTAGAAAATGGAAAGGGACACCTAACCATGTGGAATTAAACTCTTCTGCTGAAACTATAGGACTGTGTGTCCATCCCAGGAACCCCACAGAACAAAGTATGTAGACATGAGCTGTTCAGGCAGGAAAAAACATCTAATTCAAACATTATTTTCTGTCATAGTACAAACTTGTCCTCCTCTTCCCTTTTTTCTTTCAGTAAAAGAGTACTTTTGAAACCTTACAGTGATTAATGATATTTGGGTTCTGTGGTTGGTTAGTTCCTGAATTCCCAAACCACAGAAGTGGTGGTTGCTCCAAAGTAATTCCATTGATGTACAGAAAGAGTCTGCTTTAGATGCATCAAAAGAACCTTAGTGTCTCCAGGGATTGGGGGTTTGGGAAGTCATGTGCCTCTTAATCATCTGAGGGAGAGGTGAAACTGTCTTTTAGTTGGTGAAAGCCAGGGCAGTTCTTTCAGCTGGCCTGCTCTGTGCAAAACAAGGGGAGCCTGAAAGCCCATTGGAATAAACAGACAGGTAGCTGATGCTTGCAGGCTTTTGGAGGGAGTGGTGTGCTGCAATGATTCCTGCCTTGGTGCTGAGTGTTGTTAGTGGCAGCACACAGCACTTCACACCCAGAGTGTTGCCTTTGAGAGCTGAATGCTGGCCCAGAATCTCTCACACACCAGACCTACGTGCCTGAGGACTCACCTTTTCCAAAATGCACCTTTCCCTGCTCTGTTAGCATGTCCATGACACTACTGCTGAGGCCTGGGCCCCAGCTGAGGAAGTGTCTTGCTGTACGGGGAATCTTGCAGGTGAGGGTGCACTTCAGTCATTCTGCTGGCAGCACTGTCCTCTTCAGAAAATAGGAAGGGAGGAGGAGCTGTCCTGTGGAAGGTGGGAGATGAGGGAGAATGTTTTGCTAAAGAATCTGAGTTGGCTTGTAATTCAGTTACGTGTATGAGACCAGCTTTCCAACCTCCATTTCATTCTAGTGGGTGTTCAGTGTTAAGCACAGTAAATGAGCTAGAGACCATGCCACTGAGTCAAAAGTCCCTTAAGATCTAGCATTTAGCCTGGAATGTGTAGCAGTCTGGGGCTAAGATGAAGCTCCTGGGTTTGAATGTTGCTTAGCAGATGTCAGCAGTACTGGAAGTAGCTTTGACTAAAGCTTTCTTCCCAGGATCAGATACCAGAGGTTCTGGATTAATTTTTCACTGTAATATGACTTTGAAGAGTTGTTATTCCAGATGAATAGCTTTGATGCAGATGCTGTCTGTTCCCATGGTGGTTACCATTTGAGTTCCTTCCTAGGGGAATGTGAGGGCTGCCCGTGAGGGCTGGAATCCTGTGTGTAGAGTCATGTCCTTGGGGAGGACACACACCTGCCACAGGGCTCATGACACCCACACTACTGCAGCTCAGCCTGAGCTGCTTTCTAGAATGCAAAGCAAACATTTACATTCTGAGGCTCCTCTGTATTTGTGCTGCGCTTCCGGCTCCATTGTCAATATTTGGGAAGCTACTTCTGGTCAGTTCCTGCTGACATTTACTGGAAAGTGGCTAGTGAAGCAGTAAATATTTTTTGTGCATGTGATAATACAGCTGGTCAGGGCAGCTTTATTAATCTGGGAGAGAGCCTCAAGTTTCATTGCTTGTGCAGGGAGCAGCCACAGCCTCTGGTTGTAGCAGCAAGACCTAAAAGACTAACCTTTCCGTGCAATTGGGAGAACAGTGCCTGTTCTGCTATTGGACTTCCATCCCGCCAGGCTCCCAGGAACTCAGACATTTGCCAGGGAAGACCTGTCAGGTGTGGTAGGTGAACTGCAGCTAGGAAGTCAAAGCTGGACAAAGAGCCCTGTTCACAGTCCCTTCTCAGCTGCTGCTCTGCAAGAAGTGCTCCCAGCACTAATAAACTGGTATTGACTGTGCTTGCTGGGTTTGACTGCTGTCAGCCAGTTCCACAGTGGCCTTTGCGGTGACAACTGCATGGGCCACAGTGACTCTGACAAACCCCTCTCTGATGGTGAAGGAAGATGGTCATAGTTGGTCTCCCAGAAACTTCAGGCTCCACAAGATAGTAACCATCAGCCCCTGATGTTTCTGGGAACCAGAGTGCACTAAGTGGGCCTAAGAATGAGTGCTTAAGCCCGAAACACACTGTAAGTGATGCTTTGTTGTCCTTATGTGTTGTACCTGGGCTAGTAACCCAGAGGAGCGCTCTGGGGCCATTGATGGCTGTTGCTTTGTTGCCTTGTGCCCTGCCCTGCAGTGAGAACCCTCTGCCGACTGTGGAAATTGCTATTCGCAACACGGGGGATGCTGACCAGTGGTGCCCTCTTCTGGAAACCCTCACCGATGCAGAGATGGAGAAGAAGATCAGAGACCAGGACAGAAATACAAGGTGCTGCCATGCTTCCACTCGTTCAGGAAGTTCTCCTCCTGGCCAGTCTCTAAAACAGAAGTTAAAAGCTTTGGTGTTTGTCTTTCTCTGCCAAGAGCCAACTGACAGGATTTCAAAGTTGCACACCAGAAACTCATATCCCTTTAGCTTTGGGATATTAAACTGTTGGCATCTTGCACCAACAAACACTTAAATCTCTACTTTAACTGTCCCCTGCTTAAAGCAAAGTGTCCTTTTTCCCCTCTTTTCCCTGGGCACTCTGCTTTGGCAGAGGGTTTTGTTTCTATAGGATGACGTTCATCAAAATGTAGGAGTTTTATGCACTGTCATGCTGCCTAGAATCCTGCCACAGGGCCGTCACATGTCGGGTAAAGTGCTGTTGTAGGAATGGTCAAGCTCCTGGCTCCAGCCTGACCTGTTTGCCAGCATGGGAGCACTTTTGTGATTTCAGGAGGGGGTCTGCCCGCCAGAGACCCACTCAGCAATGTTTGACAAGCAGTCAAGAGCACTTGCTCCTACTTGGTTAAATTTCTCCTGGCAGGTATAAATGAACTGATAGAATGTCTCCAAAAGATACATTGTGGGAACAGTAAATATGCTGGGTCAGCTCTTTCCCAGGGTGTTTTTTATTTTTACTGCTGATTAACAGATCCATAATTATTTTGCTTCTCAGCTATGGCTGTCAGGATAGTTTTCAGCAGTAATCCATTCAATCCAGGTAATGAGCAAAAGTGCCCTAAAAGCTGTTACTGAAAATAGTATCCTAGCCTTCTTAACAGGGGTACTTCCAGGTGACCAAGGAAATCTGTCTAGGCAGTAAACCGTCTACAGAGCTTACAAAGCTGTGGCAGCTTCCCCAAAGGTGTTGGTTTTAAGAACACTTGACATGCCTGACTGTAACACAGCATTTACTGTACTCTCTGTTTTTTTTTTTCCTTTCTCCTAGGCGTATGAGACGTTTGGCCAATACTGCTCCAGCCTGGTAATCTTCCTCTTGTGACACTGGTGCTCTTCCTACAGACTTTATCCCTACTCCTCTCCCCAAATGGATCTAGGATTGGCAGGGGTCTCTCTGTCCCTGGAGGGGACACACATTCCACTTGCCAAGAGTTCCCCAGTACTGCTGACTTCTGCCCCCACCCCTTCCACCTCTGTGCCACTTAGCCAGAACGCTGTGTCAGGACGTGACCTAGCTGAGACCTGTGGCAGCTGTTGGAGCCCTTCTCTACCTGTGTGTGGACAGTGTAAAGGTTCTTTTGTATAGGTGCAACATGCACTATTAGGACAACTTTTTAAATAAAAGGAATGCATACTACTTAGGTTAAGTTCTGTAAGTTTGAGTGAATAGTAAATCTCAACCATGTTTTGTGCTGTTCAGGTAACTGAGCCTGGTGCCCTAGCTAAAAATTTCTAAGTCCCATCTCAGAAGCAATTTAAAACAGAATATCTGCAGACTGTAAAGACAAACTTTCCAGGGGTTGAAACACCAGCTCTGTGTTACTAGCATGTGCAGTCAGCCATTACTAGTGTGAAGTGCTACTTCCAGTCAGTGCCTGGATTGAGTGTCCAGCTCTGTCCCCTGTCCTTTCCCAGGCATCTCTTTCCCAAACTAAACATACACACTCCCCTTCTCAGGCTCTGCAGTCCTGCTGACAGAAGAAGGGAAGGACATCTCCCAGTTACTCTGAACTTCACTAGCAAGCAGCCTGGCAATTTTGAGCAGAGTGCTGGTGAATTGCTGCCTCTGGCAGAAATGGACACACAGCTGAAAAATAAAGACTTTAATGTAAAGACTTTCTGGAGACAACAACCAAAAAAGGAGTTGGGGATTTAGAGGAAAGGAAGAGCTGCATTGTACCACAGCAGAGTAGGGACTACTACTTCACTGAAAGCCCAGGAAAAGGTCTCACAACAGTGAGAGCCAGGAGCATTAGTCTTTGTACAAGAGGGCGAGAGTGACGTGGCATACAGCAAGGCATTGACAGCAAGATGTAACTGGTTTAACACCCCACTTGAGACTTTTTCCCCACTGGGTAACTGAGGAGTCATCACAGAACACCTCCCTGAGTGTTCATCAGTTCTTAAGTGCAAAGCTCTGTGGAACCACTTGGTACAAGGGGAAGATGGGTTACCCATACAAACAGTGAGACATTACACATCCGAATGGCAATTGGTGTTACTCCAGCAGGATCTTTGGGCCATGGCAGAAGTCCAGCTGGAACAGAGGAATCTGGCTGCGTGGAGAAGTCTCCTATGTTACTGTGGGTGCTGCTGCTGGTTCTGGTCTTGGTCTCTAGGTTGGTTTTCTGGATGATCCTCAGGGAGCGGGTTATAATTGGGGTCCTCTTCAGGTGTGTCAAAGACCATCTTCCTGGGAAGGAACGTGCCCGTCACACCAAGCAGGCAGGTTAGGAAAGAGCTGAGGACACAACACCCAGCCCCCCTAGGAACATTCATAGCCCTTCACAGGGCTTAGCTGGAGTCCACGTTCTAACTGCACCAACACTACGCATTCTTTTGCTGAGCTCAATATATAATGATGACAGTACTCACATCCTTGATCTTTATGTGAGCTTTGATCCTCAGCATGAAGCAGAACATATTCTGCTTTCTTAAACTACAGAAATAGATCGGAAAAAAACCCCAACTGCATCTAGCATTTTCACAAGCTGTAAGAACATTTCAGTTCAAGTAGCAAAGCTTAAGGTACCAGCAACAGCTTTATAGACCCTGTGTACACATGTATATAATTTGCAAAATGCCAGTGCTTTCTGCATCAGAGGCATCAACTGTCAAGCTGAGGTATTGCCAACATCACCCCAACATCCCAGTCAGCCAGCTGTGGTCTGGGACAGCATGGGCTATGAAAGTGACCCAGGCTGGGGAACAACACAGCAAAGACCAGAAAGAATCAGCTTTACTTACAGGAAGCCAGGGGTTAACAGCAATTTCTTTCCTCCAGGCTGGTTGGGGAAAACATCTTCCAAGAAATAATAGATGTGACCCACTGCAATCCCTGGGGAGAGATGTCAGCAAGGTCAGGCCCAGCTGTGACTCCTTTGCAAGCTGAACCAGAGCTACTGGGAGCTTGAGCAGGATGAAGCTCCAAAAATCCCCCAGCTGTGTAGTGCCCATGCCCCAGCTCCAGCTCCCACTAGAGCCACCTGTGCTGCAGTGCCAGTGGGCCAGGCTGTTTGCTGTGCCTGGCTCCTGCCCCTGGAGCAGACACAGCAAAATGCAGGTCACAAGCAAGAGCTCAGCCACTGAGCCAGCAGCCTCAGCCAGCTCACTTTAGGAAACCCACTATGGTCTGTAAGATGAAACCAACAGATAGTGCTAGTGCCCCAGTAGCATCTAGGATAACAGAGAGCACTGTGGCTGCAAAGTACCCTTGTTCCCAGCACCTGCCAGCTCTGAGTTACCCAGCAAGTCAATGATGATGGAGTTGCCTAAGAGAAGAGAGAATCCCATCAGGACCCAGGGCAAGAAGGGGGCCTGGAAGTTGAGAAGCCCAAAGAAGTTCATGCGGATATAAGGGTTCCTGCGACTCCAGACGTACACCAGCATGATGGTGAAAGCCTGGCCCAGGAAAAAAAGGCTGGCAAAGAGACCAAATAGCTAGGAACTACCGAGTCAAGGAAAAACATACCCACCCTGTGCATCACCTCCAGGCAGCACAGGGTGCCTTGTGATCAGGAAACCCAGAGCTACAGGCAGCTGATCACAGTATGCAAGACATTGCTCACGTCACCAAACCTTTCCTGGGCTGGCTGAGATGTACCAACAGCCCTGCCACCCCAGAACACACTGTGCCACTGTGGAGTGGCACATACAGATTGCTCACTCCTTAAGATGCTGTCTGCATCCACTAGAGACCAGGGAGCTCATAATAGTTGCCTCCACAAAGTGGCCATCAAAACTGACCTTCAGAGAAGGGCCTTCACATTCTTACAGCACTTGCACACATGGCACTTATGAACAACAAGCTCATAACTAGCTCACATCCACCATCTGCTTTCTACAGAAGGGTTCCAGCAGTGAGATAGCTCTGGCAATTCACAGACCTCTTCTCCAGAACACAAGGAGACATTCAGAGGAGAAAACTCCCCCACCCTTTTAGTTGCACTTCGAATCCACCCATAGCCAAATGCGTGGCGCCTGCAGGCACCTGGACACCCCAGGATGGCTGATAGCCATGACAATTACACTGCTTCATGCAGAACTCTGTGGGGAGAGCAGTGCTCTGAGCCATCTGTATAAGACAGCAGAATGTCTATTCAGAAAACATTTTATGCTTGGGAGGGAGCTATTTCTCCCCATCACACTATTTTGTTCTACAAGAGAACTTCTTAAGATGCATGACAGTATCTCCAGTCACTGACAGGATGAGAGGACAGAGTGCTGGGCTCAACACTGCCTGATATGCTGACAGCAGACAGTATGTAGGCATCCCACTCCTTGTCTTTCTGGCTCTGTGTTACTCCTTTCAGCTGCAGCTAGGTTTTCTGAGCCACCCTCATGCCAATGGTAGCAGCACTCCAGTGTGCTCCACCCACCAGAGCTCAGACACAGTCACCCTGCCATAGTGGGATGCTTTCTCACAGAGCTTAGCCAGGGGCTGCCTTCCTGAGCACACTGTCACATGTCCTCCTGTGGGCTCACGCAGCCTATCCCCATGCCTGGTGCACCAGCACTTCTGCAGACAGCAACACAGGCAGCTTCTCCACTATTTTGCTTATGTTCTAAGCACACTTGGGTGAGGCACAGGCCAGGAGACAAGGATGAGCAAGACAAGCACAAGCTGTGCTGTACAGCTAGAAGCTGTCCCTCTCCATGCTCAGCGGAGCTCTCCCAAGCCCCAGGGCATAAGCCTGGCAGGCCTGGGGCACAGTAAGGTTCTCTGCCCCATCATACCATGAAGGTTCACAAACCAGCTGTCCTGATCAGCAGGCAGGTACCTGCTTCAGACCACACAATACAGCTGAGATACAGAGCACTAGCAGACAAGACCCACAGGACCCATAGCATCTCAGAAGACACCAAAGAAGCCTTAGCCAACTCAAAAGGATACTGTCATGAGAAACCCCCCAAAGAGGAACATGAAGACAAAGTCAGCTGTCCTTCCACGGAAGGAGCCTTCTTCTAGCATGCGGCAGTACCTGTACCTGAGAGCAGGGGAGAAGGGAAGGGGTTGCAGTATAGGAAAATAACAGCTGGCCACCCCTGTGGTCCCCACAGCATGACTTCATGGGGAGGAAGCCAGCTGAAAGCTATTTCATCACAGGAAGCTGTCAGCCAGTGGTCCAAGTGCCAGAGCAGAATGGTGCAAACTTCACCTCATACCACTGACCTCAGGGAAAGAAAGAGGCATCTGCTGTGCTCCAGCCAGAGCTCATCCCAGGAATGGGCACTGCTCTCCAGCATGAGCCACAGCAGCACTGCCAGCAGCTTCAGCCTTTTGGTAGGGGCTGCCCTGCAGCAAGCAGGGATGGAGGTGCATGAGGCAGCCACAGATGTTAGGGCCATAGCTTCAATTCAGGCCAAAGGAAGCAAGGGAAGAATCCACAGCCCTAGACTGCTGCCAAGACAAGTCTGCCTGGGGAGGAAGACGGGCAGGGAGAATTGCTTCTAAGACAAAAAGGCAGCAGGGAGCTTCACTGAGACCAAAGGATACAGAAATATCATGTTGAAAAAGAAACTGAATCCCAGGGGCCCAAAAAAGAGGAAGTTGGTGATCAGTCTCCATATCTGAAAGAGAAGAGAGAGGAGAGAGAGAAGGTGGACAGACAGGTCTCTCCCCATCACATGTACACCAGCCCATCACCCTATCCACAGGGAATACTCAGTCATGCACCCATCCCCGTCAAAGTGCCCTAGGACACCAGAGAGCTGCACTACCTTCACGTGGGACCTCCCTCCACTGCCCACATCAGAGCATCTTGCCCCTTCAGCTTTGGAAAAGAAGATCTCTACTTTTCTGGAAGGGACAAACAGCCACTGTCCAGCACCCAGAGCCAAGGTTTATGACTGATCACACCTCTCTACGGTAAAGCCTTGCCCACCCAGCCTGATGTCAGCTGGCCAAACATCTTGGAAAGGAAGAGAGTGGTGTTGAGTAAAGGAAAAAAGGGAAAACCAAGATGGCATATGGCAGGGAAAGACTGGAAGACATTATCTCCATCCAGGCATCTGTCACAAGAGGGGACACCATGTTGGCAACTCGGCTCCTGCCAGTCAGCAAAGGTTGGAACAGTGGGAAAGAAGCCCCTTGGAATCATACAGCAACCCTTCCACCACCTGAGGAGTGGGACACCCAGGGCCCAGCCTGTCAAACCCACCCCTCGCTGGAAATGGGTAAGAGGGGCCCCGAAGCCCAGGCAAGGCCTCACCTGGAACTTCCTGAAGATGAGGTCGGGGTTGAAGTACAGCTGGAAGGGGGTGATGAACTCCAGCTGCTGTGAGAGACACGCAGAGCAGCTGCCACCCACTGCCAGGCCCCACCACCCTCAGCCAGCCCCCAGCTCCCCCACCGCAGCACACCCTCGGGGACCCCTACATCACACCGCAACCCCTCCCCGCAGGGACCCCTCTTGCCCTCACCACGGCAGCGGTGGTGAGCACGCAGGCGGTGGTGTAGGCCCGCGTCACGGCCGGCATGCCCAGGTACTCCTGCGCGAAGCCCTGGTACGCCATGGCGCTCAGTGACAGCACCCAGCCGCGCCTTTGGCGCTTTAACACCCCCCCGCGCCGCCGCCGCTGCCACGCCCCCGATGGCCGCGCCCGCCCAATCGCGACGCTGTAGGCGGCGCCAGCTGGCCAATCGGAGTGCGACTCATGACCTCGGCCCTCCACTGCCGCCAACCCGGAACGGACCCGCTGCAGCAGGTGACGGGCGGGAGAGGGATTGTCCCTGGGGTGCCGCCCCGTGGAGGCGGGGAGAGGCCCATAGACAAGGGCCGCGGACAGTCCTTGTGACAGGTGGCTGAGGGAAGGCGGGGAAGGGAAAAAGGTCACGTGCCTCCCAGGAGACAGCCAATCAGCGGCAGAGCAGGCTGGAACGGTGTGGCCGCGGCAGTATGGCGCTGCGACTCCGGTGCCGGTCTCGGCCTGCCTGGGTCAGCCTGGTGGTGGGAGCCGCTGGCCGAGGGAACTGCAGTGCCCTCAGCTCTGGTTGCCAGGACTCGAGCCGGGCTGTCAGAGGATTACTGCTGCAAGCTGGGAACCCTCGGTCGTTTGCAGGGACAGGGACTCGCTGCTGAGAGTTGGCTCCTGTTAAGGGGCACCTGTGTGAGCGCCTCGGCCGCTGTACCGGGGCTTTACTGGTCACCAGGGTCTTGCCTTCAGTAACGCGCGAAAGGCTTTGGGTTTGAGCGATCAGTGCTAAAGCCGCCGCTCCCTTTGGCCGGAGCGAGGAGGCTGCCCCGAGCTGTGCGAGGCCGAACCAGGCAACTCAAGGTTGCTAATAGGAGCCAAGAGAAGGTGATGTGGCACCAGGGGCAGTGGGTCAGGGGCTGGCTCAGGGCTGCTCTGGGCAGCAGTTGCAGCATCTGCATTCAGCTCTGAGAAGAGAGGGGTGTCTGCTTCTGCAGAACTGTGTCAAATATATTACAGAACAGTCTTTGAAAGGATGGTCTGATAAAGGCCTGTGTGAACCTGAGATCCTCTCCTCTGGTGCTGTTTATGCTTTCCAGAGCTGTCTGTCACAATCGGGAGTCAGGTCTAGTGTTGACATCCACCCTGGTTTTGGATGGAGGAATGGGCCTAGTGTTGGGTTTCTGCACGAGAAAGTTAAGCTGTCAGCAGAGCCTTAATGAGCCCTGAGATTTCCCTTGAAACCGTCAGTTAATGGGAAATGAAATCACTGGCGAGGGAGGGAGCCTTTGTGTTTTTGCACCACCTCCACTCTGGCTGCCCTTTGATGAAGAACAAAACCCAGCTGGCAGATGGAGAGATGAGAGGCTAAAGCAACTTTTCAGGGAGAGAGGGGAGAAGACAAGAGACAGGTGGGCACCTGTGAGACCAGGGAACAGATTCCTGAGCAGCCTGGGCACTGTGGTGCTTGGAGACTTCTCTGTCCTGGCTGCTCTTGGGGAAACTGCTTCATGTCAGAGCTGAATTAGTGACCATGAGACTGGAGTCTTCTTTTCACTTGTTTGCCAGCCAAAACTGGAGAATTCTGCTTGTCCAGGCTTCTACTTAAGACCTTCTTTTTTTAAGATTCATGAGAGGAAGGGGGAGAAGCAATGAAATGCATTGGGAAGCTCACTGTCTCACACTGGAGCAGGCCGAAAAAATCTCAAAGACACCCCCCGTTCCCAGGCTGCTTTCTGCCCATGATGTCACTCTCTGTGGAGCTCAGCCAAGCTGACTTCATGCACTACAGTATGCCTGGGGCAGCCTGAGTCTTTATTACAATCCTTGTCATGTTTTATGGGCTTGGGGAGTCCTTCCACAACTTCACATCAGCCTTGTCACATAGCTGAGTTCACATTATACACTTTTGTAGTGATGCCAACATGCTGCCTTCTGGAAAATCATAGAATCTAACTAAAAGCCTGAAAAAAGCAAACCCAAACTCTTTGTCTCAGCTGCAAGAAGGTATGAGGGGCTGCCAGAACAGAAACGTTACTCAGGAGTTTCTTTGCTGATTTCCTCCTGCCTTGTCCTGTCGTCATCCCCCTGCCCAGGGACCAAAAGCAGAGGTAAGCACAGGTCTGAGCAGCAGTGATGTACTGTTGCTGCCTGTCATCCCTTGGGTTCCCCTTCCTTTTGCAAGCAGTTGAATTCATGTCAGCAGGTTCAAAACCCAAGACATCAGAAACTCAAGAGTTTCTGTAAAAATGCCTGATGCCCAGACTTCAGTCCATTTTGGATGGGTGTTGAAAAAGGTATCTGACTGAGGGCTCTTGGAGCTGCCAGAGGAACTAGCTACCATCTATAACACAGGAAGAACTAAACCATGATGGTACTAGACAACTTACTTTCTTGGCAGTATTTACCCATTCTGCATCTGCAGACTTAGTGATAGTAACCTGATGTACTGTAAACATTTACAACCCACAAAATGACTCACTAGAAAATAGTCCTGGAAAAGAACTAGTGTGTGTTGCACACTTACCACTGTGGATTCATTTGGCCTTTGATTTAAATTTTTGTATATATCCTGAAAGGGAAGGATTTTGCACATACACAGAAACAGACTAGTACTAGAACCTCTTACTACCTCTGTTTTTGGTTTTCCCCATGATTTTAAGGAACGTGCAAGCATCTGCTGGGGTTGCAGGTAAGCTTAACTCTGCAACAGAAATGCAAAGCTTCCTGTCTCAGTTTCTGCAGACCAAAATAGCAAAGAGTTAAGAAAAAAACCCTATTAACTCTCCCCATGAGTTAAACAGCACATAAACCTCAGGCAGGCACATGAGCAAAGATAAATGGACTGTTGCAGCATTCATCTCTTTGTTTGTAGTAAATTATGGTGTGTAATTCATGTTTCCTGTCCATAAATGATAGAGGAACTTGAAGACATGAATCCATTCTAATTTAGTAAAGACAAAAACAACTCCCTTTGAGCCCATCTGGAACTTGTTTTTATCGTAATTGTTTTGGGCTCAGTAATGAGTTCAAGATCTAACTGCCCTCACTAATTGTTTCAAGAAGGAACAGATGCTGTTAAAGAGAGCAGTCCCCATTTTGCCCAGTGCAGCCCTCCCCAAGGTCGCAGGATGAAAGGAGCTGAGTGCCGTGTCAGCACGGGCCTTAACGAGCCTTGGCGCCCGGGGCACGGTGCTCACCCTGTCAGCAGCTGATGGGGCAGGAAACCAGCCCCCAGCCACACGCTCAAGGAGTGTCCAGCCAGGGACATGTGCCTTCTGCTCTTTAACACCATTGGCATTTGGTTTGTGAATTCATCTGGTCTCCTTTTGCAATGAGTCCTACCATGACAAGTCATACCTGGTCTGATGACACAGAGGCACCTCCTCCAGCTGGGCTATAGGGCACACAACAGAGAGAGTTCATTCTCTGGCCACCTAACTCCAAGCCCCTTGTTTGGAGTAATGTTCCATCCTCCTGCAGTAGAACCCAAATTCTTTTCTGTGTTTGAAGACAAAGATACACTCCCTCTCCACCCTGGCCGCTCTGAGAGACTTCCTCCACCAGGATATGAGACTAGGCAAGTCCTGTACAAGGTCTCACCCAGCCTGTAGTGCTTCCCAGGACACACCATGAGTAAGAGCCCTATTAGTGTAGAATAGGTCACTGCTTGACAGATGCACTGGCACTAGGAACAGATTGAAAAACAGTAGCATTGAGCTGCCTTACAAGTGAGCTACAACAGCCAGAGGGACCTTACTGGAAGGCTATTCCAGTTTTTAGACTCAGTCCTTGGTGACATGGACAGCAGGTGCCAAGAGCTCCAGATCTGCCACAGGGTAGTTGCTTACAGTTTCTGCTCCAGTTTTGGAAACAAGGCTCCAGGAACCCGCTGCACATACATTAGCTGTGTAATCACAACTGCCCAAGGCACTGGAAATGTTTACTTTTCAAGGTTTAATGGCCATATATATGCATATATATGATATGGCCAGCAGCATTGAGTGCACCAGCAGCAAGTGTGCAGATGACACCAAGCTATGGGGTGCTGTTGATAAGTTGGAGGCGCAAGATGTCATCCAGAAGGAGCTGGACAAGCTGGAGAGGTGGGCCCAGGGGAACCTCAGGAGCTTCAACAAGACCAAGTGCAGGGTCCTACACCTGGGTCGGAACAATCCCCACTATCNTGGTGGAACACTGGCCCAGGTTGCCCAGGGAGGTGGTTGAGTTGCCATCCCTGGAGGCATTCCAGGTGAGGCTTGCCAGGGCTCTGGGCAAGCTGCTCTAGTTGGGGATGTCCCTGGCCACTGCAGGGGGGTTGGACTAGATGAGCTCCAGAGGTCCTTTCCAACCCTAACCATTCTAGGAGTCTATGATTCTATGAAATTCTTTCTCCTTCCCTGAAGGATTTTGTGCCCCAAATCAGCTAACTCCACAGTGTGATGGCTGAAGTCAGGAGAAAGTGAATCATACAGATCTGGATGTTATTTGTTTGTCAGAAAGAAACTAAAGATAGCACTTAGAGCTCAGCCCCCCCCAAGGACATGTGGTTTGCACAGAGAGGGTTTGCTGTAAATCAAAGTTTATGTTATTTTTACTTCCTATGCTTTTTAGTTTAAAAATACAGCTTTGCATCTGGCATTATCATGAGAAAGATCTCACCTAAATCTCCTAGAGCAGAGCCTGATCACATATCCAAAACAGCTTCTGATTATGAGCTGCAGACATCAACCAAGACAAAGTTTGTCTCTTTGCACAGTTATTTTTTCCCCAGTGCTTAATCGTTCCTGTTAAATTCTTCTGCCTTGTGATCTGTCCCCACACCATAGGTCACCTACCACAGCTGTCAGTGGGGAATATTCTTCAAGAGCCTTTATTTTGTAATATCCATTTCATAAATACTGTGGCCAAATCAACAAGAGAACTGAAAAACAATGCTTGTTTCTCACAAAGAGAGGTCTATGTTCAGCTCACAATAGCAGCACATACAACTAACTGGGCATGCTGTCAGCTGCTGCAGACCCCTGCAGGGAGTCAGAAATGGCATGTCTAGTTTGGTTTTCACCAGAGGCAGGACCAGTGTCCTAGTCCAGGTGCCTTTCAACAAGCTGGGAGACAACCCCAATAAAAATCTCTATCTGAAGTGAGAAATAAGAAATTAGGATGAGTCTGACACTGCTGCACACATTCCTCTGATGGGAATGTTCTAAACACTCTTCTCTTACACGCAGAAACAAAGATTTTGTTCAGCCTAGCAGCTTCTTCTCTCTGGCCTTCAGGTCACCCAGTTTCAACTAACTGCCTGCATCAGTGTCTGATACAAAGAAGGAAGGAAAGGGACCCTCTGTGACCTACAGCTCACAACAGGCTGAGAAAAGGTTATTTCGATTATGTTTTGTATTTTGGGCTTTCTCAGTTTTCCCTGAGAAGCTCTACTGCTTATCAGGAGGATGAAAATGCAGACTGCTGATCCAACACACAGAACATAGAGCCATCCTTCTGACATCCAAAAATCCTAGCTGGCAAGGAAAAGCAGCTAGTTGCCTTGGCTGTCTCAGCCATCTTGTCCTCCCAGAACTCAGCTCCCATGCATCTCTTCTGCTCTGGAATGCAACCCAGTGACTCTGTGTGACAACAGAAGTTCTGCAGCATTGGGTCCCTGCCCTGAGAAACCTCTGCAATGAAATCCATTTCCTGGAGTTCTTATACAATGTCTTGAACTTACATAAACTAGAGGGTTTTTCTAATGAAGGTCAGTGACCAGCTGGAAATGACAACAGCAGTGTCACAGCAGGGCACTCATTTCCTACAGAGAAAATCCATTTTAACAACTAAGTTCCATAAACATTGCTTTCACTATAAAACCAGCAGACCTGCTGGATGTTTCTTGAGAAAGCTGCTTGTTTGTAGATGATGCTATTTGTCTTCCATATTCTAAGTGAGTCCTGCAAGAGTCAGGAGAAGCAGACAGAGATATTTCATGTTTCACTGTGACAGTAAAGACAGAAGTCAGGCACAGTCTGAAAATCCCTTGTGGTCTCCTGTGGCTCCTGGTGTGATAACTGTGCCCACAGCAGAGGGAGCATTAAACTCATTGCCCACGGGAAAGTGTGGGCAGTGATAGCCATGTTCCTAGAATCCTTGTAGGGGTAGGATGAGCTCATTAGCCTTCTGGCAGTCATCCTGACCCTGGACACACACTGCAAGCAGCAAACTTCTGGCATGTTGGATTCAGAGCCTTCAACAGGAAATTCTGTACTTCTCCTGCCACTTAGTGGCTGCAGCTGATGCAGCACCACATCCCTAAGGCATTTGTAAGACAGTACTTCTGCCATGTGGAACAGGTTTATGCTTCCCTTTAGCTGTAGTAAAACCTGAGTAGGGACAGAGGCCTTTTTTTTTTCTTAAATTCACTTATTTTGAATACTTTGAAATCTGTCAGACAGGACCCTCACAAATTGCACTCTGCAGGATGAGAGGATGTTAAAATACCAAGATAATGCCTAAAGGCCAGGTATTTTGTGAAATGGCAGATTTGCTATTACTGCTGGCAATGCAGTATGCCTCCATCTCTACTAGGCCTCACCTCTTGGATTCATGAGCCTACACCATTTCTCACTGCTGGGGATTGCCTTTCTTTTTTAGACCTTTTTCTGACTACAGCCTAAAATCAGGTCTTTTTAGACTGATTAAGCAAAGATGAACAGTGGTTACATTTTAGCTGGTCTAATTGGTTACATTTTAGTTTAAGCATTTCACAAGTTGTTAATAGTTACTGAATTAAAACACCTTCAACTGAAAAATATATGCCACTTGTTCAGGTTAATTTTCTTATCATGTGAAGTGTTAGGCAAAAATACATCTCGAAAAGTGATTCTCAGAGACTCAGAGTTCATATTCTTGTTTAGAAATCAAATCACTGTGCACTGTTGGACTGATTAAGAACCACCAGCACCAGAGAAAAGAGGTACTGCTGCTCTCCTCAGACAATCCAGCTCTCACCATTCAGCTGGAGCTGCGATTCTGCCAGACACTGAAGACACACAGCATGTGAGCTGGGAAACCACCAAGCACAGCCACTCACCAGGAGAAGGAATTTCCCCCTAAGCTGTTTGAATAACTTGTAAAAGGCTTTTAATAGAGCTGTCTTGGAGACTTCTAGATAAAGAGAATTTGAGAATTATGGATAAAAGTAAAGATGTCATTTATTTATTTTACAGTCAGGGTTTAAAACTGTCATTCAACTTTCCTAGCATCTACCATATATTATAGGGACACAGACTTGAACTTTCAGGCAATAACCATTACTCTTAAAGTGTCAACCGATCCCATAATTCAAGAGTTGAATGCATAGACTTAGTTAGGCTTGATCAAGCTAGGCTTCAAAAGCCTTTGCTGTATTGACACTCAAAGCAGCAGTCAGGAACTTTTCCTTTAAATGTGATAACTGATTACCCAGCCTATGACTTGGGGAGTCCAAGCATGTCCCCTCTAGTTTGCATCAGTTCCTGGACTTTGGCTTCCATCAGTGCTTTTTTAATTGTCCTTTACTCAGCTACTGTAGCTCTTATTCTCCCTCAGCTGCCACTGGAGCTTTCCTTTCCCTAGTGACCTGGCATGAATGTGCAGCTTGTCTAAACTATGCACAGTTTCATCAGTAACCAACATTATAATGACAAACCAAATAGCAAGAACTTCATGACAAACCAAAGGGAGTGTAAACAGTGAGAAAGAATGAAATGACCTGTTAAAATATTATCTCAAGCTCCTCTTTCTCTCTATATAGAGTGATTTCTTCCGAAGTAACCATCAGGAAAGACCTAGTCTGCAAGCAGAGATGACTACCTTTGCATGCAAGTTGGTATATGTTTATCTTTTTTTCTCCCAGATAGAATTTTTGTAGTACATTTTTTTTTCCTTTGTGCTATTCTAAAAGGCCTGTAGTATAAGTTAAGTACAGAAAGGGAAATAATTTTGAATCAGATATGGTTAAAATAGTAGTATGAGGTCAAATATCTTGTAAGGAATTATTTTTTAAAAGCAAAGAAAATTGGATTTAGGAGCATATTTATGTCTGATCACAGATTACTTGCTGCTTCTGGCCACTCTCTGGAGCTGAAGCACAGAGTTCAGATGTTTGACTTGCTGTGCCACTGAAATCTTTTCATACATAACAAGGGAAGAAAAATTGAGGGATTTCAGAGCACAGCAAAAAAAAAAGCTATGTGACTTGATAAATGGAGGGGGGCTGCAAGGCTGAACAAGTCCCCCACAATATAAGTTATGAATAATAAAATATCTGAAATATTTAAATATCAAAGGATGGAAAACAATCCTTTTCAGTCAAGGAAGCAGAGGAACAGATACCCAGAAAAGATAAAACAAGATTTTTTTCAAAAGCAATTTTAGGATGAAGTTTAAAAAAATCTTCCTGAAGGTAATATCTATTAGACTGTAAAAGTCATCCAAGAGACGCAAAGGAAAAGTCAAGCAGTGGTGTCTTATAGCACAGAATGGGGATGAGACTAAGAACTCTGCTGCTGGGCTGAGATCAGATCTGTGCTTAGAATGGAGCTTGCTGATTTACTTGCCCATGGGGACTTCTGTGCTGATGGGTGGCATTGTTTGCAGCAGGAAGGCTAGTAGGCTATGCACAAGTAAAGACTGTGTATGTCATTTCTTGCTAGTGCTTTGACAAACAGGAGATTGTTGTCATTTAATATAGAAATGTGCTAAATACTAAATTTATTCAGAGCTGACTCCTTTGAAGCCAACAATGTTGGAACATGGATAAATTTGATGCCCATTCAAGCAATAACATTCATCTGATAAGAAATCAGTTTGCAAATATTTGGCAATCATTGTTCAGCATTGCCTTTGAATAGGATCTGTTCTAGAGATAGAAGTGCAGCATCATGCCATCATCACTAGAACACTTAGCAACAGAAAGCAGTGGGAGGGAAGCAGTATGCAAGTATCACAGTACTGCATTGTGAGGGTATTATTAAGCCTTCTACCAGATAGAGTTAAAAGAAATGGTGTATAAACTATGAAACCAGGAATGTCCTTCAATCCCCACGTGTTTATCTAGTCTTAGCCAAGTACTGAGGAAAATATTCTTTTAGGAAGGACAAATAGAGGGAAATCATGCACATAATGCCTGCACATTGTACCACACTCCCACAACTAGTTAACCTATGATAATGCAGAGTAAGATGGCCAGAGCTGAAAACAGCAGCACTGAAGTGTGTAACTGAGTTCCAGGAAAATAGCTGCAAGCCTTGTCTCTCCTCGTATTTCTTCCTGTCCTGTGCTTTAGTAGCTGTAGTCTTCCACTGAACCCTGCACTGGCTTCTTGGTCTCAGAGGAGGAAGGTTTATGGCATTGCCCAAGCTGTTAGAGCTCCTGAAGGTAAAACAGGATAGTTGGGGCATGTCTGAATAGCTAAACCAGCTTTGTTTGCTGTTCTTATTTCCTGCCAGAAAATGAGCTACAATCTCTTCCTGCTGGTTGTTGTCCTGGGCATTGGTGGAGCTTTCCAATATGGGTTGCAGATCTCCATTATCAATTCTCCTGCCGAGGTAAGAGTGGACAGCTCAAAAAAAGTGACCTACCGGCATGGATTTCAATGTTCTCACACGTTCCTGCCTCTGTATGCAACCACTAACCTTTTATCTAGTGCTCTCAAAACTAAAATTACTGTGGCTCCTTGGTTCTAAGAGTAGCTGCTATTGCTCTTGTGTTTCATGGGGTTTTAACGCCTGTCTGGTGTGACAGAGCTGGGAAAAAGAAGGATAAATGATACCTATAGTCAGCTGTTTTCCCTTTACTGAACTGGGTTGCTTGCAGGACAGGCTTCTCTTTCCAGAGCTCAGGGAATGCTTTCTACCGTGTGCTTGGCCACACACACCAAGTCTAAGTGACTGTGAGGTGAAATAGGACAGGGAGGGATGGTAGCTCTAGAGCTCAAGTCAGCACTGATACCTGCATCCGGAAAAGGAAAATTAGGGGAGGTGTTGGTCATCCTGAATGTTATCAAAGACACTGAGCTCATACTCTTAGCACATTGGGAACCCTCATCAAGAATGAGAGTGCCATGGAAGTTATGAACAGTAGGTCAGAGAGGTCCCACAATGGGTCACTTTGGGGCCACATCGAGGAACAAACCCTGATCTCACTGAACTTAGTTCAAGTCACATCTGGATTTCACCCAAGACATCAGACAGGGTGAGAGACAGAGAAAGAAGGGGAAATGGTGGGGAAGATCAGGTAGGAGAACAGTCAGGGTTTAGCACATAAAGAGAATACCAACCTGCCACTTTCTTTGTGGCACTTACAGTTGATATTTAATATTAATATATTTATTTGTTGCGCCTTGTGGCTAAAACATTTACCCTAGGGGTGTTAGTGGCACAATTCCCTTTGATTTCACTAGGGCTAAGATTTCAAACAAGGTGTCAATAGAAATTGACCTGTAAGTAGGTAGAAGTGAAAAACAAGTATGTTTATGAAAAACATGTTGATTGAGTCCATTGGTTTCTGTTGTGTTTGGTTTTTTTTTAAAGTACATAAAAAACTTCACCCGTGAGACCTGGCTGAAGAGATATGGTTCTTCTCCCAGTGAAGACATGATTACCTTGATGTGGTCCTTTGTTGTGTCCATTTACTGCCTTGGTGGACTTCTGGGGTCCTTGTCTGCTGGATATATTTCTGTTAGATTTGGAAGGTAGGAGTAAAGACTACATTAGTCTTTCTGTTTACACCAAGAACTGCAAAAATATGTGACTGTGTCTTGGGAGAAACACTGCTTGGCACTGTGAGCAGCCCAGAGCCATTTCAGGTAAAGGATCAGTTCAGTAAAGAAACAGAATTGCAAAGCCTGCCAATGACCACACAGAAAACCACACTCTCTCCCTTATAAATTCCAAATGAAATCCCATCCAGAAAAATAACATGAATGCATGTATTTCAAAGCTAATCTCTCAGACAACCACTCACAAATCTTGTTCTTCAGTATAGATACTGGCTCCACTAGAGGCATCAAAAACTTTAGCTAGTACATTAGTCTGTGACAAAGTGTTCCCAGTCCCTTTTTCCCTTTTCCCTCACTGTAGCTCATCTCAGAAGCTGACATAGAGTCTTTAATCATGGTACAGTTCATGCCTCTCCTGTCAGGCTGTGAATGACACGTGGACAATGATTGTGCTCACATCAATTGAAATGGTTTCCAGGAAGAAGGCCATGCTGTTTGCCAATGTCCCTGCTCTGCTGAGTGCAGCTGTGATGGGGCTCAGCCGCTTGTGTGCATCCTTTGAGATGATCATTGCTGGAAGATTTTTTTCTGGAGTCTGTGGAGGTGAATTAGCACATTACTACTCCTGGTATTATGTAGTTGGAAGAGCAGTGGCTGAAGGCACAGGAGTTCACTAGACACTATATGGATCACAGATTTTTACTAAACTCTGCAGAGTTGCCAAATGCATTTTTAACTACATAAGAGAACATAAGCATAATTAAATGAATCATATGTGACATTTCTATTTCTTGGTCTTTACATCCAATCCACATTACTACTTCCAATCTGTGAGAAAGCCAAAATGTGTGATATTTCAGGGGAGCATGCTCACTCAATAGAAAGCTGACCTCTGTTGTTTCTGCTGCTGCTTGTCGTGGATGATACTGCCTTCCATACACAGACAAGGGAATGGTTTTCAAGATGAGCAATTCTAATTTCCAGATGCCTCTGGAGGTTACATTCTGTCAGCGTTTTTGATCCCTGAGCAGTTGGTTAAAGGCAATAGCAGAAAAAAAAAATCAGAGAGAGGAAAAATGGTAATTAATTTGCTAAGTGAATGCAATATATAGCATTTGTTAACTTGTTGGTTTCAAGCACAAAATAAGGCACATAGCATCCTGAGTAGACACTGAAATATATAATCTCGGATTAAAGGGAGCAACAGCAATCTGTATATGTGGCTACAGGAAACACTGTAAGAGAAGGCCAGCCTGCTGAAGAACAGATTTCCAAGGGGAACATACTTGCTTAGAGAAATATTTAGCAAACACACAAGGCCACAGTGGTGGGAACATGCTTCATGTTAGGCAGACACATACTCAGCACAGTTAAAAAAGTGTCTTAGAGCCTAAGCCCATACACTTTGCCTGTAATTGCCTCCTCCAAAACACTAGACCCACTGGAATTCGCTTGCCCTAACAGCTGTTTGTCCCTGCAGGTATAGGTGTGAATATCAATATCATGTATGCTGGGGAGTGTGCCCCACGGAAGCTCCGTGGGCTGACTGCCATAACAGCTTCTACTGCCATTGCTGTCGGGAAGTTTGTAGGATTTGCTCTGGGTCTCAGGTAGGGAGGTCTTTAATTTATTCTGTTATTGAAATAGAGGCATATGTCAATGCAAGCCTATGGACAGGCAACTCAGCAACTACCTCTAGACATGGTTTCAGGGTGCCCTAGGCAGCCAGACTGAATTAGCTCAGCCTAAATTCCTGACCTAAGTGAATAGGAAACAGAAATCATGCAAAATATTTAATCCTGGGGAATGATGTTGCTTCCTAGCAAAGACAGATCAAAGTGCAGGTAATAAAAACCTTTAACAGGTTTCAATGAGTTTGAAAGAAATCTGTCTTTTGTAAGAAATGATCTTTACATTTTATTTTTTTTAGAAGGAGCAGGGAATATCAGATCCACCCAAACTTTCTTGAAAAACCACACAAACTGGCACAAACATCCACCTGAAACCTATGGTGTATTCATTCCCCCCAGCACAGGCTCCTTCTGCCTGTCCTGTGCCAAAGATGGTCCATCCTGTTCCCAGGGCACATGTCATTCTGGCCACAGTACTCTCAAAGATGCAGGAAACCCAGCAGCTGTTATTTAGGGCAGGCAGTGCCAGGCTGAAAATGTGTGGATCCTGTCGTAATTGTGAGTTGAGACTCTTTGGATCAGAAGCAGAGGGATCAGCCACTGCAAGTTCTTTCTTCAGCGCTTGTGCCAGGACACTGTTCATCCCTGTGGGCCTTCAGCTGTGGCAGGAGGATGCAGTCAGCCTTGCTGCACTGACCACTGAGCAACAGGTGGCAAGACTGTGTAACTGGTGTGCTGCAGGCCCAGCATTCTGCTCTCCCCTGCTGCTCCCATGGACATTTTCATTTTTGTGGGCTGAGAAATGCTGCAGACTCCTGGATGAGAGCTGCCAGGACACTCAGAGCAGGGCCAAGGGACCACCCTGTGCCTTGGTGTGCTCACACAGCCTGCACACGCTGTTCCTCAGCTCCTCCTGCTCTGCTGGTTTTGTTTCAGGGAAGTTCTCGGAGTAGATGCTCTCTGGCCTATTCTCATGGCAGCCAACGCGGTTCCTGCCCTCATTCAGCTTCTCACCCTCCCCTTCTTCCCAGACTCTCCCCGCTACCTGCTCATTGACAAAAAGGACAAGGAGGAATGCATCAAAGGTAAGGAAATGGGCCGTGAGAAATACAGTAAAGCAGCATGTGAGCCTGGAAGAGTTGTACAGTCGGGAAAAGGCCCTTGGGTTTTCCGCTCTGAAACCACCTTCAGCTTTATTGAAAAACAGCCTCTTCTCTTTTGCTATTAGTGCTCTCTTGGCACTAGGATTTCCCTTACCCTCTGCTAGGATCCTCTGAGGGGTGTGATTGCACAGAGCTTGTACTTCCATCTGTGCAGCTTCTGCTGTGTACAGTCAGGGTGTAGATATGGTACCTTCTGACTCTGTGAGAAAGGGATGTTCTTTACTGTCATGCTATACCTGTAAGCATTCCAGTTCTTTGGTTACCCTAACAGCAACTACTGACAAAACCAGAGAAACAGCCATTGTAGGGCTTTAACTACCAAAAGAAAGAACTCTTTGGATGTAGACTTAATTTTTTAATACAAGGCTCATTTTCCCTTGTCTGTGTTTTGGTGTGTGCACTAAAACTGCACCTTTAACAAGAGAGTATTCAGGGGAGGACTGATGAGAACTCAGATGTGATTTATATTGAAACACTGTAAGCAGCTATTGGTCAAATGTGAGGTCATGATTAAGATTTATGGGTAAAAATAAATAGTACTGAACTGCACCTGTGTCTAATCTGAACCCAGATGTCTAGGGGTTTCACACAAGCAAAGAGCCTGAAGCCCAAAGAAGACATTCTGCAAGGCAGGAAAGTAATCCTCTGAATTCCTGTCTGCACTGGTGAGCTTGTAAGCGAAGTCATCTTCTTTTCCTCTCCTTCCAGCTGTGAAGCAGCTCTGGGGTGATGGTGACCATAAGGCTGAAATAGATGACATGGTGGCAGAGCAAGAAGCCATCTGTGGGGAGAAGGCTAAGAGTGTTTGTGATCTTCTTCGTGACAAAGCTGTCCGTTGGCAGTTCATCACTCTCTTCCTTGTCTCCTCATGCATGCAGTTAATTGGTGCCAACATGGTGGGTATGGTCCTTCTCTCTGCCTTTAGAGTGCTTACAGTAAGCTCTGCAACGACTAGTACAATGCTGACTGCAACAGCAGCTCCAAGGAGGACATCTGTTGTTACTGTTTATTATAGTGATTGTAATTAACATATTTAATAATTTATAGTAATTGTAATTGTTATAATTACTTGTGCAAATTCAGAAAGACTTCAAGATTCATAAGACCCCTTTCTACTCCCTACTAGTGCAGAAGTAACTAGGCCATGAATGACCAGTAGAAATTGACCATGGAATATCTTATGACTTAGGAGTGTTTTTATCTGGAAAAACAGTGGAAAAATAGGGAAAAATCAAAATCACTGCAAAGGCTTAAAGATTATGTAGAAAGATAATTTAAATCATTTGTTTGGTGTGTGCTGTCCACATTTCTGCATGCTCCTCATCCAAAATACCTGAGACACTAAAACATGTGAGAGATGTCAGATAGAGTTAGGACTTTTAACATAATACAAAGCCAGTGCTAAAATCAAGCAAAAAAAGATGGAAAAGGCTGTATTTATTACTGAGTTCAAGACAGAGTTGCTAGTAAAAGCTGTTCTACACAAATAAGCCTCATGTAAACATTGACAAACACTTACTGAAATCAAGAAGATTTTCTCTTTTTCTCTTTTGTTAACTGATTAGTTACTTTCTGACTAAAAAAAAGAAAGAAGCTAGTGTAAATATGCCCACATGGGTACAGCCTTCACACATTTCTATTCTTTCCAGGTTTACTTCTATGCATACAGGGTCTTTATAAAGGCTGGAATCCCCCCTGATCAAACCAACTATGTCTCCCTAGGAGTTGGGATCACCGAGATCCTCACGACAGTTATGTGTGTAAGTGGCTCACAAAATCATCTCCACACACCCTGCAAACATGGGCACTTTTATTCAGTTTATAGGAGGACAGCAGAGTCTCTCTCTAAAAATAATGACACAGCCTGAGCCAGTCTTGGGAGCCCCAGTTCCCCCGTAGGAAGGGCAGATGACAGTGCCTGTGTCCACTTGTCAGTAGGACTCATGGCTGTAGCATTCATGGCAATTAACAGTACAAACACTTCTCCTTTGCTGCCCTCCCTGGCTGTCCTTTGCCTGCAGAGTGCCACCTCAGGCCTTCTCTGCCTGGGTAGTGCTCCCTGCACCCCTGCACCTCCCCACCTTCCCTCAGTCCATGCAGCTCCTGGTCCTGCTCAGTCCCCCCCAGGCCTTTAGTCACCTTTCCAGATAAGGTACTACATCCCAGTCCCTGACTCTTCAGAGATGTCCTGCCTGGGCAGTTAAGGCAGCTGCCTGAGCATGTCACCAGTGCTCTGTTCAGGAGCCTTTAAGAAGGTGCCTTTAAGGTCTGTCCTTCAGAGCTGCCAGCATGTCCTCCTGGTTGCAGGGCTTCCTAATTGAGCGTGCAGGGAGGAAGACACTGCTGTGGAAAAGCTATACTGTTATGGCCTTGGCTTTAGGGCTCCTCACAGTCACGCTTTCACTACAGGTAAGACCCCACTTACGCATTAGAGCTGTGCCCTGTTTTCATGTTTTACTGTATGGCTGATAGGGTTACTATTTCCTTCCCTCAAAATCACTTTTTAGTGGGAGCAGAAGTATTTTTGGGGCTAACCATCATACCAAGAGATGTTGGTTAGCAGCCATGTACATGCAGATTAAAGCCAATAGCTTTATACAACCATGATGATTGCCAAGACTTTCCACTTGCAACGTTTCTGAAGTAAACTCTGTGGAACACTGACATACTTAGCCATGCCAAATGTTAAAAAAAAAATCTAGTTTCTGATTTTATTTGCTTTTCTCTTCCTACCATAGGATTCCTTTTCCTGGGTACCATACTGCTCTGTTGCACTCATCTTTATTTTCATCATGTGTTTTGGCATTGGGCCAGGTTGGTATTTCCTACTAGAATGGTTTTATATACTCGTTCCTTCCTCACTGCAGCCTTTAGGAGAGGTCCCAGGCATAGCTGTTCCACAGTTAGTGTGAATCCCTACTCCTGATTCAGTGCAGGAGTAGATGTTCCCCTCCATACTGTGGTAGGAGGTTAAACTTCATTTCATATTGCATTCCTACATGCCTTCCTCCTGAAGAGCCAAGCAGCACCTCAAACACTTCCAGGTCAGTTAAAATCATTAATTTATGTGGCAATATGAAATGTGAGTTATAGAAACATCTTGCAAAATTTCTAAACTTCATTTTTTCTCTCACATTTTTTTTCAGCTGGAGTATTATGCCCATTACTGACAGAAATATTTATTCAATCATACAGACCAGCTGCTTATGTTTTTAATGGTATTGTAGGCTGGACCCAACTCTTCATCCTTGGACTTCTGTTCCCTTTCATTGTGGTAAGCAAAGTAGGATGTTTTATTTCAATTTAGAGGAGGTTAGATCCTTCTTGACCGGGAACATACTTCTCTTTTTCAACACTTCATTGAAAGGACAGAGCCCAAACAAATTGCAGATCTGATGGCCTCTACTTTTACCCAGCTATCTAGTGAAAGTGTAGCAAACCCACAACATGCTGCTAACTCTACACACTGCTAGCATGACACTGGCAAGCGTAGAAGCAGTGACAGAGGCACCAGCACTGTCAGACATTTGAATGTCATTTCCCTTCTTTCCCCCCTTGTTCTGTGTGTGCATCTCCTTTGGGGCTAACATGGAAAATGGGCAGTCCCAGACATCTCACACAACACTAGGAAGTAGCAGCAAACTAAAACCTTTGGGTTTTGGACTGTGCAAAGAGGGACAGAGCTGACACACTACATACCTTCCCCAGCCTAGCACTGAGTGAGAAGGAGAGAGCAGAAAGGAAGAGGAACTTAAGCTCAGCCTTTCTCTGAATTGTCAAGCAAGGGCATTCAATGCCTGCCGAGCATATGACTTTGCTCTTTAAAGCACAAAAGGAGAATTAGCTCATCTTACCACTCAGTGCCATTCCTCAGGTGACAGCAAGAAGGATTTAAATCAACTCTGTCCCGGACCAAGTTTTTTAGTAACTACAAACCCAGAAATTCCACATCATAAGAGAAAGAAATCTAGATCAATTTCTACGAACATAATTTGTCTCTTTGTTTTTGTACAGGAAGGTCTTGGTAGTTTCTGTTTCATCATTTTCCTGACATACTGTCTGTCCATGGCTATCTTTGTCTTCTTGGTGGTGCCAGAGACCAAAGGAAAGACTATGCTGCAGGTTATGGAGGAGTTCAACCGCCTGAACTACCATGGAAAGAAGAGGCAGAGAGCCCTACAGCAGAGTAACTGCTCAGTGATGATTGCTACTAGACTTTAATAAATTCTCCACTCCATATCTGTTATTACTGTAGTGTCTAGAAGTCTCACTAAGCAACAGAGAATCCATTGCTCCACAAACAGCACAAATGCATATTTTAAAAATAACTCTCTGCAGTGCAGGGTGCAGGATGAGCTTGGTGGCTCTCTCCAACTGAATTAAATTATGTGCAGAACAAAATTAAACATAGTGTGTAAAGAAATAAGATCTTTGTCAGTCCCTGCAAATTAGCAGCTGTGTAAACTGAAAAATACAGGATCTGCTACTTTTCTCACCAAAACCAGGACTGCACAGTTACGGGAGGAAGTGAGTGTGGAAGGTTCAGATGTACAGTGTGCTTGTGAAACTGAGAGAAAAAGAAGATAGAACTTTCATGTTGAAAGCACCTGCTCCTATTAACAAGTTAGTGCTGCTGAGCTTTCCTAGGGAAGGAGCTTTAGTGCAGAAGAAGTGTTCAGGTCTTCAGTCCAGTGGAAGCAGAGTACCTTACCTATCAGTAGACAAAATCTGTATGTGATGTTTCCCCCTCTTACAACTAGACTTGAGAGCAATACATGAGCAAAGGGCAACTAGGACTTTCCTGAGGAGCTTGTGACCATGCTCCTGTGACCCGCAGCATGGTATTCATCCTTTTTTGTTGCTGTTTTTGTTTTGGTGGAGGGTGGGGGAAGTCACTGCTCTGCACTGTGCTGTAGAAGCATCCAAGCATAACCTGTCACCTCAACCTATGGGGACAGGGATGTGTAGCACTGAAAAAAAGCAGGAGAAAGGGAGTGGAGCCGCAGGAAGTCGTGAGTGGTCTAATCCACAGAGAAGAGCACATTCTCCTTCTTAATTAGCAATGACTACATAGCATGTCTTCAGCCTGGAGTTATCCCATGCCAGAGAGAAGGAACGCTGCATTTTAGTGGGATTGAGTTCCCAATAACTGGTACGGATGAGACAAAAAACGATTAGTGCCTCTCCTGGAGAACCAATCTGCTCCTCTCTCCAGGTTTCTGAATGCTCCACATTTTTATTTTTATTACAAAACAGTGTAAAAGGGTTTCGCTTTTTGTATTCATTGCTATATGAAGTGACATGCTCTTGGTCTTCTTTGTGCTTTGTTGTTTACTAATAAGGAAATACAAAAGCAGTAACTAGGAAAATACATCCTACTGATCATTCCTGGATTTGGTTTTCATTGAGTAAAGAGTCAGGGACAGAGGAGAGCCCATCTTCTGGGAATGTGTTGTTGTGGTCAAGGAATATTGTGTCTGTCTTGTTCTGGAAATGAGGTATTCACTACTGACTGTTGCAGATGCTGCACAATAAAATTTGCAAAAGGACTTAAATATTGAGCAGAAGTTTCTTTCACATCCCTAAGGCTCTTGCTGTTTTGTCTTCACACTATCCTCTAAAAATATCTCTATCTGTGTCGAGAGCTAATGCCAACAGCAGTGGACTTTGACAATGCAGCCATCCTTCCCATGACAAGCATTATATTATACAAAAAGCTAAACAAAGTTTAGTTTCAAGACCAGAGGTCATGGATTGCACAATACCACAGTAAGGACCAACGTATATTCCTTCTTCTGGTCAATAATGCAAGGGAAAAAAGAAGAAATATTTGAAGTATTTTGAAAAGAAAGGAGTAGGTAAGATCTTGATTATTTTAAAAGTCTTTATTTAGCCTGGTCTTTCTTTACCTTACTGGTTTCCAGTGAGTGTCTTAAAAGACACTAAAAACCTATGTTTGTATAACTTTTAACATTTAATTTATTTTTATATTATTTTAGCATTTATTTCATTATACATGTCTTTCTACAGCATGATCTTGTAAAGCATGCCTGACTTCCTCCCTTCTTCTCTTCTACTAGTAAATGATGTCTGCAAGAGGGAAAGCATGGTAAATCATTAACACTAGCATGGGTTGAGAATAAAGGTTAAAGGAGGACTTGTAAATCTGCAGTTTATCTGTTTGATTTTCAGGATCACACAAGTGCAAGACACGACATCTTCAAAAACAAAATCCCTCCAAGCAAAGGGTATTGGGTGAGCTAAGCACTGGCTCTGGAATAAGCATGTTTCTTGTAATGTTCAAATCCTGGGTGGAAGGTCTTATCCTGGCCTCTTCATTAGGAAAATAAGTAAGAACTATACTAGGCTTTTAAGTCTTGCTTTTTCCATATTACAGCACTGAACAAAGTGTGAGGCCAGATAGAAATGAGACAGCAGTATTCTGGGAGAAACAGACAATGGGAGAAAGAGAAATAGGGCTCTGCAGGGACTGTTTGATCAACTAGGTGTTAAAATATGGCCACAAACAACGTTTAAAAACACTTCCAGAGAGACCCAGAGCTGCCATGTGTGTCCCTCCTACCAGCAGCCAAGCTTCCCATCCTCAGCTCAAAGAACGAATGCTCCTTTCCACCTCTAGTGCGTTCAGGCTCATCTGCTCCCTGTCCGTGACTCCAGTCTAAGGTGCTGAGCCCTGCTCTCTGTGTCTAGCAAAATGGTTTGCTGTTAACCAGGCAGAACCCTCTTGAGAGGAAAAGAAATAAAAACAGTACAGCATGAAAAGGTCTGGAAACAGAGATATAACATTCACATTTGATACAGGAAACACAGAAGTTAAAAGGAAAGTAAAGATTAAATGAGAAAAAAACAGCAAAAGAGGGGGTAATTGTTACAAAGTAGCTTTTAACATGTCTTGACAGAAAGCAAGAAAGACTGGATTGTTTAAATAGCTTGTTGGACCCTTCCACCACAGGACAACAAACATTTACAAGATTTCAAAGAGGATCTCAGTAAATGTGTGGAAGGAGGAAATACAAAGACACCATCCTGACCAACAAAGTCCCAGGAATACACATCACTGGGGTTGTCCTAGTTTGAGTCAAAATAAGATATTCCATATCATATATGTCATATTCAGTCCTTGAGGCTTTGATACCAAGCTTAGGCCTTGGGGTCTCTTGCATGAGGTCCAAGACCCAAGCAAAACAGGTGCATGATTTAGCTAATTAGCACTTAATTAACAACTATCACATATAAGGAGAGGTTTGGGTCTCCACCCTTCTAGAAGGTTGAGCACCTGAGCTTTGTGAAGATCAGAAGCCTTGCTCTGTTCCTGCAGTACTCTACCTGTTCTGCCTTCTGTCTCAATTCAAGAGGTCCTGAACTCCAGTTCCAGGACCTAGCTGCCTGAGCCTGAGTTCCTGGATGCTGCTGAAGTCCTCCTGCTACACAGCATCAGTGGTGAGGTAGTTGCCATCAAAGGGGGTTTGGTTCTGGTATTGGTTTGTGTGTGTGTGTATATATATATACAGAAAGAGGTCCTGCATCTGGGTAGGGGCAATCCTAGATACGAGTACAGACTGGATAAGGAAGTCATTGAAAGCAGCAGTGCAGAGAAGGACTTGGGGGTCATGATAGATGAAAAGCTGGAGATGAGCCAGCAATGTATACTTGCAGCCCAGAGAGCCAATCTTATCCTGGACTGCATAAGGAGAGGCATGAGCAGCAGGTCTAGGGAGGTGATTCTGCCTCTCTCCTCTGCCCTTCTGAGGCCTCACCTGGAGTACTGCATCCAGTTCTGGGCTCCTCAGCATCAAAA
>VWZO01005336.1:14824-31728 GCA_013396975.1 Bucco capensis | reverse complement strand
TGAGGACAGGCTGAAGGAGTTGGGGTTGTTCAGCCTGGAAAAGAGAAGGCTTCAAGGGGGATCTTACAGCAGCCTTTTAATACCTAAAGGGGGATTATAAGATAGAAGGGGAGAAACTTTTCAGCTGGTCAGATTGTAATAGGACATGGGAGAATGGTTACAAGCTGAAGGAGGGGAAATTTAGACTGGAGATTAGAAGGAAGTTCTTTACCCAGAGGGTGGTTAGGCACTGGCACAGGTTGCCCAGAGAGGTTGTGGATGCTCCATCCCTGGCAGTGTTCAAGGCCAGGCTGGATGTGGCCCTGGGATGCCTGGTCTAGTGATTGGCATCCCTGCCTGTGGCAGGGGGGTTGGAACTAGATGATCTCTAAGGTCCCTTCCAACCTGGGCCATTCTATGTTTCTTCATTTTCTGCTGTTATTTTCATTACAGTAGTTTAATTTCCAATCCCTAAGTCCCTCTCTTGCTCTGTTAATTTCCCCTTTTCTTCCCTGGAGTGGGGGAAAAAGGGGGATAATAGAGAATATCTATCACTGAGTTGGTGGTTGGCCCAGCCCTAAGACAGCTCTTGGATACTCTGCTGTACACAGTTCTGGTCTGATCCTAGAAGATAATGTGGACAGTAATGGTAAGAGATGACAGGAGACAGCTGTACAATCTGGCTGCTCTCTTTTCTGTGACAGCAAAAGCTTTGGCTGAGGGAATCTGTGGCCAGAGTTGAAGTGACTGGAGATTGAAAGGAGGAATTTGCAAGAAGCAAGAGAAAATGTAAATAAAGACAGCGATTTTTGCAGTAGTAATTGAAGGCAAAGTTGGATTCTAGAGTGTTTTAGAGGGGGAAGTGGTAACATTTGCGGTTCCTGTGCTGAATAGGGAAGGAATGAAATACATGACCACAGCTGATGTGGGGGTGATGAAGACTGCAGGAACAATGAAGATGATATGGGTGAAAAGAAGAATTCAGCTTGAATTATTTGTTGTACTGATGTGCAACATTACTTCTAGGCATAGGGTTTGGAGAGAGAGCAATAGGGACATCCAGCAGGAGAAAGGTCAAGGCATGAGTCAGCAAGCTGCCCCTGTGCTACAGGGAACACAGCCCAGGGGACAGCATGGGGCTGCTGTCAGTCATTGTAACTTGGACAGCAAACTGTAGGAGGCTTTCACTGTGCTTCTGAGCAAAGCTTCTCTTGTTTTCAGAACCATAACCTCACCTTCCCCCCTCCCCTTCCAGCACTAAACAGACAGTTAAATTTCTGCAGTATAGAATGAAGTGTGTTGTATGCAGTGTAGTACAAAGTCTTACATGTAATACATAGAAGCCCAAAGGAAGCAAGAATTAACTTACACTCTTGGTAAATAATCAAGTTTTTAACTGATTCAAAATAAATTTAAGGCAAAAGTATTTCTTAAAATCAATTCTCAAGCCAGAACAGAATGAACATCCTGCTCTGGCACATGGTAGGTCATCTCAGTTGTTAGAGAGGTAAGATTGAGGCTTTTGAGTGGTTCTGGAAACAGTGTGACCCTCTATGAAGAACTGGGTGCTAGCAAAGACCCAATATGCCAATATTCATGGCATATTACTTCATGTCCTGCAACTGGGAAATGTTCCAAATTACTTCAAGCAATTGAAAAATCTAATAGGTTGCAAAAAGAGGCATTGCAGCTCACCTACAATACTAAGTGGCTTATCTCTGTAGTAGGCTGGAGAGAAGGAAACACACTGCCTAAACTGCTTGTCAGAGAGGTGAAGAAGAGCTCTGCTTCCCTAAAGGAGAGAAGGTAGTACCACTGACTTTCCAGACAGCAGAAACATGTAGTTGTATTAGCAGGGCAGGTAAGGTGGAGCATTCCCAATAGAAGAAGGATAAACATTTACTAATGTTGTAATCAGCTTGGCATATCTGGGTCTTAGAATAATTAAACTGGTAAGAAGAGGCCCTGGCCAGTGTTGGAGGAGGACACAATTCACTAAAAGCCACATAGTTAGAATTTAACTTCTGTGCTATATTCCCAGCATAGAAAAACTGTCATCTGACAAACTTGACAAGGACTCTCAGAACAGGCAACTTTTCAGGAGGAAATGGCTGGTTTCCTCTCAGACCTGGTGAGTATCCAACTTGTCTTCTAGCCATAGTCAGTAACAGCAGCAGGGAAATTTAAAGATGACAGCAAAGGGAATCATTCTTTATTATAAGAAAAATGAGCAACAGAGCACATGCTTGGGAGAACAGCGATTCAGCAGTAAGACTGACTAAACAACATCTCCAGAAAATGTGTTAGAAATACAAGAGTGAGAGGTCTAAAAAAGGACAAGTGAAATCAGGAAAGAACAGGCATTTTGAGGAAGATCGAGAAAATAGTATAAACCAAAAAACAAAACAGAAGAAACTCTCCCAATCTACTGCCCTGCACTCTCAAAGATACTTGAGGATACTCATCTCTTTAAAGTATGACTTGACTAAGTGTCTGAAAATAGAGGTGTTTGTGAAGAGTGATGTAAAATCCAGTGTATATCATGGAAACACAGTATTTCAGATATGAACCGTCCAATTAGGGACTCAAAATGCAGTTTCCTATTGGTATAATAGAAGTGAAATGTAAAAAAAAAAGTGTTAAGAGGAGAGATCTGATTAATTTCTGGGAACTAGTGAACATCTTTGCCTCTCTAAGGAGGCAAATTTGGAGGAAAAGAGGGATTGAAGAAAGCTACAGCTTTCCTGCATTGCACAAAAGCAAACACAAACTGTCTGAACAAGGATTTTGGGTTTTGTGGTTTGTTTTTGTTTTTTTTTCAAATGATATTTGTGGCTAGCAGAACTAACAGTTGCAGAGATTGCAACTTTTCAGGCTGCTAATTAACCAGGAGATGAACATCAAGGAATGTGCAGATTTGCATCTTAATTTCCCAGAAATTTTGCCTGGTTACTGAAAAATTCAAAATGGGTTTTTGCCTTTTAAAGGCTTCTTAATCATAGAAATATAAAGTTGGCAATCAGAGAATCATTAAGGTTGAAGAGCCCTCTAAGATCATCAAGTCCAATTTATGAGATACAAGATGTCACAAATTATCTCCCAGTCTGAAAGTCAAACTGGTATCAGGCCCTTAGGATGTGTTTCATCATCTTGGACAGGTTCAGTACCGGAAGCTGCTGCTGATGATCGTGGTGCTAGGAATTGGTGGAACACACCTCTCTGGCTTTCAAATGTCTGTCATCAATTATACTTCTCCGGTAAGCAAGGCTGTCATTAAATCTCACCTGTAACTGCTCTTCATGGGGTAGGCCTTACACTTTGAAGATTCTCTATAAAATCTGTTAGGTGTGGCTGTGTGAGTTTATTACCAGCTCTTTCCAGTGACATGCTGTCCACTGTCAAAGGACAAAATGAATTTGCATGATTGTTAGGAGCTGTGCTCCAAAGACAACTTCACATAGAACTGCATGGAAACAACGTAGTGAAACACATTCCTTAAAGATTATGCCATGAAGAAAAAAGATTTAAAAACTGACTCAGTCTCAACTTTCAGTTCCACTCTTTTCTCTTAATGTTCACTACCTGCAACAAGAACAATTGCACTTAACTACAATCAATATTTTGGTGTAGAAAAGTCAGGATTCAACAGACTGAAGACCATAATTAATTGTTGAAAGATTCTCTTACACCCTTAGGCTACATGAGAGGAAATACCAAGCCTAATTTGCAAGCAATTGTCCCATAGTCATGCTTTTAGTAATGACAATCTAATTTTTTAGGTTGTAGACATTATAAAGAGCTATTGTGACTGATGCCTCAGTGGAATGAAAATCTGTTTTTCTGTCCCAGTACATTCAGAAGTTTATCAATGAGACTTGGCTGGAGCGATATGGTTCTGAGCTGCACCAGGAGACACTCACGTTGCTGTGGTCCTTCATTGTGTCTGTGTACTGTGTAGGTGGAATGATAGGCTGTCTGTGTAGCGGGTACCTGACTGCAAAATATGGAAAGTAAGTATATTTCCCAACAGCCCACTAGTCAGGGCTGCTGCAAGGGAAGCAATTAAATATTACTCACCTAGTATAATGGATATCAGAATTCTCATTGCCCTCTTCTGGTGCAGAATTTACTTGACTCAGCATGTATAACTACACCCAGGTACATTAGAGAGAAAGGAATATGCAACTGTTTCTGATGCCCTTGTCACAGTTTTTGGTGCCATACAATTCCTGTATTTTTGCTAAAGTTTCAGTAAAAACTGAATCTCTGAAATTTCTTTGTTGGGAAATAATGCCCTAGGGAGCCCATGTACATTGCAGTAGTGCAGGAGGAGTTAGATATTCTGTAGAAGAAATGCTTTCTTTATCATTAATTGATCTCAGCCTTTAAAAAAAAATTGTTCAGGTTCATTCCTCTGTAAGAATAATCAGAGTTTCAGCAAACATAAGCAGAAGTCCATCAGGCCACATTCAGAACTCTATCTTTGAGGGTGGCTATAAAGAAAAACACCAGAACTCTAGAGTTTGAGGCAGGCAGTGAAGCAAGTTGTCTGAAGCTGGATTTGCCTTGCTCTGGCAACATGTGCAGTGTTTGAGGTGGGAGTCTTGCCCATGGGAAAGAAGTGAAAATGACTACTCCTTATCAGTATTTATCCTGCAGGAATTTCCTTCAGCCTCCTGGTATGTTCACAGTGTTAGCATGGAAAAGAAGAATCGAGCTTCCCCCTTCTGCTCCCCTGTAAAGACATCATGGCTCTTCATAATTAGCTATGCTTGTCCTATAAGCAATGGATTTAAACGTGGCCATGGCTTGGTCTGTAAAGCCAGAGGACAGACAGAAGCTAGTCAAGGATGAAAAGGTAAACCATGGATCATGCCCACATGTTGTTTGCTGTTGCAGGAAGAGGTGTCTGCTGTTCAATGATGTGGTCCTAATAATAGCCACCCTGCATACTGGTTTCAGTAGGAGAGCCAAGTCTTTGGAGATGATCCTGATTGGGCGCTTCCTGGAGGGCATCGCTGCTGGTAGGACTCTCCACTACTGCATGTTAATGTGACTTCTTTGGG
The DNA here is from genome assembly GCA_013396975.1 of Bucco capensis. NCBI lineage: Eukaryota > Metazoa > Chordata > Aves > Piciformes > Bucconidae > Bucco > Bucco capensis. The sequence goes on along the minus strand of VWZO01005336.1, from coordinate 26,683 downwards.
GTGGATACAGAAATCCTCCTGATGGGAGTACCCAGGCGTGCAGAGTAACCCCAGTGGAACAAGGAACAGATTGAGAAAAGGTAAGATGAGCTGTCCTTTGCCTCCAAGAGGTCTTGCTGAGAGATGGATCTGATGGATTAGCTAAGCATCTTGCTTAAAGTAAAAGATATATTTTCAGCCTATTATTGTGTGGGCTATAGCACAAACAGTTCAGAAGAGAGACGAGAGAGCTACCTTTAGCTGAAGGTGAAATGAAAAGGGACCCTCTCTCTTGCTTTCTGTAGCTTCAGTTCTCTAATGTCTTCATTTTAGGAGTAAATATAAATGCCCATGTTCAGTATGCTGGAGAGATCTCGCCGAAGAAGTTGCGTGGATTTGTAAATGTGACCTCCTCTCTGTTTCTTGCACTAGGAAAAGCTGTAGCAAGAATTCTTGGATTACGGTACTTGTGCTACTCCTTCTTGTGTTTTCTATTTATTTGTCTTCTGTATGGCAGGGAAGTGTTGTTCTGCCAGTCCTAGAAATAGACATACTCTAAAGGTGTCTAAAAGGATGCACCTACCCTACACCATTTGCTGAGGTTTTCATGCTATTCACTGGGGAGACAAAGGGCCTCCTGTTAAAAAAGTATGAATCTATATCTGGAGGTGCAGTCTTTCTGCCAAGTTAATAAGAAAAGGTTGTATGTAAATACTCTTAGTAAACTTCTGAGATTGGAAATCTCTGCTAATTTCTTGATAACCTCATGGAGAATTGCAATATTGTTTCAGAGGGCTGTTGTGGGAATATTCAAACTACACTGATCTTAAGAAAATATTCATATTACAAGAAAACTGCCTTGCAGCAGAAATAAATTAGTTTATTTTCCTTTCCTTAGCCTAAATGTCTTCTATTTGAATTTATCTTTTCAAAGTCTATCTATATTGTTTCTCTTTAGCTAGTCTAGGATCTAGAAAATGCCAAACTAGTTGTAGACTGTAATGGTGCTGGACTATAAATATACTCTAATGTGACTTCATAGAGATCTTCTAGGAACTGAAGGCACGTGGAATGTGCTGTTGTCCTTCCCTGGGTTGGTGGCACTGATTCAACTGCTCTTTTTGCCATTCTTTCCTGAGTCCCCTCCTTATCTCTTGCTGCAAAAAGGAGACAAGGCTGGTTGCTTGAAAGGTAAAATAAAACTTTAGATTCTTAATTTGTTAAACCAAAACTCTTGGGGAGGTGAATCTAAAAGAGGGAATCGTCTTTTCTATTAGCTAACTACAGATTTCTTGATAATTACATGATTAAAGTTCACCAGACTAAGCATAGTTATTGGAAATATTTAGGTAACACCCTTAAATACTTCAGCAAGTTGAAAGTGATTTTCTAAGGAAGTCTCAGTGCATCAAGTAAGCAATGTTCTAGTTCTTTCAATCAAAGCATGGACTGAACTGCAAGTGTTTAATGTCACTATAAGTTGAAAAACACAGAACTGAGTGGATCAGACGATGGAGGAGTATACTTCATTCTGTCTTTTCTGTAGCCATGAAGCAAATCTGGGGAGAAGGGAATTATCACACAGAATTTGATGACATGATGAAGGAAAAGGCTGTAACAAAAGGCACTAAAATCATGAATGTCCTAGAGGTGCTTAAAGAACCATCCGTGTATCCGCAGCTGAGTACCATGCTCCTCCTTTTACTGAGTCTACAGCTCTGTGGCCTTAGTGCAGTTGAGTACATACTATTTTCTTGCTTGGATCCACTATTAAGTAAATGAAATGCCACAGTTTCAACATGTTAACTTTCCTCTGGATCTGCATTATTCCTCCTCACACAGCCCACTGCCTACGGAGATCTGTGGCATCATATTCTTCATACCTTTAAAGGAGCTTCTCAGGTGGCAAGGTCCATCTCAGCACAAGTTCCCACAAGGGCACTATAGTATTCATTCCTCTGGTGCTATTACCAAAGACTCTGTAGGAGGAAGGGTTATAAACACCCTAAGGCTTGCTGCAACCCAGGGATCTATTTATCTAGACTTCCAGCTTCACTTTCTTTGACTTCTGCGGTAGCAGATGCCAGCAATTTCCATCCAATTTTCCTTCCATTTGGTAACAGATTTATCCATTAAGTAATTTCCTTTCAGTATTTGACACATTAAGGTGATGAACCCAATACAGCCCAATAATCATTCCCCTGGATATCATGTTGATCATTCGCCAATAGGTCTCTCTCTGTAAGACATACTTAAGCCTGTGCACTCTGCTGGAGCTTGTTTAGGACAGTTGTCAGCAGCGTGGGCAGAGGAGGCATCTCTGCACTCTGCTGACAGGGAAATGGTGCCCAGTTCATCAGGGACTTTATGGATAAGCAGCTTCTGCTTAGCAACTGGAAGAGTGTGACAATCAACTGTTTGTACAACAGTGTATAATTGTTAAGACTGAGCTCTACTTGTTCTTCACTCCATGTCTTGCCCCTTTCCTTTCCCCTTTTGCCATGTCTTACAGCCAATGTGCTCCTTTCAACTGTTTTGTTGTTTTGGAGGTGTTGGTTTGGTTTTGGTTGTTTGTTTTGTTTGGTTTATGGTTTTGTTTGATTTTTTATTTTTCTGGACTTTCAAATCCATTTTCTACATCTCCAATTAACCTTTTGATTTTTCACATCCCAAGCAGGTATATCACCTCCACTAAGCCCTAATACTTTACCACTGCTTTTGTGGTGATGCCAAATCTAAGTGATGCTGGATAAACACATCACATTTATTGACTATGCTCTATTTTGAAAATGTTTCTGATTTCCCAGATCACCTTTTACACCTCAGAAATCTTTCAGACAGCCAACCTGCAGGAAAGCATAATCCCATATGTATCTCTAGGAGTTGCAATCTCTGAGCTCATCTCCATCATCTTTTGTGTAAGTCAGACCTTTCTGGTGCTTGAATAGTTAAAGTGCATGTGAGTTGAGTCTAATCTTCCTTAAACAAAATGAATCTTCTCATAATGAACCAAAGAATTTTTCTGTGATACTGCACAAATCTGTGAAGTGGTTGTTACCACCCACTCCAAATTTTGCCCAACCTTTTACATCTTCCCACCTTCATTCTTAATGATTTCTTATAAATACCTGTCTCTTATAGATAGATACAAATAAATTCCATTCAAACACAATACTTATTGTTAGTATAGTATTATACTATACAAAACGTATACTTAAAGCCATATGTTTGTGTATATCTAATTTTTGAATTGAGTTGCAACATATTTCCATTGGTTGCAGAGTTTATGAATAAGTAGCTGTAATGGTTGGCAGCGATGGCAATTCCTAGTACTAGAGGGGCTGGAAAGAATTCAATAAATAACAAACTTTGTACCAATAAGATTTGTGTTCTCTAAAGCAAAAAAAACAACCCTTAAGAAGAATGCTCAATTTCTTGGATTGCCAACAGCTGGATTTTACTATGCTTCCACTTATATGCAATTTTTTTCTACTTTTCAGAGCTCCATTATTGATCGTTTTGGACGCCGGATACTCCTGTGGGGTGGTTACTTGCTGATGGCACTGATACTGGTGTTGCTTGAAACTAGCCTTCTACTGAGTGTAAGCAAATATCTCTCTGGGAGTGGATCTATATCAGAATTCTTTGTGCAGGATGGCAGAGAGCCACCCTTTGCTTTCATGTCCAAACTAGCAGGTCAGAATATCTTCTGAATACAAACTCAGCCCCTCTGCAAGGGTTCTTTTGTACTGCCTTGCAGTTCATCCTTTTTAATCAGGCTTTTGAACAGGGAGTGAAAAACTTTTTGTAAAACCACTGGCTTGCCATAGCTTTCCTCTAGCTCTCTGCCTGCCTAACCTCTCCAAACCTCACCTGTCTCGTTCTGTTGTCCTCTAAATCCCTAGATGAGCATCCTTGCTCTCACCTTTCCATTTGCTAGCTCACACCTCCTGCAGCAGCAGCAGCAGCAGTATGCACTGACCCTTGTAACAGCCACCAGTTTTCTGCCATGATAAAAGTGATCCAGCTCTGTAGCATGGCTCACCAGCTACTTCCAGCTGGGATGGTGGAAAGCAGTGAGCAACCCAGTGTCATGGCTTCAGTAGTGCCAATGTTTCGTGCTGCATTGCAATCTTCATGTCAGCCCATAAACTCACACCTTTTCTGTTTCACAGATATCTTCTGTTGCCTAATTCACTAAGAGAATTAGGTTAAATCAGTAACAATTTCCCCAATGCTGTATTCAGCTTGAAATTTGTTACTTGTTTTTCAGGCCAGGGTGTAGTTCAGCTCACCTCTATAGATATGGCACTGGAGGCAACTTTTGGCCTTGCACTCAGAAAGATAAGTAGTTCTAGTGAACAGCTATTACAGAGCTCAGAATCATGGGCTTTCATAGATATTGCTTCTCCTATATGTTTGGATCAGCCACACTACAGCTATAAAATCAATTTTCATTCTCTCCCTTTCACCTTTGTCTAGGATCAGTTCCTTTGGATGCGCTATTGCAGTGTTATTCTCATCTTTTTATTCATCATTGCCTATGGAATAGGACCAGGTGAGTACATCAACAAACTCAATGACAGGAAACCTTGGACCACATGGATAAGCATGGGCCATGAATGTATGAAAGTAGAACTAGATATCTTTCAAAATCAACAGCTTAGTTTGGTCTGAAATTGACAGAGTCCAAATTTTTGAGGTATTAATGACCCACCAATCAATTTCTTTAACACATTTTTTGAAATTATTTGGACCCTGATGAATCAGAATCCTGCTTTCTCTCTCTGGGTTACAGTTTCAAGCCAAAAAAATTACATGTTAATCAATTCACTAAGAGTTGTTTTGCAGCATGTGAATGCTGTTAAGTGCATACAGGCTCAACTGCTCCACCAACTGCCTATGGGCAGAGGTAGCCTCTTCTAAAATAAGTTTTCTTATCTCCCATTAAAATCCTACTCTATTGCAGAATGATACCTGAAAGCACACGTTCTATCTCTTAGATTGCTCTCTGTCCTTTCCCATCCTCTCTTAATGTCACCCTGAATTGCCTACATCAGTAACACCAGGACTAAGCTCACCGCTCTCTATTAGGACTTCACTCATTTAAGACCGATAATACTTGCTTTGAAAGTTCCCTGACTAAACAATAATCTCAGTTATTACAGTCTCCAAATTCAAATGGCAGCTCTATTTTTGCAAGGGCTGTATATAAGGAACACAAATGTCTTGAACTTAAGAGAATTTCCACAGTGGCAGAACCCAGGTGTCTTCTATAGGCAATGGAGAGAAATAAGCCATTGTGTCTCTGTATTTTACACATCTTAGGTGGATAGAAACTGCACTTGAGGGATGTCCATCTCTCTCTGTGGACTGTAAGAGAGGTCTGTAGGGGAATTCAGATAGAGATGGCTGTGCTTCCCAAATTTAGATGATCTCACAGTAGCCTGACCTGGGGCTGTGTTTGACCAGTGATACCAGTTCACTCCGAGGAAAACAGTTAACTACAATGTTTCTATTGATTTTTTTTTTAATTTTTTTCCTCAGCTGGAGCTGTTGCATCTGTCATGAATGAAATCTTCACCCTCTCAACAAGGTCCTCTGCTTTTGTGATTGGTGGAATCGTCATTTGGCTAGGCCTCACTTTCACTGGAATGATTTTCCCCTTTGCTGTTGTATGTAATTTGATTCAAATCTTCTCTTTGCCTCTGTCAATTTAAACTGGTTTTCTAGGCTGGGTTGGACAGGAAGTAGGATGAAATACCTTGTAGATTATCAAAGCTGCAATTCCCTTACTGCTGCTGGCATATGGAGGCCATTAATGTAAAACTGTTCCCTAGGCTTCAGACATTATCTGCTGCTTCAAGAATAGATTGAAAAGATAATTTCTTCTGTAAAACCAACTTAATCCTCATTTCACAGGGACAAATAACAATTCCCAAGAATCTATAGGGGCAAGTGTTGTCAGGGAAATCACCCATCTTATTCTGTTTTTATCTCTAGATGCTTCTTGGTCCTTTTTGCTTCCTCATCTTCGTTGCTGTCCTGGTTATTTCAGCAATTCTCATCTACCTGTTCCTCCCAGAAACAAAAGGGAAGTCAACCTCTGAAATCACAGAAGAATTCAAAAGATGCCACTTTAAGAAGAAACATCATCAGGCTATGGAGAGGAATGCTACTGAAGAAAAGACAGTCTGCACCAGGCTCTGATAGGCCACCATAAGCAACTTCTACTGACAAAGCCATGTCTCAAAATTGGACTGAAAACTAACTTGGACTTTTCTCAATGAAATGTAATCCAAAACATAATCCACAGATAAATTGCCATTAATCCAAGTAGTGCTGTTCTGTATGCATCTTTGCTTTTCATAATGAGAGACAATGGCTCCTTCTTAGAACAGCTCTGTAGCAGAAAGGCATTAGTAACTACAGACACTTCTCAGAACTGGCACATGGAAAACATTTTCAGGCATAATACATATTTTTCTTTTTCTAAACCTTCCTCCTTTGTCTTGTTTTAAAGAAACAAGATTTGTCTCTGTCCCTTTGTAAGAAAGCTTTGTTAAGGATTAAGAAATAGGATGAAGAGAGGGTGAAAAAAACATACTTCTTGCAAACAACTTTCATGTCTTCTTTTTGTGATATCACACTGTAAAGGACCTAGTATTGACCATGAACACCACATGTGAGCAAATACCACATAGAATAACAAAGAACTCAATTTTGTTCTGTTTTCTTAAGCTGAAATGAAATAATTCTATGTCCTGATCATGTCTATAATGACTGTAAGGACCCTGCCCCAGTCTCTGGACATTTGGTACAGAAGGACTCTTGTTTGCATATTCTGGAGGAAACTGACTGCATTCTCCATCCCTATCAGTTGCAGCAAAATTCAGAGCAAGTTTTTGTAGTGTAAGCAGTGCTCTCAGCCTTGTTCTGGGTACCTCATGGATGGCACAAGTGCTAACAAATATACAGGCAGTGCTGAGACCTAAAGGACCAGAGCCCTGGAGTGAGACTGGAAGTAAGGAGAGAGCAGACACTTTGAAAATGTGTGCTTGTTCAAGCTTAAAAAACCTAAGTTTGTGAGAAATGTGAGTCTCTGATAAGCTCTGCCTCTTCCTTCTGAGTGCTGTGGACTTTATTAAACTCTCTCAAAATTCTTGTCATAAATGATATGCTTTTGGTAACACATGACAATTACCTTCGGATTTGCAAAGTAAGAAAGAGAAAGTATACAAGAGCTTAAAATGGTTGATGGCTTCATACTGTTTTTTAATTTTATTTAGCCTTTGATGTACAATGCTGAGCTTAGAGTAGCAGTTCTGTAAGCTGCTCCCACAGCTGAGAAGTCTATGCAGCTCTAAGTGTTTTTAAACCAGTTGTTTTTATATGTGGGAATGTGGTGTGTGTGTAAAATTTGATATAGGAGGTGCCCTTTGTCTATGCATTTTTGTGTATGCAGTAATGGCTGCAATTACTACTCTGAGTTTCCATTAATTTTTTTGTACAGGGGACGAAGAAAAATGTTTTGCATGTGAGTGTTCTCTGTGACATGTAGAAAACAATGCTTATGTGATTTAAAGGGAAGAAGCAAAATTTAGTAGTGTCTCTGGCCCTCTGATGGGACACAGCTAATCGATTCATGACTGAGCTCAGAATCAGTGGGCTGTATTTTCAGTAGTGGACATGGCTATCATACTAGGTTCCCTTTCAAGCATCTATGTCATGATGAACTTGTTAGAAAGGTGCAATCAAAAATACTTCTTTGAGTGTCTTGTTAGCACTGTCTAACAAACAGAATGAATTATATACAGAATATGTGAAATGATAACCTTTTAAAACAAAAGACTTAAAACCTCAAAGAAGTAATTGAATAGCTGCATAACATTTTGTAGAAATTAAAAAAAAAATGTAGTAGTTTTTATAGCAAGTGTATTTCTGTGTGGTACAAAGATTCCAAGAATGGGAAGCAAGCTGACAGGTCTTTAAAATCCTATTCACCTCTTTGGCACAAGAGAGACATAAGCATTCTCTAGGCAAATCCATGCCTGCCTGAAAGTGCAAATATGTTGAAAGACACGTGCGAACTTATCGCATTGTGCAATGCATTCCTTAGAAGTCACATCAAATTTACCTCTTGGTATCATGAGCATACCTGTTCTGAAATCAAGTAGCCTTATCACTTAACAAATAAATTATTTTCACCAAAAAATCCTGGTTTTTTTCTCAATCAATCACATGTTTGTGTGTCCTGATAGAGTTCCAACTTTTCTTCATAGGCTTCCAGCAGGTCATAAGGACTATCCAGACCTGATGTTTTTAATAAAAGAAAAATACCATATTTCACTTGCCATTGAAAAAAATTATTGGAAAGGTCATAATGCTTGCTCTTTCTTTAGCAGGTTCATTTTTGCTTTCAGTTCTATCAAGATTTACCTCTTCTTTCTACACAGGAAAGTTAGACGTGCAAGGACTGCAAGACCAACTACTCCAAAAACACAGCCAAGAAGAATTATTTGTTCGATATCTGAAAAACAGAGACCAACCACAACAAAGTAAGAAAACATTGATGCATTTGTTCATATTTGTTTGAATGTAGTCACATCACAATTTTTTAAATTGTACATATAGTGTTAATTTTACTGTTATTTGTATTTGTGGGACAAACTGGTAAAGAGTAGGAACTCATGTAATTCCTTCACTTGACAGTTAGGCCAGGTGGCTGAAAAAGCTGTTCTAGCACAGAAAGGATAGCTAGTGGTTTAATATGTAGATAGCCTCAAGAATGTACATTATTTATGCAGAACTGCCCACCCCAGTAACTGAGTTTTTCAATCCCTTCTCTGTACTGCCTTAATTGCTTTAAAAATGTCCCCGATTTTGGCATTAAAATTTTGAAACTGGCTCTGCTGCATAATGACTCATGCAAAAGTGACTCTTCTGTTGTGGGTACAGTGAACTGCATTGACAGCAGGAACATGCCAAAAGTGTCAATTTAATTCTGCAGCCGCATAACAAGGACACATAAAAGAGAGAGAAACTAGATCTAAACCAATTTTTAAATAACATCTCTTGATTTCTTATTCTACTAAAGAGTTGCAAGTTACCAGTTCTGTCCCTTTCCCAGTGATGGAGGACTGGCAGGATAAATTACGGCTGTAGAGGGCAACTGAAGCTAAATTTTTCAAGACACACAAGAATGGTAAAAGTTTAGGAGATAGAGCATCTTGATTGAACATCTGTGAGAAACAATGCTTCCTGAATTTTGTATCATTTAAGGAAAACACCTGCCGGAGTACCATCACTGAAAAACTGCAAGTTCCAGTGTGAGCAATCTTTGTCCCAGGCTCAGTGTCAGAGTCAAAAACAAGTGTAGTTCCTTGTCTCTGAGCCACTATAGTATCCTGAGGTCAAAGCAGATTCGGTGCTCTGCCCTTTTTCTGCACCTAGTGATAACATATGTGTGTGCCAGGGAGCACATAACCTCTTTAGAGATAGGTGAGCAGTAGTGCATCTGGGCTGCTTTCTTGCCAGACCTTTCTTCCATTACTTTTTCCTGCCTGCAGGAAGAACTGTCCAAACTACAGCCTAGTGCATGGAGATGGCAGAGTAATGATAACAGACACTTCTGAGATCCTACAATAGATAATTTCATTTCTAATTTGGCTTCTGCTGAAGCTTTAGAAGAATTAAGAGTGCTTCAGTGTGCCATGTGGCCTTGTAACACCCTGGTCTTTTGAAACATTGCCATTTTGAGGATGTTTGGAGTGTATATGATGTAAGAACGAAACGAAGTTGAAATTGTTAGAAAACACGAGGCAGTTTCATGTAAATAGTAGAGGTATGAGAAATTTTGCAGTTGGGCTAAGACACTTGTTTTATAATGTGTGACCTCATTATGCAACCCTTGGATGGCTCAGGCAGGATATGTGTTTGCCCAGTTAGTTGCAAAGTAAAACCTGTGATAACGATGACAGAATGAAGGATAATAAGTGCTTCAGTTCGTGCCCTCCACTCCTATTTGAAAAATAGCTCTGATTATGTGGATACTGAAGGATTTCAATAATCTCTAGTTCTCTGTGTTTGCATGTATGTATAGATTATATATTTATTAAGCTGCTAAATGTGCATTTACATAAGAAAATTACATGACAATACTGTAAATGAGGATTATTTTTGTAGCCTTTGTTTTTGTTTTACAGAATCATTTTTAGCTAAGTATTATGCTTTCCTGCTTTTCTAAGACTGAGTTTGAAATTTATTGTAGGTTACCCACTCAGGAAGCATTCCTATGAGTTCCTTTCAGCTGAACCTAGAGAAAGGGGGAAGCATGTAGCCCTAAACCCCCAGGATGAGTAAATACAGGAAACAAAAGAACCAAAGGAACTCCCCCCTCCCCCCTGCCAAAACCCCACAAACCACCATAAACCATCTATTAGTTTGATATGAATATTAGTCTTTCTAGAAACCCAAGGATCTTGTGTCCAATGTCTTCCCAAGTAGGAGAAGTTGCTTTTGTCAGGGGCCATCATCATATAGTGAGATTGCCTTGTTAGTGATAATGACTTTTAATATAAATTTGTAACATTCAAAAGGAAACAGACCTGTTCTCAGGACACAGCTGGATGTGTCTCCAGACCAGGTCCCTGTCAATTGGCAAGTTCTTTCCTTTGACCCAGTGAGTTCATAGCCCTGATTGCACGTGAAACCAATGGTGGAGGCCAGAAGGTAGTTGGTTCCATTCTTTCTTCCATTGGTTGGATGATCCAGCCAGCCACAAGAGATCACTAGTAAGAGAGACATATCTGGTTAAAGTGTTTTGGATTTGGCATTGAAGTGTCAACTCATGGAAAGAAAAATATTTTGGGGCTAACTGAAAGACAATACTGATATTATTTTTAACTCTGAGGAAGATATGTGAAGGCATAGAAAATTAAGATATATTCTACACAGTGGTGTACCAGTGGAAGAAATGGAAATAAATTTGTGTTTGTCTAAGCATCCTACCAGAACAGTGTTAACCTGGCACAATACCTCCCTATAGGAGTGTTTACAGGTGCATGTCCCTACAGTTGTGCAAAGCCTCCTCGAGTCATGTTAACTATTTAGATGCCCTGTAGAAAGAACCATAGCATTGAAAGCTTTGTGGAATGTTGTATCACCTGGCTTTAGATTTTCTACCAGCAGCTTGTGATTCTGGTGAGACACTTTTGTGGAACTACCCACTTGAAGGCTTCCTGTTGTCAGGATGTCGAATCTGCAGAACGGGTCAGAGTCACAGAGCAAGACCATCTCTTTCACCAGAGGATCAGTGGGGTCTTCATAAGGAAAGAACACAGGCAGGAAAGAAGCATTGTGCTTTTCTCCATAAAAGAACTTGTTCAGTAAGGACTCTGTGTCATATGTAAAGAGAGAAGTTCCATTTTCAACAGCCCCTTGGGAGATGGAGAAAGAAAGACATGCATGTGTAACTTTGCCTACAGACCTATACCACCTTCTGCTGCTACACCAAGTGCTTATTTATGGTAATGGAGCTGGAAAAGATCTATGAAGCCCTATAGCTTTCTTCCATCTCCAGCTTATTTTCCTTTTCATATGCAGCATCTTAACTTAGCAGTAAAGTTAGTGTGTGGTTAACCTTGTGTTTCATCAATTATTTAAAATTATTTAATTTAAATTTAATTTAATTATTTTAAAATTAGACCCAAATAGTTTTGTAGCTATGATTTTACATAAAGAGAGGGTACAGAGGCTACCAAGCTGGTAAAGGGCTTAGAACATAAGCCTTATGAGGAAAGACTGAGGGATCTGGGCCTGTTTAGTCTGGAAAAGAGAAGGTTGAGGGGAGACCTCATCACTCTCTATAACTACCTGAAG
>VWZO01005336.1:0-14217 GCA_013396975.1 Bucco capensis | reverse complement strand
GTGGAGAGTGATAGGACAAGGGGAAATGGATGGAAATTGCCCCAGGGGAGGTTCAGGCTAGGTATTAGGAGGAATTTCTTTGCTGCAAGGGTTGTGAGCCATTGGCACAGGCTGCCCAGGGAGGTGCTGGAGTCCCCATCCCTGGAGGGGTTTGACAGGTCGATGTTGCGTTGGGGGACATCATTTAGCAAGTTGCTAGGGCTAGGACAAAGGCTGCACTGATGATCTTCAAGGTCTCTTCCAGCTGTAACTGTTCTATGGTTCTATGACACAGGAGCAATGAGACTTCAGTATGGTCTGAATCCTGGAGTACAGCTATACTGTGCTTGATACAGAGACCAGCTGGTAGCCAGAGAGTATTTTGCATGTATTTCTGGCCCATCTTCCTAATCTGATGTCAGGAGGAATGTTGACCAGGATAATGCTGCAGGCTAGGTATAGAAGCCTAATCACTGTGCTTAAATGAAAGCAGCCACTTTGTTTACACAGACACATCCCCTCTTTTTCATAGGGACAATTAAGTTTTGATCTAATAATTTTTTAAAAAAGGTATCAGCATGGTACTTAGAAACAATGCTAACATTCTGGAAAGAGATAGCTGACCCTGGCTATTGCTCTAGTTCTGTAACACTTTATTCTGGTGATGCTGTGTTTAGCTGATCATAGCAGGTGTAACTCTGAATGTGTAAGCTGTGAAATATGAGCTTTGACTCTTGATGGAACAAAGTGCAGGACACCCCACTGCAGTTTTGTATTCAATCATTTGGCTAGGTATGTTACCCACTTAGGTACCAAAGGGTATATCTCTCTTACTCCCTTCTCTTCCTCTAGTACAGGATGCTTAGCACAGACTTCATTTGCTAGCCTGTAAATCACAAGCTCTTCTGAATTTGTGAAGAAAATGTAATAATACACCAGAAAAATTACTTACAGTGAGCTCCAAACTCAAACAACTGCTGAGGACTTGCATGAACTGGCATGGTGGTTTTATTCTTAAAGGTATACTCATCCTCTGAATAGCCATTCATCACCCCAAAGAGACCTTGTGTATGATTCATAAACTTTTCTGGGAGCAGAACTGTCAGGGTCAGAAATCCTCTGCTTCCCCTTATTTCCACTCCAGACCCAGAAGAGAACATCACTGTGATATTCTGATCAACTGTCGAATGTAGAAAGAGACCTATAACAATGGGAGAAAGAAAACAAAATAACTACTCACCCACAGTGAACTGATTGTTGTGTTATCAGTTTTAACCATTTTTCATCAAGCTTTTTCTCCCTTCTACTTCGGGCTACACTTTGAGAAGCATTTAAAGGCAGGCCACACCTTCACACCTACAGCTGTGGTAAGATGGCTACTACAGAGCAGTAGCAGAAAAAGGCACACAGCCTTCTGCCAGCATCCCAGAGCAGAACATTTAGAGATGAATAAATCAGACAGGGGCTGTGAGCTGAAAGGACTGCTCTCAGTGGTCACAGGTCTCCTCTGCTTCTTGACTGTCTTGTCAAGACCTCCCTAATACTGCTTCATCTCTAAGCCACATCACTGTCCCTTCAGGGATTGTTTTTTGTTGTTTTTTTTCTTTCTGAATCTCTCTGCTTCTTCAGCACCTTGTCAATGCAGACTTTCCTTGGTGGTTCTTTGTTTTCCAGCCGTTTAAGGAATACTAATTGTTAGGTACAGAAAATGTCCTCTGCTGCATAGGAGACTTACTGTTAAAATTCTATTTAGATTATTTTTCACATTATTATAATGACTAATCAAAGGATCATGCATCTGAAAGACCAATCAAGTGAGCTCCTAATAGGTGAATGTGAAATTCAGTTATGTTTTAGTTACGTTTCACTGTATTTTGTTTTTCTTGGCAGGTTTCATCACATTAGACACAGTAAGCGGAAAAGCAAAATGTGGAGGAAGGAGTTTATAATCCCTTTCCCCTTCAATGGGGGGAAAATCATTGCTCTTCAAGACACTGAAAGAGGACATAGAAGACACAAGGACTGAAGCACTTGTTAAAACAATTCACTGCCATTGCCAGGATTGCATGTCATTTCACAATCCTCTCACATCCCAGAAAGTTCAGGCAACCACCAAGTGTTGGTAAAGGTTTTCATTTATGTTATTTGGGCATTCTGAGAGAGAAGAAAGTGTAAGAGTTCAGCCTACTGACAAATCAGATGACTCTGCCTCTTCTGGACACAGCATAGGTGCTTCAAGGTACAGCCAGGCTAACTGCCAGTAATGCTAATGAGAAACAGGAAGGTTGCACTTAAACCACGACTCCCTGCTACAACTCTCTGTGGAAACACACATAGGCACAGTGTGTTTCTCTGTAGCATGCTTGATCCAGGGCTGTTTGGAAGATGTGTAGCCCTTAATTCTGGTGTCTACATTCCTGTCTGTACTGTAGCTATCATCAGTCTTAAATGCTAGAGGAATCCATGCACTGGGCTAGTATAAATACAGGGGCAGGTAAGCAAAGGGCATTCTCCCAGTTTTTTTTCTTTCGCCAAGGCCCATGCCAGCTGTGCTCTACCACTGCTTCTGCCTTAGTCTGGCTGCAACTGAACTGAAGAAAGCAATGTAATAATAACATAAATTCTAATGAACTGGGACACTGCCTCTCCTTTCACTTCTTACATAATTTTTTGAGTGCCCTGCAGCCTGTTTAGCAAAAGGACACTGAGAGTAGAAATGCATCATATTTTTAACTATACATGGGCTCAAGTGAAACACAAGATCTTACACGGCTGATATTTGTAACTACCTTTCAGGTCCATCCAACTTTGCTCAGAGAAGTTGACCACCTTCTGGTTCAATAGGACCTCCAGATTCAAATCCTGCGAGTAGCGTACTTCGATCACATCAGAGTTGTTCTCCTGCATTGCCACTGCAGACAAGCCTGTCACCTGAGCCCCAGTTCCTTTCAAATAAAAAAACACATCCCCTCAAAGTACTCAACACGATGTAAAGTAAATATGGAAGGTTATAATGATATAGGCAAAAAACCCTTAGTTATTTCCTAAAAGTAATTAAATGTGATTATTTACATTTGAGGGAATTGCTAAGCATAAAAATCACATAAAACTCCACAATATAATTTTCCTAACAGTATAGTATATTGAAAGCAAAACATTTAATTCTAAAAAAGTCTGGAAATTCTAAACTTCATCCTAATAGTAGTGGCTGAGCTATGTTAGAAGACTGGTTGGTCACTGTTTTGAACATTCAGTACTCTGAGTAAGGCCAGGAAAAATCAGAGATCATTTCAGTGACAGTATGACAGAAAAAAGAAAGAGTGAACCAAAAATTAAAGAAATTGATTTTCAGAAGTAACTGCTTGTAATTTATGCCACTTCTGCCACAAACACAGTAAAATCTGTCATAAAATAGCAGTCAGTACAGGAAAAGCATAACAAAAAAAGTATCTGAAGTAAGACTTTTCACACTGCCATGGGGCACATGATCCCAGTCTGCTGTTTCATTTTCAGTTTTTCCCTGTTTTTAAAAGGCAAATATATGACAATCTCCTTCTTACAGGCTGATGTGCAATCTGCCCATTCAAATGATGAAGGCTACAGGTACCTCCAGGAAGATTCTTCTGCCCTAGGTTTCATTTTAAAAACAAGTCAAAAGACCAGGACAATCAAACCCTTTTATCACCAGACATTCTGTACTTTTCTGCTAGCTTGAGGTGCTCAGAAAGAGGCTTTTTTCCCATTCAAAATATGTTTTCTCACCTCATTCTGGGACGTTTTTGCTTTGTCAATGCATGCATGCAGATATGCCTAGCACAGAAAGAAAATAAAGCAGGGCATGAACTTACCTGCTTTCTATTGATTTTCAGCTACAATACTATCAAAATGCATCAGCAGGGAGAAACACCTGTTGACTGATTCCTAGAACTGACCTTTTATTTCCTTATAGATGGGAATGGGCATGGAGAGAACTGAGAATTGTTTTCTCAAGCTCTTAAATACAACAGGAAACCTTGCACTTCCATTACTCATACTCAGTAAAAGTAGCCAGTAATCTTTCATTAGGAAGGTTTTTCCCCTGAATATTTTGCCTGCCTTCTGATTAGCTTCAAAACATTAACCTTTCACAAATGACAAAAAAGGACAAGACTAGAGAAGATAGGAGGAATGCTGTGAAGTGCAAATCAAGCAACCTCAGCAGCTATTATTTGTTATCACTACTTCCTCTCTTACCAACCTACCATTGAGAAAGTGTGCCTGCTGTGTCCTCCCCTGCACTCTTAGGGATGTGAGATCAGACTCTACCAATGTGTATTCTCCTTGGCCTTTGAAGGTGAAGTTCAGACCATCAAATGTGAGGAAGTGAGGATCCCCAAAAGCGGATGCTGTTTTTGAAAGCAGAAAGAGAAATAAGAACAAGCAAAAAACACAACTCAATGCTCCTCTTAGGATCATGAGGGAAAAAATATCTCATTGAGGTAATCAAAAGGTTGGGATTTAAACAAGAGTTGTGAATATTCTGAATATTCTAAAAGCCAACACTGTGTCAAAAAGTTACATGGCATAACGGAATTCTGGAGCCCTTACCGGCTCGAGGCGGGCGGTAGGTCCTGCAGTCGCTGGACGGACGCCTTTGCATATAGACATGACAATTATCAGACCACAGGCAGCAGTAATAGAAGCTA
This sequence comes from Bucco capensis, assembly GCA_013396975.1. NCBI lineage: Eukaryota > Metazoa > Chordata > Aves > Piciformes > Bucconidae > Bucco > Bucco capensis. The sequence continues at coordinate 9,553 of VWZO01005336.1, read as the reverse complement.
ATGACATCATAAAGCCAATGGGAGAAGCCAGGTATCCGGGGAGGCTTCAGGAAAGGTGGTGAACCCCAGTCATGGCCTCGATCTGGTGTGCTGCCTCCTGTGGAGTCACGTGTAAGGATCTGAGTCCCTGTGGAGTCGTAGCAACACTGCTGTCCTGAGGCATACTGGGGGCTGGTTGAGAAAAGCAGTGGGAGGAAAGCTATGGTTCAGCTCCGTGAAGTCCATTTTTATTTAGAGGTTACCTACAGCCTTTTTATGAATATAGCTGAATGTTTTGGTTGCCAAGGTTTATAAGATGACCAGACATGGCACCTGCCAGTTAGGCTTCCTCTCCTGCCTCTCCTCTGTTCTTATAAATTAGACTAGATTAGGGGCAGGGAGCGAGGGGTTTTAACTAAGGCAGTAAGGAGGTTCTGTAGGCCTTAGAGCTATGTTAACATGGCACTCTTTAATACTGTTCTGATAGAGCACAAGGAATAACCTGTTGAGCTTAAGTAGACCAATACAGGAAAGGCTTAATTAGGCATAATCAAATATCTTTTAGACATTAGCACTTGCTTAGGTATTCTAAGATTTAGCATAGTGCAATTAATTGTTTATTAAATCTAAGGACTGCCTCTCAGCTATGAGGACCAATAGCTGAAGAAGAGCGAAACAGTGGTTGCTATGAACCTGAGGGCTGAGAGTCCAGAGACCTTTGTGACTTCTGTGATGCTGCTATCTCTGAGGAGGAGGTAGTTTTAAAAAACATTCTTTACCTGGCTTGAACAGCTCTTACACAATGCACAGCACCAGGGTGATAAGTACACACACTCCCCTTTTCAATGTCACAGCCATAATCTGTCTGAAAAAGATCAGTGCTCATGCTCAGTGGGGTTCTTTCCCCATTGTCCTTTCTGTTTTTATGTCCTCTCCCCACTCTTTGTCTTTGACAATGCATGTGTAAAGCCTAAAGGAACTGGCAGCAACTGTGTTAAGTAGCACAGAATGATGGGAAAAACAGTGAATTTAATACTGAAGCCATTAGAGTAACATGTTAGTCTAACCTGAACATTTTGCTGCCTACTACAATGGACTTGGAAGAACAGATGTAGCTGTATGAGGAATGCAATTGTAAGTGCATAATGAACAGATTACTCTGGACCAACACTAACTTCTCTTCTGTGTTCTTAGACAGAGGCAGTGCAGTAGATCTAATTTTTTTCCCTCATGTACTTTCAACAGTGTCATTGAAAATACTATGTCTGGAGCTTCATAACCAGGAAAGGATAGTAACAAAAATTACATAACTCTCTTTTAAAAATTATTTTAATATGCACACTGCCATTATTTGGTATCATAAATACGAGAGGAAGTTACCCTAAAACACTAACTAAATAGCAGCTGATTTCTTAGCTTCTGCCAGTTCCTTGTTAACAGTGAAGCTGAGAAGGAGGAAGGAAGCAGGAGACAGGAAATAATGAGTTATGGCTATGGACTTGAGCTCTGAAATACAAGGCAGAAGGGTTTGCAGCAAATTGTGGTATACTAGGCAGAAACATGGACTGCTTCTTCTAGCGTGGGGTATTGCCCACAAACACAGATTGCCATCTTGTAGGACAAGCTGTCTGCCTCTGCCATTTGACATGCTACTTGTGCAAATTCAAATATCATTTCATTGTCTTGTGATGAGAGAGGGAATAGGGATGTGTGGGGAATATGGCATTCCCTAAGCATCTGCTTGGAGCTGTAACAATCTAGGGGGATTGATTAATAACTTACATGGAACCTGCCAGTGTCAGCTCTTGCCTGTGCCAAAGTACAAGGGCAATCTATAATTTCTTCCATGAAGTTTGGAAGCTTCTCCTCTTTTCTGTCCCATTCGATACATTTTGCAGTTGCCCATGAATTTGAGTCATTTCTGAAGTCTTTACCAAGGTGCCAAGCCAATGCATGCTCTGAGCTCCAGACCGATGGAATGTTGCTGGAAAAGAAAAACAACACAAAAAGAGCCACAAAATAGATCTGATAGCTGAACAAGCACTGTTTTTACAGTAACAGTGTGTCTTAATTGCTAACTATGATTACGAATAACCTTTAATCTTGTGAGGTATTTCATTACAAAGGCCACTGCTTTCTTTTTCCTGCCAAAAGTTACAGCAAAACAAAATGTTCCTAATTTAGAAGGTGACATGAGAGCATGCAGCAAGCAAGCAATTATTAGAATGCATTATAGCATTTGTGATTTGGGCTTACATGAATCTTTTTATAGACAAATTTTCTATTTGTGCCTTCTCACATCATTCTTCCATTTAGGCCAAAATGAAGAACACCTGAATTTTATAACAAAATCTAACCCTATGCCCCAGTAGTATCAGGCCTGATGACAATAGATGGGAGAAACCATCCAGAGTCCTTGGAATGTTCCAAGGCTGCTCTGCTCTCCACCCATGAAAAAAATGTCACACATGAAGTGCCATATAAAACCCTCGGGAAAAAGAAGAGGTTACCTGTCTGTGGGTAGTGACTCCCTAATGCTAAATAAGGTTCTGATGTATTAGCAGTATGTTCTAATACTGAAGAGGTGGCACTTAAATATTTACAGGGGCTACACTACCTACATCAAAACCTGCAGACTTGTAAAGGAATTATGAAGGAAAAACTGTTCAAGCTCAGAATATATATGGAGCACTTAAAGAAGTAAATCACCAAAAATCATGGGGAAATATACAATGGAATAAAAGGAAGTGGGCATGAAATATGTAGGAATGCAAAGACCTGCATACAAAATAGAAAGAAATTAAATGGGGAAGGCCTGTGGCTGCAGTGAAAAAAATTCCATGATAAGGCCCTCCTTCACAGCTGTTAACAGCAAAAAAAATTAACAGGTCCTAGTTTGCCAAGGGTATAGGCTTTGTCTGGGATGGAGCAATTTTCATCATAGCAGCCATACAGTGCAATGTTTTAGATTTGTGACCAAAGCAGTGCTGATAATGCACCAAGATTTTAGCTGTTGCCAAACACTGTCTGAATAGGGTCAAGGCCTTCTGTGTTTCTCACACTGGCCCCCTGCGAGGGGGGTAGAGGCTGGCAAGAGGCTAGGAGGGAACACAGCCACGATAGCCGACCGAAATCAACCAAAGATGTATTCCATGCCATAGATCATCATGACTGGCAATAGAAAGGCAGGGGAGTTTTTCCAAAGCAGCCCTTACTGCCGGCTTGTGGCAGGTGGATTTCCTTTGCATTACTTTCTTCACGTCCATGCCCCTCTTTACTTAAAGGCAAGCTGTCTTTATCTCGACCTGTGACTTTTTCTCACTTTTGCCCTTCCAATTCTCTACTCATTTTTTTGTGTGAAATGGAGCATGAGACCCAGATTTAAATGTCAAAGGAGACAGCAGCTTTAACACAGGAAGCAATAATAAGGTACCTATGATAAATGAAGGCTGTGATGTACTTGCCTCTGCCCATCAGAATAGCTGCTAGGTGTAATTCTCAAAATTCCAAAGTCCCACATACTGTAATTTCCTTTAGCAGGTTCAGGAATGAAAGAAAATTTCCCACTATTGGGGATCTCTCTTGCCAAAGTATAAAGATATTTCCATTCAGCCAGCCAGTTTTCTGCATAACTGTCACCTGTTACATAGAGAAAGAAAATTGTTTTGGATGCTGGAAACAGTTACCACAGGATTGTTATTAGATGTCTCCATCTGTATGTACATGAAGAGGAAAAGCTGGCGTTATTGTCTTGAGTTATTTATACTTGCAGATCTTTTCTCGAGGCCTCAGTGGAAGTGATCACGTGCTGTACAGACCTCTGCACGTAAGTTACACATGATGACTTCTTGTGCACAGATAGGAAAAGCATCACTACCTGTTTCCTGGTATCCCCAGACTTCTATGTTGATGTGGGTTGCTGCAAGTGCCTGGTGCATCCAGGTAAGAGATAAGTTTCCGTCAGTGTTGGGGGTGCCATAGTATTGCCATTTTGTCTCATTTACCAACGTGCATTTTTCTCCATCTGAAACTTTGCTGTGATGTACTGCATTACAGAAAAGAAAATAACATTAATGACATCTCTGTTTTGTGTTGCTCTGAAATGGTCCTGCTATATTATTTAAGATTCAGTGGTATTTCACTCATGTATGCTTTCTAACATAATGCATGATATAAAAAGAGCAAGCTGAAACCGAGAGAATCCAAGCCTTACTAATGTCTCTAGTCCTTAGGTTGCAAGGCTATGATGCAATTATTTTCCAACAGAACTAGCTAAAAAAAGGGAGCTGCTTTGGTCAGCTATCATTTTCTGTAGCAGCAGAACCCAATTGCTGTGATAGTTCAGCTCTAAAATCATGAATTAACACGAGGGCAGCAAGAATGAGTTTCTGAGATCAAATGGCTTGTTAAGGAAGAAGAGAAGTCATCAAAAGCTAAAGGTATATAGTCTTGCATCCGTGGAGCAAGAACATGCGAAGAAGAGGGACACTGTAGATTTAAGTAAGTAACCTGATAGCCAAGTTCCAGAGTATGGAAATGTCAGTTCATCATCTGTAGAAACTTCAAAAGGGATGAAACCAGTCTCATACAGCAATGGGGAGATGCAGTGGGCTTTTCCATCCTTGGCAACATAGCCACTGGTTTTGATTTTCTTCTTGAACCTGTTGATGTTGAAAACACTATTAAGTGTCACAACTAAGAGAAGGAAAATTCTGAATGTCTCAGATGTGCTTCATTAAGCAACCTTGTGTCAGGTGTAGATAATTTCAAGCCCTGTGGCTATTTTCCTTGTAGCAATGACTATAAACTGGAAAAATTCATGTGTACTTTGTGCTTATTACACAAAGATTCTGCTGTGCACTGCATGAACACAAGCAATCTGGAAGCCTTGGATTTACTATTTAATTACTGGGGGACGAGGGCAGGATACATTACCAACAAATAGTGATGAAACAGCAGGAAGACAAAGGTGATGCTATAGGAGTTATAGGATTACAGGGTGGCTAACATTGACCATGATGTGCAGGCATTGCAAATTGTTGGTTTTGTGGGGTTTTTTTTTGCTGTAAGTCCTGTGAATACAACAAAGTAGTTTTATGCTGTTTTCTGTTGAAAAGATCAACTCAGAACTCATTGCTTGTTATTTAACCATCTGCTTCTAGTTAGGGCTCTTGCCTACTGCGCTGAAGTATAATCCCACCTGTGATTCTTCAAGACTGATGTACGGTGACTGCATAGTACCATACTTCAAGTACCTTAGGGAGTTGGGGCCTGCCAGGAATTAGGACCTTTGCGTGTCTGATATTGGCTGTGAAAGTGTGGCTATGATAATGCAGCTGTGCAGGCAATTCAAAGTACACTCTTGTGTTCTAGAGAACAAATGCTTGAGTTTTGCCATTCAAGAACTAAAAACCTTTTCAGCTCCTGCTCTCCAGATGGGAAGTGTTCAAAAAATCTCATTCAGAATCTTCTGTGGAAAGAATGTCAGGACACCAGTGTCAGTGATATTCACTGTACTGTAAGTATTGCATGCGTGACACATGTATGTAAGTGTGATACAGGATGACACACTTAGAATCAACAGCTTTTTATTGCACAAAAAAGATAAAGATGTCCTACCTAGATTTCTTTCTCGTTGATTTCTCATTCAGATTAAGAAATTAATAATTCTTTTTCACAAGATGGAAATACTAAAAAAATACTGACAACAAAGATCCCTGAAAAGAGGCTCCTTTAGAAAAGTCACCATTTTGATATGTTAATGGAAGAACTAGCAGAGTAATGATTGTATTGCACAGTAACTCAACCTAAATGAAATGATCCTATGTAGAAATGGAGACATGAATCCTTGAGGATGAGGGTTAGCAGAACCTTTGTCTGTTTTAGGATTCTGCCAACTTTACAAAGGAAATTTTCACTGCTAAAGACTATTCTTGTTTTGTGGCAATTATCTATTGTAAGAAAGTGACATTAGAAAGGTTCACCTGCCTTTGGCAGAGGAATATTTAAAAAATGGCGCACCTGCATGTTAGCGGAGAAGAACCATTAAGAATTGTATTTTCAATTAAAAAGACTTTGCCTCCCATGAGAGATCCTGAGTATGGAGAAATTTGAAGACAAAATTCTTTGTAATCAGGACAACAAATCCCCAAGGACTGGCACGTCACCTGGCAAGAACAGGTACCAAGCAGCTCCCCACATCGCTGTGAGCAAGAGTCTTGAGCTCCTTGTTAAAGGAAGAAAAAAACCCACAGTCAGCAATGTTATTGATCTCTTCTAGATGTTCTCTGAAATAGAAGTACATCATCTAAAGGACTACAGTAAATAAATTAAGTAGACTAGTTATGTTAGCTTAGGAATGTACTGAGGTGAAAGCTGTAATCACCTGCATATTAAAGTTGCTCCATGTTTAATAGAAAAAAATACATGTATTTATCTCCCAGACAGTACATAGTTTCACCACCTCCATGGGTATATTTACATATAATAGAAAAAGAAATCTGTAGAGTAGCCCTTTGCCAAGTGTCAGGAATTGTATTAATTTCTGAGAGTAGGCCTTAAGCAAACCAGACGGGAGTCCCTTCACTGTCAAGCCTACATGTGAATCAATGAGAACAGAAGGCTAGTACTCTTGGATGGATGGAAAGCTAATATTAGCAAGAAACTGTGCTCCAACATAAGATCATGAAAATCTACTTACTCTGAACCTTGTGACCAAATGGGAGGGCATTCCCTATCCTCCTCCCTTGGGCATTCCCTGTTCCTTTCCCTCTATCTTAGTCAGAAACCATCAATCAGGCCTGAGAATCGGGGTAGATTTAAATCTAGTCTGAACCTCGTGACTGAACAGGAGGGTTATCCCTTGTGGAGAACTTCCAGTTCCACTCCAAACCACTGCCACTGTGAATAGACGTTGCACACATGACTCTACCGACACTATAAATCAATCACACTAATGAATTTGCTTTGTAGCAATGTAGTGATCTTGCCATCAAATTGAACCTCGAATAACCATTGTTGGTTTTGCTAAATTTAAGCTTTATCCATCCTTTAAATTATTTAAATGAACTCTATTATTCCCTCCACTGGATGATGTGTAATTCACTCATTCTGAGACAGGAGGAATTTAATGACCCTGAGAGTGCAGCAAATCTGACTCTAGTGGGTTGGGAAGGAGACATTTATTGTGCCCCAAAAGCTGCTGGATTAACCTACTCCTCAGAGGTAATTAACAACATATGAACAAGACTAAGGGAGAAAGAAAGAATTTAAGGTCACTCCTTCATGGGGCTGAAGAGCAAGTGCTTGGAGTTCTAGGTATGTCAGCTTTTGTTGAAATGAGAAAAATGTTGCCAAGAGTTGTTTTGTGTATGGGGTGAGGGATCAGGGAAGGTTGCTTGTTTTTTTTTTAGTAGGATGGAGAGATCAAGAAAATTAAAAGGTAGTTTCTTTCTGTTTTCTCTCTCTGCTGGCCTTCTTCCTTTATCCTGGGATAATATGTAGGCAGGTTGTAGGAAAGAACGGTAGTGAGTCAGAAATAAAAGTCAGCCTTTACTCTATACTAGAAAACTTGCCAGTGATGGAGGTAGAAATGATTGTTCATAGAGAGTGAGAAAGTTGTTCTGTGTCTTTAAAAATATTTACTGCATTTCTCCAAATAGTCTGTTTACTTATAGAAAAGATCCACAGAGGCAAGGGTTGAAAATGACACAGTGCTGGCAAAAGCCAGTTTGTGTGTCTTTGCTTTAGCTTGTACAAATGGTACCAGTCATTTCTTAACAAGGTCTGTATTCTCAAGTTCAGAAGTCAAAAAAATTGTAGTTAAGAGCATCAAAGTTTTTGAAAGTTACTCACCTGCATTCCAGAGAGCAGTGCTGGTAAAGAGAATGAAGAAAGAAACACCAATGCCAATGAATTTCATATTTTGTTCAGATGATTGAAGATGGCTGATTGTGACAGCCTTTGTGCCTGTCCAGGATAAGCCTTTTATAGAAACGTGTGTCCAGAAATAAACAAGATTCTTACTGTTCAAAGGTTTGTTGTAAATTACTGAAGCAAAACTGATTGAAGGAGATCAAAGGTCATCTCTGATTCAGGAAAAGATGGAGGGGATGGGAGAGGTAGTCAGTAGAACTCCTATACATTGTTTTCCTAGTTATGTTCTTCTGAAATGGAAGGAAATGTGTATTGATTTTACAAGCATTTCTGCTCCAAAGTTCAAGGCCATGGGGTCATTGGCACAAGGTATATATTTAAATTTTATTGGAGGAACTAAAAATTTATCAGCAAGAGGAACAATAAAGAATAGATGCTGACAGTACAGTTTTGTTCAGGAGATAATGAGACATTGAGAAAGCATGTTTGCCTCACAGTATGTGCCAGCATGGTGATTTTAAATGAGAGGGAGGAAAAAGATTCTGAGGAAGGTATGGTGGCATGGTGTTAGAGCAGTGAAACAGACTTCAAAAGCCTGCTGACAGAAACACAAGGATAATCTGCACAGAAGGGCAGCAATGATGTGGTGACAGCTACAGCGTAACTATCTCTTCCAATAGCAGAACAGAAACTTTATGATGAGGGTTTGTGGGTGCCATTTTGGAGGGAACAGCTGAGGTAATTTTAGTGGGGTTAGGGGTGCGTTCTGGAGGCAAGAGGGGGACAGAGGTAAAATTTCTCATAAATAAACTGAGGTAATTTAGTTGAATCAAGGTGATTAATTTTCTTGAAGGGATGAATCTGGAGTAAATTCGGTTAACTGAAAAGAATTTGAGGAAATGTGCTGCCAATATTAGGAAGGCAAAATGCTTGAAGCTACAGTGAATAATTGGGCTATAAGTTTACTTTCTGAATGAAAACTAATAATAAAAGGAAACAAATAGCCAGCTTCTGAAAATTTGTGTGTCAAACCCAGCAAAGTTTGATTGCCAAATGTTGTTTGACACTATGTACCAAATAACTCTATATGTTAAAGAGGAATTTTCAGGAGGTTCAGGGTGATGTGTAGCAAGAATTCTAGTGGAAGTGAAGCCACCAAGAATCTAAAAAAGGTATAGTTGTCAAAAAAATGCAAAAGGTCTAGTGGCCTGTATCAACACCTGTACCAACAGTGGCTCAGAATACTTTTTCCTTCCCTTCCTTCCTCACAGACCTTCTCCAAAACAAGGAAGCCTTAGTTTCCTGCCCAGCTTCAAGCTAAAGGGTTTTTTTCCTCTCTCTGTGGAATGCCAGCTGCCAGGTTTTCACCATTGTTGCCCTTTCTTCCGTCATAGAAGTCCAAGGCCAGATGGAAAGACTCCAAAGGGGTCTGCAAGGTCAAGGTATGTCTGTGATATGCATCTGCATGTTTCCTGAGGTGCTTGTCATGTGGACTTGCGAGTTAACGTGAAGAGTGTGCCATCTCTTCTGCTGTGGCTTTTATAGGAACTATTGAACAGAAATGGAAACATGAAGTCCTTCCATAGTTTGATTATTGTTATTGGATGTGGCTAAATGTGCACAGGTCTTTTGAATGTGAATTACTGTGATTTGTTCTTTGTTTTTCAGTTTTAGTCTTTCAAGTCTTACACTTTGCTTT
>VWZO01005334.1:402844-475522 GCA_013396975.1 Bucco capensis | reverse complement strand
AAATGCAGCCTCAATTCAGAGCCTAAGATAGACCTTACGAATGTAAAGATGGCACCCAAGAAATATGTGAGTTTTTAAAGATACAACTTATTTTAGAAAACTATTACAGATTCTTTGTGTTTAGGAGAGGTCACTGACAAGCAAGACAAAAAAAAAATCTCCTCCTGATGTAATTTGCCAGGACAGGATTTCTTTCTAGCTTAGGGAATCCTGCCTTGCATTCAAGGGAAAAAAGATATCATAAATGTTTGTACATGAGCATTCTGGGGGAAAAAATGCACAATTCTGGTGAAGTTAACTCTATCAAAAGTGATATAAAGGTTTTTAATAATTCTCTAATTATGACAATACATGAACCTCACCAGCTAAACTAAACCCACTCCACTGAAAATAAATAAATTCTACAGCATTTAAAAATCATTAAAATTTAAAAACCATTCTCATAGTCTTGAAATCTGCTCTTCATTACCTCCTGCCCCTGTGCCAAATGCAAATATGCACAATGTTCACTGGCTAGTTGCCAACATCCCAAACAACTACCCACTTGTTAAATTCTATGTGGCATCTTGAAACACAGCCTTGTCTCTCCAGTCTGCTTCTAGGAATCTGTCCAATAAAATATGTATTAAATAAGAAAATATTGTATATTGTGCTCTAAACACAGTGCTCTTCATGACAGGGGAGGGAGTATAAATGAAGGAAGTGGAAAAAAATAAGCTACTGTGTCATTCATGAAGTTGGTGGTACATTCCAAGTGAGGGAGAAATAAGCAGTGCCTTATTCCATGAGTTTTGTTTAAAGGGAAAGATGTCTATTCACTTGACTAACAGTGCATTTTTCCACCCTCATTTGTACACATCACTTTCCTATCTTCACTAAATACTTATATATAAACATTTAAGGGAAAAAAAAAACTACCTTTATTACAAATGTATAGGGATTTGCCTTTAATTAGCACTTCAAACAGTGAAATGATTCACAGAAATTGATGGAATCAGCTCTTGCATTTTGAAGAGGTTTCTATATACTAAAATTTGTGATACACCCTGACTTATTTCTCAGTTTCCTACTATTTGAAATTATTGGAATTTTGCCAGCAAGAGACAGAATTTGCAATTTAAAAGAAGTTTTGATTGTTTGTTTACTTGATCCCCCCCAAAAAAATTAAGATTTTGGGGTTGCTTAAGAGTTTAAGACCATTACCAATAAAATTGTTTTTGAATTTACATCTCTTTTGAGTAAAATATGTTTTCAGTAAACAGAGTAGTTGATTTACACAAGCATTCTGCACCTGATCACCATGATGGCCTAGAAAAACAAGCTAATGAGAGAGATAAAAAACTTCGCTCCAGTCACTGACAGATGTTGGAGTTTACATCTGAACTTTGTGGATAATGTTGTTTTTTCATTAATGAGCCTAAGCTTTGTTAGCCTATCTATAGTAAAAATAGAAGGATCTTTAAATGCATTGTATGCATACTAAGGCTGTGGGAAAAACTTGCAGCTTCTGGTGTTAAATGCAATGCTATTGATGCATCATTAGAGATATAAAGTTGGAAGTTAAATTACTTATTGAACTACCTGCAGCCTGATAGCATCTATTTAATTGTGACTGAACAGTAAGACTGACAATCACATAAATCCTCATATCACACCAGAATGAGTTCAATATCTCAAGCATATAGATACTGTTGTCCTTGAAAACATTGTTAAGAAGAAAAGGCTGGGTTTGGTAAGGAGGACTTTTTTCTTCTACTTTTTATTCTAAATGACAAACAATCTCAGCTGTAGAAGGATTGTTGCACTGGCTTGGAAGAAAAAACAGTGTTGTCCCATGTGAAGAGATCACAAGACAAGTTATGTCTTATAATCATGATGATTCAGGTAGTCCATGTAAACAGATTGCTAAGCTGTATCATGCATACACATACAGATTCCCACAGTGAGCCCACAACTTATAAGTTAAAAAAAATGATGGTTTTGTTTCATTGTTTTGTGTGATTGCATTGTTGATGTATTTTCCTTTTTATTATAATGGTGTGGTGTCAAGGGTTGGGACTGGACTGGACACTAAATGAGCAACAGACTCATTCTATGGGTCTATGAACCCTTCTCCCTTCCCAGAGGGGGAGATAAACTACTTAATGAAAATAATAACAATAGAAATAAATAGATACAAATATATATAAAACCAATATCAACACAGCCCCTCTGATTGCAATTATATCACTGTCACCAATGATGCCTGTGGCAAGCACTGGGGAAGTCCCAGTTGGACTGAGCAGCAGATGGGATCTGGATTCAGGAGCTGAATTCTGGAATGGATTCAGGAACACATGGATTTGGATCAAAAGCAGAACAAACAGAGTCCTCCTTGGACACACCAGTCATTGAAGAATAGAGCTTGACTCTTGTGATCCCTCAGCTTTATATTGAATATGATGTATGTGGAATGGAATACCTAGTTGGTCAGTTTAGGGTCACCTGAACTGTCTGCTCCTCCTTGCAGGTGTGATGTTTTACTCTGCAACCTCAACATATTACACAACATTTAGCAGTGAGCTTGGACTGCATACCAGTCCTTGTTACCAACATTAACATTGAGAGTTATCACTACTAGAAGCAGATACTGTCTAACACTAACCTAAAACTGGCTTAGGACTTGCCCCAGTCCACATCTGTTATCCTAAGACAAAAGTGGCATGGCTTATCTGTGTTTGACTTATAAAGCTAAGATGACTCTGCATATGGGTAATAGCACAGTGAATAGTTAAAGTACTGCAAACCCACTTCTTAACTTGCCACATCAAACATGCTCATGTGGGTAAACTTGGGATAATATTGAAACTAGTAAGAGTATGGTTTAATAATGCATTCCAAATTAGTTGTTGGCCATGTTTCCTATGACAGATTCAATGGCTTAATTGCAGGCACTTTAAATAATGCTTTCCAAGACAGTTATCAGCCATGTTTTGTGTCACAGATACAATGGCTTAATTACAGTCACTTTTAAAGCAACATTTTGTCTACATATTGCAGTCCCTGTACAGGAGAGAGTAGTGTTCTACTCTGCATCTTCAAGAAAAGAAAGCCCACTCACTGCATAAGTAAGTTCATGGATAATACAGGAGTTACTACTGTGTCTTTCTCAAGTAGTTACAGTTTTATACTGCTTTATATCAGTAGCTTACAGGGGTTTCATGCTTTTTTAAAAGATACTAAGAAACAGAAGCTTGCTTAAGACACAGAAACAAGAGAAACATCTTTATGAGAATGCTGTGTCATGATGTAGTGAAAGCAAGTGTTGTATTACCATGTATGATGCTTCAGAAATAGCTTTATTACCTTTTGCAAGTTGATTTAGCATGAGTTGAATATTTTTGCTGTTTAAACCACTATTCAGTTCATTCAAATTTCAAACAGCTACATGTAGAAGCTTGTACTCTGGAGATAACCACAACAGGACATGAACTTGGACAAATTTGCAGATCAGTCAAGTCAAAGATCAAGTAGAGATAAGAAATCTGTTAAATCTTCTGAATGGTCGTTAGAAATATTAGTATATAGAATGTTTTACTGAAAAAAACTCATTCTTTAAAATTTTACTTTTTATTGTTCATTTTTACTACCAGTAATTCACTGAACAAGCAAGACTAAGCATAAACAAAAGTAGAATTTTCACAGTTTCTTTTGAGGATACAGTTTATGTTTGACAAATCATGTACATGTATGTAAGTGTGTGGTGAAAGGTAAAAATTGAAGATGCTAATACTGCAACTATAATTCACACATTCTTTGCTTTACCCTCATTAAATTTATAAACAAAAATTATTGAGTTCCAGTTCAATTAAAGAGTAGATTTTTTAATAATAAATTATAATGATACATTAATTTATTAAAGAACACTGCACATGGACATTTATCTTTCATAATATTAAGTCATTTCAGCCATTTTTGCTGAAATGTTGTAGAAACTTATAGTTGCTGAACACTGTAAGTGAAATTATTGTTTTCTGACAAGTTTTGTATGAGTCATTTAAACTACAGTATTAAATAATTACATTAGCTTGTTTTACTTGCTGCATGCAGTGTAAAGTATGATTATAAAGAAACACAGTGACAAGTCTTTGTTTGGGTGAAAGTTTCTTTCTCCTTACTAACAAGGTTTTTTTCTATTAGGCATCTTCTTTTCGCTCATAAAATAATATCTAGTTTAATGAATGCTGGGTCCCTCTTAGCTAGAAATCTGCATTTTTGGGTCTGATCCAAAAAGAAGTGAAATCAATGAAATTCTTTCCATTTGTTTCTGAGGCCTCTGAGTCAAGCTTTTAGCTAAGCAGCTGTTTGGTACTTCTGAGCAGTATAAATTGCTCTTTTGGATGATGCACTTTTTTCTGTGCTGTACAGCTACTCTATGTACATTTTGAGTTTAACAACAATATGTATCTTTACAGGTGACATTCTCCAATTTCATCATGTGTACCTGATCTGAATATCACTTGTAATAGAGATAATTGCTAAATGTGATAACTAATTTGACTGTACTGAAAAACAAGGCTGTCAAACCAGAAATGCTAAATAATACTGTTTCCAGGAAACAACTAACACTGGTGACATTGTTATCTATTCCTGTAAAAAGCTATGATGAAAACGAAGTATCTCAAATAGAAATTCAGATGATTCATGCCAAATGCAGCCTTTAAACCAGTGTCCAGATAAATGAGAAATGTAATGTCATTTGCAGCCAACTCCAAATAGTTCTGTGCCATTAGGAATGCAGTTGAGCTTATAAATAGCTATTTTTACACAAAGACAATACTATATATGAAACAGACAATTTAAGTTTTCTCTCATCAGAAATAACCTTTACATACAGTACAACAGGCAGAAATGCAACAGGAGTACACTTGGAATGGTAGCAGTACCTTGATACTTGAAAAGATATTCTGGCAGGAGAACATTATGTTATCACCTAGCTAATAATGCTACTCTCAAAATGATGCACTGTTCTGAATCATCCTAAATGAGACAATTTATTGGTCTAATGCTCCATAGGGTAATAGTATACAGTTGTACATTGGCTAGCACAGAATTTTTGTCACATTAGCATAGTACTACTCTCCAGAAATAGGGGAATGATTGAGTCATAGCTTGTACATATGGATCCATTCTGCTGCAGTTCTGTACAGACACTGTATTTCTTTCCTTCTGCTCTTGAATGTGGATTGCTTTTCCCTTACCATGCCCCATTTCTTTACTACCCTCTCCAAACTTCTGTCGTGAAATTGCATAGCTCTTAGAAAATCCACTTCCTGTATTGTGAGTTTTAGTATTTTTCCATATCAAAATACTTCAGACATTATATACTATGCTGAGGATTAAATTCTTGAACCCATTGAAATAAAATACTATGATATTCTTAACCAAAGTTTGCAATTAAGAGAGTATGAAGAACATAGTTCTGTTCTGGAAAACAAACTTTTAGAATTAAATAGTAATTTTCTGTTAGAAATCAATGACTGGCATAATTTTGACTTATAAAGGTGCTTCTGAAATTCTGAAGACCTTGCAGCATCTCCATGCTTATTTTTAACATATTGATCAGGAAATAAGATAATTTAATCTAATAATTTAGGAGTTATTTTTTGTTGTTGTTTTACAAAGTTACTGCATGTTAGTAATACGACTGAAAAAGAAGGTTGAGATATCAGTTTAGCTTACAGCTAGGATAACTTTCCCTTCTCTATCTTATAGCTTGAATGCAGAATGGAATACCAGATATGGGACATTTAGGGCTGGACACACCTCTGAAGATTTCTAGTCCAACTCAATGCTCAGAGCAAGGTCAGATAAGGCAAATTGCTTACTATCAGCAAGGATGGAAGCTCCACCCCTCTGTGCAGCCTGTTATGGTGTTTGCCCATACTAGAACAGTGTTTTCAGACAGAACTTCCTGAATTCAGTTTGTGCCTATTGTGTCTTGGCCTGTCTCTGAGCATCAATGAGAAGAGCCTGACTCTGTCTTCCTTACTCCTCCATTGGGGTATTTATACACATGGATAAGATCCTTCTGAGCCTTCTCATCTCCATGCTGAGCAGTTCCAGCTCTCTCAGCCAGATGCTCCAGTTTCTTAGTCATCAACACACTACAGGAAAGGCTGTTTCTTATCATATATATTTGTATTGTATCACCATAAATGCTTGCATGCAAATGAGAAATGGTCAGTCAAGTGAAACAATATTTCAGCAATGTCAGAACCTGTCCTGACATGACAGAAGTATCTCTATATGTTCATTGTACAAAAATAACACATTTACAGACCCATATCAATTCCTGTATGACCTACTTTCAGCAGTAGCTCATTTCAGCAACAGAAGATTTGGATCTGTCAGTAGCTCATACTGCAACTTAGTTAAGTGCCAACTTCTTGTAAGCACACAGAAGGCAAGCATCAAAATCAAATGTGTTTGTTGTGGTATTCTGGTCTATTGATACCAGCACACGTTTCTTCTTGGCCATAGCTAAGGCTTTGACCTTTCTGAGTCACTAGGAAAACTGAGCCTGATAAGCATAACTGTTGAAGTATCTCCTAGCACAGAAGGAAAACCTAGAATGGAAATTTGTGGCCATGAAAAAGTTGTAAATAAAATCTCAAGAACTGCAGTCTGTGTAACACAAATCTGGTTTTGTTTAGATGAATAGAAATTACTCAGTCATTTGGTGGCAACTTTCAAACTCAACTTTGTGAAGACTTTTTGATTTTCTCTTCTGTTTCCTGTTTCTTATAACAAGGTAAAAAAACTTAGGGCAGATGGGAACCCACTAGAAACTGCAAAAAAGGTTTCTGAGAGTATTCTTCCATCTGTTTCTATTTTCTTCTATACAGTGACTTTGTTCACTCTCTTTAAAGAGTAGCCAAATAAGAAGGAACAAATTTTTGGATCTGTTCTTAGAAGGAGATTATTTTTTTCCTTTGGTCCAAATCCAAAATCTGCAGATCCCTTCTTCAACAGCTGCAAGAAATGACATAATTTGGGCATCAGTATTTTCACTTTCTTAAAGATAAAATTAAAAAAAAAATCTTCTATGGCAGATTTTCTATTACTTCTTTTCTACTACTTCTTTTCTACATTGATAAAATTTATAGGGAGAAAAAAACCTGATCATGCTGCTAAAACATATTGTACTAATAGAAGGCACATGGAGCACTGTGAATTTGCCTGTGATTTTTTTCCTTGAAGTTTTGCTTTTATGTTGTGTAGCTGGATGTGGCTGCAGAATACACTTCTAATATTAATTAAAATTTGTTAAAATGGCTAAAGAACTTACCATACCACAACAGTTCAGATTGTAGGAAAGTGAAACAACACATTAAAGTTTGCATGTCGAGAGACTAGTTACTCAACACTTTCCTAACAGTAGTAAAGACAGTAACTGTTTATATGGGTTAAAACTACACTCCTCTTGTGTTTAATGGAAATTTCCAAAATGAAGATAAAAAAACCCACTAATCAATCAGATATTTGTTCTTCAGAACCTTTGGGTATAAATTGTTTTCATAAACTAACATTAGCTCAAATATTTAATAAGAAATGATCCAGTACTATCAGGGCAAAAAAGGTAGCTTTTCAACTTCTTACTGCTATGATTTCATGGTGTAGATACATATATATGGTATCTTGTCTCTTTCTAGATGACAGGTGTTATTCTGTTCTCACAATTTCATCATTACATAGAGAAATGCCTGATTTATATGAAAAACCAAATGCTGGAAATGTGAATATTGTGGGGTTTTTTTTTTCCATTGCAGTTGATACCTTTGGTGCTATTTTTAAGGCTGTGTGCACAGGAGAGTCTGAAAAATTAGAATCCATTATACTTAATGATGCAAGTGAATGTATAGGTTTTCTGTAGTCAGTCAGGGGCAGTGAAGGTAGTAAGTATAATAACTTAGCAAATATTCTAGATTGACCTCTTCTTGTGGCTTATTGTGATATCTAGCGATAATAAATCTAGATACACACACACAAAAAACTAAACCCTGAAACAAAAGGCTTTTAAATAAAGGCAGGTAAAGTCTCTGAACATTCAAGATGGTCTGTGCATATATATATATATATATAAATATATATGTATGCAGATAATGCAACATCTATTCTGAACACCAGTTCACAAATTTCACACCCATCCGACATCTCATTCCAACTCTCCCTAGCAACACACCAACTCTTTGCAGTAACAATCCATCTGTCTTTGTTACCAATCCAACTGTTCACAAGAAAACCCAAAATCTTTCCAGGACCAATCAATCTCAGTATTCTGCCAAGCTATTTTCCCCTTTACATTAAAATGACAAAGGTTTCTAATGAAATACATTACTGGTTGTTTTTTTTAAAGAGCCAGATCTGTAGTGGTCCACTGGTCTTCAGACACTCATATAGCCCACATTTCAGTTACAAAAAATAGATGACTAAAAAGGACAGAGGAAAACCAATTAAAGTTCAGCACTTGTGCCAGATAAAAAAGAATAATATTTTTTAGAAATCATACACTCTTAACAACGCCTTCAACACTGGGCATATCTCCATATGGGAGTACAATGCATAACTTTGAACTAAAATTGAAAGGAAGATAATTTTCTGCAATCACAGAGCACATTTTGCACTAGAAAATATGCAGTATTTCTTTGGGTGAGTGCTGAGTACTTCATATATATTACAAAATTCTAAATGCAATTATCTGTATTCATTTCTCTCTCTCTCTCTCTTGCTATGAAAATAACCATTTATGCATGTCGTTTGCCCCATTTCCAGTCTTATTTATTCTGTATTTAAGCTGTGGTGACTCTGTGGTTCCCTGTGTCATTTCTCTTTATCTCACAACATAAAGCAAGGGCTCAGCCTGCCATCTCACCACAGGCTGAAGGGGAATGGCTGCTATTGTAGTGCTTCCCTGACTCCTTCCTCACTGACCTCAGTGTCTGCATGCTAGTCTCTCTCTCTCTTGTCCTACTTCAAACGAAAAGACCTCCAAACCCAAAGGAAGTTGCCCAAAAGCTTTTCCCCTCTTAAATACGTTATTGCAGAGGTGCTGATTGGCTTGGCCTTGGCCAGAGGCAGATCCAGCTTTGGAGCTGGGCTTGTTTCTCAAAGCTTCTTACAGGAGCCATGACAGTAGCTCCAGTCCCCACTACCAAAACCCCACCAGACCCAAACCCAGAACAGCTCCTTATATCCAGTCTGAAACTCCCTTGTCTCAGCATACACCTGTTGTTTCTTGCCCTCCCTCCTTGAATTTCTTTGAGGAACCTGACTCCATATCCTTGATGACCCTTGCTTCAGCTGTAGGATCTTTTAGGTGCACTGAGCCTGTCTCTTCTTCTAGGCTGACCCAGCCCAGCCCAGCTCCATCATCTTCTTCCCCCAAGGCATTCTATGATTTTCCTAGGAACTGAAATGAGGCAGACCAACCTGTAGTACCTGAGGTTAATCTTTGGGGCATTTTTGTAGAAACCTGTGGCATTTTTCTTCCTCTAGTCAAGAGAGACTTTTTTTCTCAAAGAATACAACAAGAAATGAAACCTAAATTGCTATTTTTAAGTCTTTAAAATCTTCTACATTTGTCATTAAGTACATATTTTGTTGAATAACAATAGAAATACTGAAATTACACATCTCTTCTGCAGATGGCTTAACATTGGATTTCAGCTGAAATTGTAATCATTTTCACAGTACATAAATTCTTCTAGGTATGAATTACCAATATAAGTTTCTGGCTACAGAATATGTATTGGAAATCTTCAAGAGGATTATTGTGTTGGCTCACTGTCAAGTGTTCTGTGACTTGTAAGACGTCAGTGGAAATTAGAGTTATATGGACATTAAAACATGAAAAACTAACTTGGTCAGCTGAGTAATTCTTGAATGATTCTAAATAAGCCTACACTTCACTCAAAGGAAATTCAGACTGTGTTTCAAGTGAACAGTCTAAAGATTATTCATATGAATGAATAGTGTAAACCTGAGTACACAGATTTGCTAATTGCAAATAGAAAACAGTGGTAATTAAATATGTTTCCATAGAGTTTAGAAACTGTTTTAAAATTATTTCTATTACTCTCATTACTGGAATTCATCTAAAGTTCAGTTAGTTTATATTCTTCAGGTTACGGGTCTTTAAAAAAATGTTGACACCTTATTTATACAAAATAGTTAAAATTATGGGAAAAAAAATCAATAAGATATATACTAATAAGTTCTTTTCCTGACTGGACTTTTAGGTCAGTCCTTAAATAGATATGTCTACATGACTTTTAAATCTCATTTACCTGCACAGGAAGATGGCTTTGCACTGTTTGTAAGAAGAACATTTCATTGTCTCTTCTGTCAACACTCAGTGACTTGAATGCCTACCTTTCAGTCTCATGCCCAAAGCCCTCAGGAGCTTGGAAACTAAGAACAAGTAGGTTCATCTCTCATGCATGATTTTTTCAGGTGCCTGTGGCAACACAGAAAAGCTCTAATACCGTTTTTCCACTCCTTCTGCTGAACAGTGTAAATAAGTGAGTTTTGTGGGTTTGTTATTTTCATGTGTAAAAACCAGTTTTATTGATGCTTATAGCACAAGTAGCACACCTTACTGTTCCTACTGGCTTTTAAAAATAGCCATTTCCACGTAAAATCTTCTGTGAAAAGTGGGACAACTTTACTTTTGATATCCAATCATCACTGAGATGCTGGCGATAATAAGCTTCTTGTCCTTTTTGCAAGTAAGTGAATACATGAACATGTACTTAATATTTGTATTTCTCTACATTTCTTCCAGTGTCCAGCATGTCCTTAAGAGGAATTATTCATGTTAAAAAATGGATCATATAGAATATGCAGTGCGTTAAAATATAATCTGAATGTAAAATGAGCAATGCTAAAGCTAACTAAACTAAAAAAATTATTTTCCTAGTTTGAGTCAAAATAAGGTATTTCAGGTTCATATATGTCATATGAAGTCCTTGAGGTTTTGATACAGAGTATTGTCCTTGGGGTCTCTTTCATGAGGCCTAAGACCCAAGCAAAAGAGGTGCTTGGTTGAGCTAATTAGCAGCTAATGAACAACTAATATGTATAAGAAGAGGGCTGGGTCTTTGCCCACTAAAGGAGGCTGAGCACCTAATCCTATGAAGATCAGAAGCCCAGCTCTGCTCCTTAGGACTCTGTTCTGCCTTCCATCTCAATTCAAGAGTTCCTGAGTTCAAGGATCCAGCCTCCTGAGCCTGAGTCCCAGCTGCTACTGAAATTCTCCTGCTACAGCATCAGTGGTGATGTAGTTACCATCAAGGGGGGACCCTGACCTAACCCTTGACACTTTTAAGTAGACCCCCAGAGGTTTTTGTCATTTTAATATTTAGAAAGATTTAATTCCAGAAAGGTAATCTAATAATCCTGGTCAGTAAAACTTAGCTTTCAGCAGATGTCTTTATTCAGATGAGTTGTCCTGTACATTCTGAATAATTAGATTGTACATGGGTGGCTTGAATTTCATTGCTTGGTATAAAGAACTGACTCGCATCTCTTCAGGTCATGTGAACTCAATTTGGGATCTGTAAAGTAATGGAGGGTAGACTTTGTGCACAATTCACATGCCAGACCAACAACAGGGGATTGGTAGGGGTGAGAGGCTTTAACGGATGAAAGCACTGCTGTGTTATAGACTCACGCTCTAAACCTAATTTGGAGCTAGAATGTCACCTTTTCAACTCTACCCTAGATTCAGTCACAAAGCACAATTGCTCAGGCTTTATACATGCCATGACTTTGGCCCTGGAGTCATAAGCAGAGATGTCACATTTAGTTGATCTAAAATGTATATCAACACCAGGCACCACTTACAAAATGTTTAAAAACAAGTAAAACTAAGTGCTGGGTGGTCAGAAGTTGGTTACTCTGTTAAATTGATGAGACAAAATGTGTTACAGGGTCTTGTGGGGAACAAATGAAGAAAAGAGCTGTAGATCTAATACTGCAGACCTACTCCCCTCTCCAGAGCACTAGAGAAAGAAAGAAAATGCAGGGATGTTTAATGTTCCATGTTCAGTTTTACAAGTGTTTATATTTATTCCTTTGTGGCTTTTTTTTACAGTGTTGAAAGAGGAAAGTGGTACCATAGTTATATTTCCCATTGCTTGCTTTCTTCTACAATGACCAAGAATATTTTTAGTGTTTTGCATGCCCTTCTCAATTATTGAAGGGTAAAGAATTATATGGTTTTAAAAGCTAGATAATGGCAAACAAGGAAAGGTGATGTAAGAAGGATAAGAAAGGTAGATAGAGGAAAAAAGAAGGGAGCCAGTGACCCAGAAATATATCTTGATTTTATACATTGACTAAAACACATGGAGAATAGATTTCCTACCACAGAAAAAGTAGGAAAGTGTTTAAAAAAACCAAAGACCCTGTGTTATACTATATGATTGTAATCAAACTGCCTTGTCTTGTAGTGTTAGATGGAACACAAAGGGATAATAGAGGACAGAGAGGAGAAAATTGAGGCAAAATTTGACAGAATTTGAATGCTTTATCTGAAAAAAGGTAATAAATTATTTTTTATCCTTGATTGCTTCTTGTCCTAATTAGATACATCTTGTGAAAACTTCAACAAAGTAAATGTTTGGTATATAATTATAAAATTACAAAAATATTCCTTATTATAATGAAAAGGATGTATTTTGAGCATATAATGCAAATTACTACACTTAGCCTATAGCAAAACATTCTGCATCAAAGAGCTGTGCTAGCTGAGGCAATAGTCAATGTTTAAAAAGAAATAATGAATGCAGAAAATAAAGCTTGAGTTTTAATTCTCACAGCATGTGGAAACATAGATAGTTTTATCTGTTGGGTTACATTTTTAGTCTTTGGTCATGATATAGTTCATAAACCTATAGTCCACAATTCTGGCAGACCTGGAAAAACAAACCAGAAAGAAACAGGAGTCATCATTTTAATGTATTCAAATGGATATAGTGGGTTTACTTATGCAATTATACATTTGTATAAAAATTAGAAAAGATTTCCCAAAAGAATCACAAAATCACAGACTGATTGAGGTTGGAAGGTACCTCTGGAGGCCATCTCATCCAATTCCTCTGTGCAAGTAGGGCCATCTAGGGCTGATTGCCTAGCATCATGTCCAGATGGCTTTTGAATATCCCCAAGGAGGAAGACTTCACAGCCTTTCATGGCAACCTCCACCAGTGCTCAGTCACTATCACAGTAAAAGGTATTTTCTTATGTTCAGATGGAACACCTTATGTTTCCACTGTATGCCCATCGCCTTTGGACCTGCCACTGGCCACCACTGAAAAGAGGCTCTTTTTGTCATCTTTACACCTCTCTTAAGATATTTATACACATTGATGAGATGCCTCCTGAGCTTTCTTTTGTCCAGGCTGAACAGTTCCAGCTCTCTGAGCCTTTCCTTTCAGGAGAGATGTTCCAGCCTGTCCCTGTCTCCTAAGTAAAAGAGAGACTGGACACAGTTCCTGAGGTATGGCATCACCAGTGTTGGGTATAGGGGAAGGATCATTGCCTTCAACCTTCTTGTAGTACTTTGTCTAATGCAGACCAGGATACAATTCACCTTCATTATAGCAAGGGCACATTTCTGATTCATGTTCAACTTGGTGTCCACTAGGACCCCAGGTCCTTTTCTGCCTAGCCATTTTCCAGCTGGATGGCTCCCAACAGAAATTGGTGCATGGGATTGTTCTTCCCCAGATGTAGGAATTTGCCCTTCTCTTTGTTGACCTTCACGGGGTTCATGTCAGTCCATTTATCTTCCTGAAGGAGAACTCAGAGACTGCTGAAAAAAACCTACTGCCTTGGTTGACTGCTTCTGTTACCTGTGCTATTACAGAACTACTTCTGGATAACCTTCTACAGGTGTAGGACAGTTGAATTGTTTCAGTACCCTCCACAGATTAATTAGTTCTGATTAGAAATAGACTCTGTTAGCTTTGATGCATGTTCCTGCTAACGTGGCCATCCTGCTTTAGAGCACCACTGTGCAGACACAAGATTTCTCAGAGCTGGTTTGTATTTCTGCACAATAAGTCTATCAATGTGGAACAGCATTATATGCAGATTACTTAAAAGATCACCACTTGCCTCCTGTGCTCATTCAGCTTTCTAACAATCACTTAGAATAGCTAGCTACCAACTGTAGGTATTTGGGGAATGTATAGATCAGTTCAATTTTTTCTTGTTGGTTTGGTTTTGTTTTTTGGGGGGAGGAGAGAATAACTATTTGCATTTACAAATAAAGACAAGAAACATCTATACTACAGACAAGGATATGAAAATAAGCAGCTCTGTAGATATCAGACTTGTAAGTTAATCTTTTCTGAACCAAAATAAGTATCTCTGATTCCTCGCTCCTTATGAAGGCAAAGATCTCTTTATGGTTATGAGTAAAGGCTATAGAACTGGGTCAAAGAATCTTTGTAGGGAAAACAGAGAATACATTCCTGTGATGGATTATGTCTTCTTCAGTAACACTGCTTGTAAAAATGTGTTCCAGACTTGCCTGTATTCTCAGGCTGATATACACTGATCTGGTAATGCAAAAGTAAATGTAAACCTGCACAGACAGAAACACGAAGCCAGAGAACTACATTTGGACACCTTTAGCCATAACCAATAGTTGCTTACTCCAGGAGTAGTGTCACATATTTCAACAGGCCTCATACCAGTAACGATATGTCTGCTTTCTGCTGGTGTGCCTCTTGGGCAAGTTACTTCCTAGTCAGAGTGGTAGCAGGTGGAAAAAAACTACACAACAAGAAAATTAAGTCTTTAATAGACATGTGTAAACCAAAATATCCAAAGAAGTTACCTGCAACAAAATATATCAGAGGGATAGTTCTCTCTCCTGTGAATTTCGGCCTAAATTTTAGCAAAAAAAATTTGTTAAAACTGAATGAAGTGTATCTAAGTATATTTTGAAGACTATGTAGTCTAAGCATTTTCTTTTACAAGATTCAAGAAACAGTACTGTGCATATTGGATACTGAGGTGACTTCTATTTATTTTCTCTAAGTAACACGATGAAGGCTGAAGACTGGTAAATATTTGAAAAACTAGTAAAGAGCACATAACTGAAGCTACCAGAAAACTTTGATTCAAATTCTGGACTACTTGTTAGAAGATGTCTCACAAACTTCTTCTAGTGAGAAAACCTTAAAAGAATTACTGTAAGAAGAACTCTGTGATACTTCTATCAAATTAATGTGTAAGTTTCATGTGGTATAAATGTTTTAATAGCTTTTCTTCTCTGTTTCTTACTTTATATAATTTATTAATAATATGCTGCAAGTTTTACTAAACTAAATGCATCATGGAACAGGAACAGAGAAGTCTAGCACAGTATCCCAAGGGGATCTTGATTTAAACTCTGAAGGGCATTTCAAGACTACCACATTCCCCCTCTAAGAAGATTTTTTAAAGCAGTAGATTCAAAATGCATTATACTTTTATTTTAAAACATGCTCCTACAGTATTCATTTCAACATAATTTCATGTATTTCCAGCCCTGGCAGCCCTATCTAATTCCACTGTAAACAGCTGTGTTGTACCAATACACTTAAAAGGAACTCCTGTTTCTTGTCCCATATGAACAACTCTGTGAACAGTATTATTCTGTTCTTGTTTAGTTTCTGGAATGCAATATGACAGTGTGTTTGGATAAAATTGCAAGTCATGATTAAGGGTATTCTGTATGATTTCCTCAGAACTGCTTCGGATTATTACTGAACACAACTGAATAGTGTCATGGAGAAGATGAAAGGTGTTTTAATCCTTCATTTCAAAGCAATGAAATAAATGTGAAGCCCTGTGAGGAGCATAGACAAATCTTCTGGCAGTTTTGTATAAAAATGTATATTTAAGTCCTTGCAGTTTACTAATATTGACATTTCAAGATCAAAGTTCTTTTGAATAGTTCTTTTCATCAAATATCACAAAAATTGCTCCTCTGGTCAGTAGAGATGAGCAATTGAAGTGTAAATCTGAAAGTATCAAATCTCTTGAGAGGCACCTTTCTCTCTCTCCCTCCAGTGCCTATAGAGGGAGCCTGGCTGCCACAATTTTAGTTTTGTAATTAGGTGAGCTGAATCCCCACCTTTCATGTGACAGGATGATACATAGCCAGTGGTACATTCCAGACAGTTAAGCAAATAACTTCAAATCTCTGCATCCTCACATAGTAACATGAAATTAAGGAGGTTCTCCTAATAAACACAACATGTCATTAGTAAAACAATAACACAGAAAGTGTGTGTAAGATTGTCAAATGATCCATGAGCTGAGCACAGGTTCAATATAGGCATTACTTTGTATTTGCCATTAGTGGTGATAAATGTCAAACAATAAGGCAATGAGAAAGCTATGGCATCTACCATAGTCTATTACATTAGAATGTTCAGATAACATGATTATTTTCAGACAACTGGAAGATTATTTTTTTAGTATATACCAATAACTAGAAAATAAGTAATATCAACATGGTTTCAAGAACAAATTATGCCAAGTAAATTAGTTTCCTTTTATGATAAAGCAACAAATCTCTTAGGCAGAGAAGAAACTGTTGTCACGTATTTTGAATTTCAGATCTATTCTGTGTTAAACCCTGTAAGCAAATGAAGGAAATAAATAGAGTTGCTAACCATTCAGTATAAAGCCTGAAAGTATATATTCAGTGATGCTATTCAAGTTTCTGTCTTGGATCTCATTCTGCTAGATTTATCTCTGATTTGTTTTCTGTTGTACTATATTTCTAGGTAAAGGCAGACTAGGAAGGACAGTATCAATGATGAGGGACAGGATTGCAACACAAAGAGGTCTTGACAGTTGTAAGAAGATTCTAAGAAATATGAAAATATAGAAGTATATAGAAATGTAAAAGCAGATTATTTGTTGGTAACTTAGCAGTAGAAAAGTTTTGTGTACAGAAACTTTGGCAAGAAAGAAAACCTGCAATAGAATCAAATCTTAGGTATAAGTAGATCTCTAAAGCTACAGCAGTGTTGCTTGAAAAGTTCTATGCTGGAGGTTGATCTAGTGTGTTTAATTATATGTGTTCTAAGTACTCCCAGCAAAGTCATTGAGACTACTTGGAGTACTTGAAACGTACATAAATCTTAACAATAGCAAGGCTCTAAAATCAATATGGTGTATACCTAATCACTTTATAGTAAGAAAATACTGGTGCAAAAATATAAAGTGCCTCATCTGTCAAAATCTGTTGCATCTATTTTCGTGATTAAAAATGACTACTTACAGGGCATGACTCTCCAGTAGAAGAAAGCCATCTCCTTGATCACTAAGTAGCTGATAGAGAACAGATTTTAGAGCTGCTTTGCTGGTTTTGTTTTGGTTAGTTTCCTCTACTATTTTGGAAAGTAGGAGAAGAGAACATGTCTTTCTTCTTTGTGAAAATCCTGACAGCTTCTATGTTTTGCAAAAACTGTTAGAGCCCTGCTTTACTTTGGCTATGACAATCTCAGCAACCTGTTAGTTTTCTGAGGAAAGAAAATATGAAGTTAGAAAAACTTGCTAATGATAATCGTTGAAAATCATCTGTCTGTCTTTTAAAAAGGAACTTTAAGTACCATTTAGAAAAAATTCTGGTTTTGCTTTTATTTATTTTTTTAAATCAGCAAGGATGAGATTCTATTTGAATTTTTAAACAGTTTATGATAATGGCCTAAACTTACTAAGGTTTGTTGTAATTGTTTAAGTATATAAAACTGAATATGTTGACTGGTGAATGATCCTCGGAGACAGAGGGTAGGGTTATATATCTTTAGAGTTCAAACACCTCTAATTACTGGGCTGTAGCTCTGAAATGCTGTTTATTTCTACATGAAAATTCCAACAATGTATCAGTATTGCTGTAGTTGAGCATGAAATCACCTCTCTATATCAAGGTCAAGTCTTCTATCTAATCAGATATTAACATATTCATTCTGATTGTCTTGAAATCCATTCTCCCTCAGGGACTGGAGGATAGGGTTAGTGACCCTTA
Source organism: Bucco capensis (assembly GCA_013396975.1). Classification (NCBI taxonomy): domain Eukaryota; kingdom Metazoa; phylum Chordata; class Aves; order Piciformes; family Bucconidae; genus Bucco; species Bucco capensis. The sequence continues at coordinate 457,443 of VWZO01005334.1, read as the reverse complement.
ATTATGGTAGTAGAGAAAGAAGCTATTAATGAGATAGTGCCCTTTGGCTCAAAACACAGAATAAAAACAAGAAAGAAAACCCTAAACCAACAACAAAATAGAAACAACCACCACAAAAAAACCCACAACCAACTGACCAAACAAAAATTGCCTTTGAGTGAAATGTGTTGAATTTGAACTCAACATTTACAACATTTGGGAGTATATGTATCAGTCAATATAGACTCCCAAGTTCTGCTTTGTTCTGGTTTTGTTCACCTGTGCTGTCTATATAAATATTGTCTTATGAGGAGTGGCTAAGGGAACTGGGATTGTTTAGTCTGGAGACAAGGACACTCAGGGGAGACCTTACTGCTCTCTACAACTACTTGAAAGGAGGTTGTAGTGAGATGGTGGTAGGTCTCTTCTCCAGGGTTAACAATGAGAGGACTAGAGGAAATGGCTTCATGTTATAGCAGGGAAGGCTTAGATTAGATATAAGGAGGAATTTCTTTACTGAAAGGGTTGTTTAGTCATGGAATAGGCTGCCCAGGGAGATGGTGGAGTCACCTTCCCTGGAGGTGTTTAAGAAACATTTAGATGCTCTACTTAGGGACATGGTTTAGTGGTATGGTAGGACTTCATGATCTTAGAAGACTCTTCCAACCTTTGTGATTCTGTGATTCTGGTTTTTTGAAGATCAAGGAAATGGTGTGATATCAGAATTTAAGCAGTTCTATTTGAAGTAAATCTCCTCCCTATTATCATTTTAAGCATTTTTAAAATATCATCTTTGTATTACAGAAAAGACATATTTGCAATTACTGTTACTTTACTCCAGCAGAGATTTCTTTATTCTAGTAGTATATTCCTCAGTCATTTAACGTTATTTCAAGTTTTAACTTCCTTTGCCTGTAAGCAATTGTTTCTCAGGGGACAGCCTGTTGCCATTAAGTGAGGTTACTGATTGATGAAGGCAGGTCTTCTTTTGATTATCAAAAAGAAAACACAGAATTGTAAAAATCTGAGTCAATGTTTTAATGAATATAACAAAAAAGAAATTGACTTCAAGGAATAAAGCAATTCATATAAATAACTTATCAAAAAGATTTTCCTCATCTGTGATAATTTTATTTTTGCTGGGACAAGTGTTCAAGATGTTGTGAAGGTTTCACTCACCTTTAGTGAGCAATTGTCAGTGATTCAGACTCAAGAATGGGAATTAAAATCCTTGACCTTGCAAGATGTTTGAGATGGATGAAGGCATAAGTACCCATTATGGTACACAATTTTTTTGAGTGTACATTTGCTTATACAAACAGTCTATTAGAAGGAACCTTAATATTTGTTAGATAACTATGTAGAGAGAGAATAAAACTGAAGAACACCTAAAAAAACAGAGGGTAGGGAAATTTTTTGTACCAGTGAAAATTATATACTATATAAACCATACCCTAGAGTCAAAATATGTCTCTATAGTAATCATTCAAAAACTATTGATTTCCAGTGATTACAAAATAGGTTAAAAAAAGCAATGAAAAGGATATAATCAACTAGATTGAATAAGTTCTAATCTCTGGAGAAAACAGTATAGGAACAGAATTTTATATGAGACATGGGCATTCATAAGTTCTCTAAATGTTTATCTTCATATAATATACATATGCACTGAATCTGGTTAGGAATTCTCTTAAAGGACTAAAGAAGATCTGAGATCTGGATCCTTTCAGAAATCTAGCCTGTCAAGAATGATCTTGAGAGTGTATTTGAGATTGGAGCAACACATAATTTGGAATGGCAATTCTGCCTTTCTCTTATCCTAGTAAAGATTTTACCAACTCTGCTTATCTAACCAAGAGTAGAGTATACCTCTTCACTTAAAATAATCACTCTATTACCTCATAAATGCCTGAATAAATCAGTGCTGAGAAAAGCAGGAAAAGTAGACATCTAAGGTAGCTGAACTGTCCTACCTTCTTCTAGGACTGATATTTTCATTCTTATATTCTGAGCTTTAATACTGATGCACCCCAAACCCAAATCCTCTCACACAGTGAAACTGAAAATGCTACTTCAAAGGAATGTAGAGAAGATTATCAAGTATTTTAAATGTTGTAGTATTGCTCATGAGTCGTGAATATAAACAAATTAGATTCTGTAAAACAATCCTGACTCTTTTACTAATTTTCGTCAGAAGTTGATAGAATAATGCTTCAGTGATTTTTCTGTTTTTTTCTAATTAAACAGACAAGCAAACAAAAAAAATCCCAAGATTAAAAAGCATATAGAGCCCAAGAGAAATTTAATTTAAAATGAATTTACAGAAGGACATAAAAGTAGTTTACTGTCTCAGCTTAAATAAAATTGTGTACAGTGAAGAATATTCCTAAGAGTAGGGGAAGAGAAAATTGTGTCTAGAAGAAATGAGTGTGTGCCTTGCTGTGTTTCTCTCAGAAGCTAGGGGAGTTGGGGAATGGGAGAAGGATAACAAAAAAATCCCTTCCAAATTTCAAGAATCCTTGCAGTGACATCCAGAAAACATCCCTGCAAGTAAGTCTTCATAATTTCTCTCTTCATGTGCAAGTGTAAAACAATCTTTCCATAAAAGATAATCTCAGTAAAGCTTTCCTCTTCTGAAAGTATATACTGGGTATGCATGACAAGAGCATAATTCGTGGGTGGTTTTGCACAAACACCAGGAAAAAATCATGTCAAGTGAGCACCAGACTCTGGAATAGATAAACTATTAAATAAACTAAATAAATATACCATTAAATAAATTAATCAACAGGTAATACCAAAAGGGTTTTCACATGATATTTTCCTTTTTGTGGAATACCAACTAAAAAGTGTCTACAGAAATAATCTACAAGATATGGTCTACTCTTGAGGTGAGAGCACACCTTTTCAACATAATAGGATCTTATAAGAAAGGATGAGCCAAGAACTAATATCTTGGCAAGAAATTTTTTAGTGTGTTTTATTTGGTATTATAAGGTATCACACTGAAACCTAAAATTCTATAGATTTTATGTTGAAATTCCAACACATTTTTTCTCTTACATCTTTATCAGTCCAAACTGAAATTTTGGGTAGAAAGGGATGGGTTACAGGAGCTAACCTAAGCCATCACTAATACATGTGACTCACCTGGAATGCTGAAGACCTAAGTTAGTCTTCCTGCTCTGTCTTATTTCAAACAGTAACTTTGAACCTGCATCTTTTACATTCAAGGTGGGTACCATTATCAGCAAAGCTATAAATTTGTCTCTTTCTCTGACCTAATGAATATTCATTTATATAAACAAAGTAGGACAGTCTTAGTAAGAATGAATGAAAGAGAGAACAATTTTGATTATTCATATGTGTTATACTGATTACAGGGGCTACAAACTCAAAATGAAAGCTGACATTCACTCATTTTGCCAAAAGGGAATCACAAAAAGCATGTTAAATGCAAACAGGCAAACAAGAATGGTAAATACTGATAAAATTACATGTTTTAAAGGCTGGGGTTGTCTGAAAGAATGGCTTGTTTCAGTAATAGCTTGAGTAGATAGAATTTGTAATTTCCAGCAAATGGATTCTTCTGTAGTCCTTATGACCCCCTCCCACACCATTCCTGTTAATTCAGACACTGCTTGTGCTGCTACTGTCAGCTCATCACAGCTGTGAGATGAGTCCTTAACTGGATGCATCTTTTCCAAGATGTATGTTACAGCCAGTCATTTGTCTTGTATCTGCAAAAGAAAAATGACAATCTTTGTGAATCTCACAAACGTAACTTCTTGTGCCTGCCAGGGTATCAGTCCCCAATGCTTTACAAGCTGCTGTTGCATATCTGTCTCAGTTCTGGATGTCTGAATCTAAATGACTTTTGTTACTGTTCAGATTAATTTAACCTTTCTTCAAAAGCTATCGTATCCATTTTAAAGAGGAAAAACTGATCCATACATACCAGAGTTATGATGAAGTACTGCCAAAATGAAAAACTAGAGGTGTAAGTGAAAGTTTCAATGGCTAGAATTGATAAGATTAAAAAAAAAAGTTTAAGATAAAGCTAAAAAAACAAATTCCGTTTAGGTTTGGGTTTGTTACTGAAATGTCTACTCACTTTTATAGATAATTCTAAGTAATGAGTACTGAAAACCTTGTAATTTTTACTTTCAAACAACAAAGCTGTTACTGATTTTCAAAGTGAGAGATTGCAGAGTTGTTACTGTGATACTGCAGGTTATCTATAAAACTAGAAAGACATTAACTATGCTTAGGCTGCCTTTCCAAGACATGCAGTCTTTCCAAGAATGATACTTACTGTGAAATGCAAATGAGACTGGAATTTCCTGCAATGATAGTAAGAAGAAGAATCACATTGTCTGATGAATAACCAGAGTGGTATAATAAAGTGATAAAGAAGTATTTCTGAAACAAATCTTCCCCCCCCTCTAGATGCTTCCACTTCTCTTTTTCCTTCTGGAAATTGACACAAAATTACCAACACAGGGTTTTCCCTGACCTTACAGAAAAGGCCTGGGACTGGGTTTATTCTGCTGCAAGGTGCCAAAAGGAAGAGAGCTGCTAAATGTGAACTGTCAGTGTGGAACTGGTGGGGAACTTCTGGAGGTGGTTGGAAGAAGACCCAGTGAGGAGTTCAGATGTGATAAAGGATTTCAAGGCTTAGAGCACTACTGCCCCAAAATGAGGTCATGGCTCTTCATTTTCATATTGCACAGCAGCTTCCACTAGAGAGGAAAGTCTCTAGTAATATTAAATCAGTTGAAGAGTAAGAAAGGAAGGAGATCTACATCCTTCACCCACAGCTTTTCAGGCCTGACTGATTGCCTGTTCAAAGATTTAGTGATAATGCTTACTGAGATCAGAGGATGACATTTTTGGTCTCAGCTCTGTGCAATGTTCAGATGTCATTACCTACTGTGGTGCCTGTCTGTGTTTCAGAAAGAGTCTGGTTGCAACCTAACTTCAGAGATGCTTTGTGATCACAACTCTCTTCCTGGAAGAGAGCATATATATCACAGAAAAGCTTCTCCCTGTATCACAGTACATTCAAAATGAGACTTAGGCTGAAATAAATGTTAACTACAGAAAAATTAGAACACTGGGGGAGGAAGAAATTAAGCAGTTAAAAAACTTAGTAAAGATCTCTCAATGTGGTTATGAAATTGCATTTTATAGTCAGTAGTGGCAATAGATCAAAAAGGAAAAGAAATGCCTGGGTGACTTTGGCACAACAGAAGTAAATAAATACCTGCATATTTTACAAAGGTGATTAATCAACCTCCAAATCTTCCTGAATATTGTTTAGCAGCAAATAGGCAAAATGATGGAACAGAAGCTGGATAGCAGTTTTCTGTTCTTAAATTTCTTTTAAAAGGAGCATGGATAAAGCACCTTGCATGGCAGACTTCACATACTGCTGGGGAAAGTGTTAGTTATGAGATCTGAACAACAGTTTGCAATCACAGAACCATCCATCTGAAGCATTTGTAAGCTTAAGCCTACAGTGGTTTTATCACCTTTAAATGCTGAATAAATCCCAAGGTGTTGGATGCATTTTGTTGGCCAACTATGCACTTCTATTCGTTAAACATCAGTTTACTTACTGCTTTTGAGACAGAAACATAAGAATATGAAAAAAAGAAGCATCTCTCACCTTACATATGACTCCATCAACTACTTCTACTTGGTGATTTTCCTACATTGCTAGCTTGGACTTTAAATGTTCTTGTCCTCTCACTCCATTGCTTACAGTGCTTTCATGCTAGATGATCATCAGAATCCCTTCTGGAATGGGTAGCTCCTTCTCTGAGAAAACCAAGCAATTGTTCCTACAGGCAGTAAGAACCAGATGATGCCAGCTCTCAATTCTTCTACCTAACTCAGTCCCCAGGCTTTCTTCCAGCAATTCTTATGCCCTAACATATGGCATGCATCATGTGCTAGAAGCATGATGTAAGTAGCCACAAAGACCTCCAGTCATTTACCCAGCTAGAAACTGTTGTAAGCAGTTTGCAGTGTGGGCACAAGTCAACGCCTAGGAAATTGCACAGGCCATGTGCTTTTCTCAAAAGGACTTTGAACTCTGGCACTCTGCTCTGAGAGGGAAGAAACTTTAGCCATAGGGACACAAGCTGGATCATACCACCCAGTCTTGGAAGCACAGGACAGCCATTGGACTACTTTGTTTGCTTTCGTTTATTATGAAGACAAAGTATTAGGTGACAACTTAACAGGGATGATAATGATCCATTTTTTTTTTACATATTTTTGTCATTATTGTCTTTATTAAAATTCTGATATGGTCTGGCAATAAATAACAATTGAAGAAGAATTCAGTGAAAGTGTAAACCTGTTCCAACTGCTGTAGGTAATGCAGGAGATAATGATGTAGACTTGAAAGTAGAGCACTTCTTTAGCAAAAGGGAGGGTAATTATCCTGTAGAGAAGTTATTCCTCTCTGCTACTCATCTTGACCTATCACTTTTACCAAGGTATCATGAGCAGAAAGATGATACCTAATTTTTTTTCCGCAATGACATTGTTTGATTTGTTAGTTACTGAAATACATGTGAGGAAAGGAGCAAGTCATGAGTTCCTTTCAAGTTATGCTGTTTAATGCAAGATCAGGGGACTAATTATTTTAGTATTATCTTCCATTATTCAGGCATGGCTAAGGCCCTGAACTTGGTGTATAGATATTGCTAAGGGATAATAAAAGGCAATTATGGCTGTAGTTTTCTGTCTCATAAACACAGCACAAGACTATAGTCAAAAGCATGCTAATTATGTAGACTTAAAGCCCATAATCACAGTAAGAGGTCTATCTGGAGCACATATTTTCAGATTCATAGGACATTCTATACCTTACTCAACACAGCAACTAGCAAGCACTTTCAAATGGGAATATGCAGGTAATCAACCCTGCATGACTACATAGCCCTTTATAGCTCATAGGAAGAGAGCAAGACCTGATGCATGTCATGTTAATAACATGCTATGGTAATGTCTATATGTAAATACTTCTCCCACATGATCTCAAGAAACTTTAGCAGGAGCTATGAGTGTGTTTCATCTATATTTAAATGAAGGCATGTTCTAGGGGGAAAAAAAGGTGTAAGGATTTATGTGTTGTCTTACACTTGAATGTAAGATGTTAAATGCACTTTCTGTGCACAGTCACACCATGTAATGTATATATATGTCCATTACCATTATCTTATGAACAAGTGGAGATTTGACTTCGTGTTTGTCAAGTGACCTCAAATGCTGCATGAAGGCCACAGGGATGCTAAGAAGTAAAGGCTGCCTATGGCAAACAGAACCATTTTTGGACCTGCACTGTGCTATCCAGTGGTTCAGAGTTCTGACAATCCTTTTTGCTACATCTCTGCAAAACCATTTCTCTATGTATTTTTTTTTACCTACTCCAAATGATGTATTTTAGAATTACATTTTGAAAAGGATGAAAAATATCTTGGACAGATTGCAGTGCAGATGCAATGCTATAACTCAATTTGTTTAAACAACTTGGGTGTTTTTTTTCCACTGGCAGAAAGCAAGCAACTATCTGGGAATTGCTTCACTTTGAACAGAATGTATTACTTTATGCAACAAAGAGTTTAATTAATTCTTGAAATTTTATGGGTTTTTTTAGGTTTTCTTTGGTTGTAAGTAAATTTCAGGATGTCATTTACTCCATTACATTTGAAAAAAAGTAAAATGTGTCACCTTTTTTTTTTTTACTTCTTCAGATTTCATCTCCCTCCAGGCTTTTTCATTATATTTGGCAATAATTCAAGAAGTCATCAATTGGTTAATGTAATACTACATGAATAAAACCCAGACCATAAATTGCATCCATCTCTAGTCATAATCTAAGGGAAATGTAAAATGAGAGTGGCCAGGTTGTGTTACAATATGTAGGGGATTGTGGTACAAAGACTCCAATGATTCATAGACAAATAGATTATTTGTACCTAGATAGAAAACATCAAACTTCTTACTTCACTGGGCTAGGTGATATCTACTTTGTACAGCAGTGTGATTGGACACAGTACTGACTACAAGGTGTCCACTTTTAGGAAACTGCATCTGTGAGAGTTTTGGATCTTTAAGCTGTAATACTTTTCTTCATACACATCATCTCCTTTAGTTGTTGCTATCTACAGAATTCTATTAGGTCAGTAACAGACTATGATTTTGTATGCTAGATCTCAAATCCCACAACAAAGCTGTGCTAAAGGTACTTCTTCATCTGTATGATACTGCTTTGCAACTTAGAACCACCCCTGAGAAAAGGTAGAGGATAACTATCAGCTCCAGGCAGTTCTTACTTTTCTACCCCTAGCCACTCTTTTTTTGCCATGCTGTTTTCATTCAAAAAAAACCACCCCAAAATTATGCATCATATCTGAATTGTAGATTAAAAGTGGAAAGTTGTAGACAGAACAAGAAAACTAGAAAGAAGCTAATTTCCCGCCATTATTGTGGGCATACATTCAGCTCCTTTTATTCTGACTGGCCATCCACATTTTGATTTCTAAAATACAACATTCTAATTACCTTCTCCTTACATTGCCTTGACACTGCACCAGTTAGTTTGCCTATTCTATTTAAAAGCTGAGCCTTTTGACTTTTGTCTTAACCACAATTTTTTGATGATGCAAATGCCTGTTAATACTAGGTAGCTGGTATTTTATCATCCTTAGAATATTTACAGGCAGTCATGTTTGTGTTTGAAAATATCACTTTTATTTGTCATTGTATTTTCAACATACAAGAATCAATTAATATGCAAAGCTATTTGCTGGGTATGGTGAGGGAAAGCCTTTAAAGAATATATGCTTTGGTTTTTTTAGACACAAAAAGGCATTAACAATAAATCCTAAGTCTTTTATTATCATATAATTTAAGTGTTTCTGACACAGATGTTTGTATTTATAATTGAAAATCTAATTTGACTTCAGATTTCCCAGGAGAATGTACATAATACTTAGACACTTGGAGAAAGAGAAATTATGTTTAAAAGTGATTATAAAAGAGAAGCACAAGCAATTAAAATATCCAAAACTTTGTTAAATTGTTTATGATTCTTCTATGCCTCTAATTGATTGCTGGTTCTCATTTAGTGGTGCAGCTTACTTATTAAGCAGAGAATTCCTTCTTGCCTCTTGAATAAAGATTCCAAAATGATATAGTAAATATAATTTGACTAAAGTGGCTTCAATTGCTCGTGCTGTGCTTTTACTTTATTTAATATAGCATCTTAACCCTGTTAGAGATTTCTAATCAATTCTGTTTCCTTTAGTATGACATAAGGGTCTTTCACTTTATGATAAGGCCAGTAACATCAACATTAAGCCTTTCTAAACTGAAAGCTACCCAGTCTAGCTCCTTTGATATTCTTCGGTGGACAAGACTGGGGAGGAAAAAAAAATAGCATAAAAATGTTGGTATTTTCAGTGTCTGGAAAATAACTATGTCACACACTTGCTGGTGTGAGGGCTACTAGACTTTTAAACCAGAAAAGTGCCCTTCTTTCCTGTGTTTGATTCTAGACACTGTATTTTTTCCTTTATAACACTGGTAATCTTTTCCTCTGACAGATGCATGACTGAATAGACTGATATACCAGGGCAAGAAATTTTAGGTGACATGAATATTTGTGTAAGCTTTATTTAACACTCTTTAATCTTTCTATCATGGTGATAATAAGTTAGTTATCTGCCTGTGAGGTCTGCATGACAGGTTTCTGAGAGGAAAAAAAATACAATTTTTAGTTTAAGATGCCACTTCGAATAAAGCTGGACTTGAAATGGAGAAGAAATCCCATCTTTTGTTTGCCAAGTGCTGTATTTTAGCAATCTGCATGGCTGTTGCCAGTCATGCAGCTGTATGGCAACAAAATGACAGCCTAATCACACATATGACTGCCTACTGAACTTTTTTTCTGCCAAGCCTTTAATCTCAAACCAAGAGCAAGGTGGAAAATATACTTCTGATGCCAATTTTCTACATGCATTTCTATCTACTTTGTAGCAAGGATACATTTCTGGTTATGTCTTCAATCCATCAACTGCCATTGTACTTTTTTTTGTGCTTGTCTTCGCTAATTTAGAATTATGTTAAATTTAGTAAAATATATTCCTATCTAGCAATTAACAGTTCCAATCTGAGAGTCGTACTAGGCATGCTTCTTGAGTGTGTACATAGTAAAGCATATTAGTGCATTCTCCTAAAATATCTCTGTGTGTATCTATGTCCTAGTTTGAGTCAAAACAAGATATTCCATGCCATATATGTCATAGTCAGTCCTTGAAACTTTGACATCAAGTTTGGGCCTTAGGGTCTCTACACAACTCCTAAGACCCAAGCAAAACAGGTGCATAAATAAGCATATTTAACACCTAATTAACAGCCAGTACAAATAAAGAGAGATTTAGGTCTCTATCCTTCTTGAAGGTTGAGCACTTGAGCCTTGTGAGGATCAGAACTCCATTTCTGTTCCTACAGGAGTTTATTCTGCCTTCCATCTCAATTCAAACATTCCTAAATTCCAGGATCCAGNTATTCTGACTGGCCATCCACATTTTGATTTCTAAAATACAACATTCTAATTACCTTCTCCTTACATTGCCTTGACACTGCACCAGTTAGTTTGCCTATTCTATTTAAAAGCTGAGCCTTTTGACTTTTGTCTTAACCACAATTTTTTGATGATGCAAATGCCTGTTAATACTAGGTAGCTGGTATTTTATCATCCTTAGAATATTTACAGGCAGTCATGTTTGTGTTTGAAAATATCACTTTTATTTGTCATTGTATTTTCAACATACAAGAATCAATTAATATGCAAAGCTATTTGCTGGGTATGGTGAGGGAAAGCCTTTAAAGAATATATGCTTTGGTTTTTTTAGACACAAAAAGGCATTAACAATAAATCCTAAGTCTTTTATTATCATATAATTTAAGTGTTTCTGACACAGATGTTTGTATTTATAATTGAAAATCTAATTTGACTTCAGATTTCCCAGGAGAATGTACATAATACTTAGACACTTGGAGAAAGAGAAATTATGTTTAAAAGTGATTATAAAAGAGAAGCACAAGCAATTAAAATATCCAAAACTTTGTTAAATTGTTTATGATTCTTCTATGCCTCTAATTGATTGCTGGTTCTCATTTAGTGGTGCAGCTTACTTATTAAGCAGAGAATTCCTTCTTGCCTCTTGAATAAAGATTCCAAAATGATATAGTAAATATAATTTGACTAAAGTGGCTTCAATTGCTCGTGCTGTGCTTTTACTTTATTTAATATAGCATCTTAACCCTGTTAGAGATTTCTAATCAATTCTGTTTCCTTTAGTATGACATAAGGGTCTTTCACTTTATGATAAGGCCAGTAACATCAACATTAAGCCTTTCTAAACTGAAAGCTACCCAGTCTAGCTCCTTTGATATTCTTCGGTGGACAAGACTGGGGAGGAAAAAAAAATAGCATAAAAATGTTGGTATTTTCAGTGTCTGGAAAATAACTATGTCACACACTTGCTGGTGTGAGGGCTACTAGACTTTTAAACCAGAAAAGTGCCCTTCTTTCCTGTGTTTGATTCTAGACACTGTATTTTTTCCTTTATAACACTGGTAATCTTTTCCTCTGACAGATGCATGACTGAATAGACTGATATACCAGGGCAAGAAATTTTAGGTGACATGAATATTTGTGTAAGCTTTATTTAACACTCTTTAATCTTTCTATCATGGTGATAATAAGTTAGTTATCTGCCTGTGAGGTCTGCATGACAGGTTTCTGAGAGGAAAAAAAATACAATTTTTAGTTTAAGATGCCACTTCGAATAAAGCTGGACTTGAAATGGAGAAGAAATCCCATCTTTTGTTTGCCAAGTGCTGTATTTTAGCAATCTGCATGGCTGTTGCCAGTCATGCAGCTGTATGGCAACAAAATGACAGCCTAATCACACATATGACTGCCTACTGAACTTTTTTTCTGCCAAGCCTTTAATCTCAAACCAAGAGCAAGGTGGAAAATATACTTCTGATGCCAATTTTCTACATGCATTTCTATCTACTTTGTAGCAAGGATACATTTCTGGTTATGTCTTCAATCCATCAACTGCCATTGTACTTTTTTTTGTGCTTGTCTTCGCTAATTTAGAATTATGTTAAATTTAGTAAAATATATTCCTATCTAGCAATTAACAGTTCCAATCTGAGAGTCGTACTAGGCATGCTTCTTGAGTGTGTACATAGTAAAGCATACTAGTGCAATCTCCTAAAATATCTCTGTGTGTATCTATGTCCTAGTTTGAGTCAAAACAAGATATTCCATGCCATATATGTCATAGTCAGTCCTTGAAACTTTGACATCAAGTTTGGGCCTTAGGGTCTCTACACAACACCTAAGACCCAAGCAAAACAGGTGCATAAATAAGCATATTTAACACCTAATTAACAGCCAGTACAAATAAAGAGAGATTTAGGTCTCTATCCTTCTTGAAGGTTGAGCACTTGAGCCTTGTGAGGATCAGAACTCCATTTCTGTTCCTACAGGAGTTTATTCTGCCTTCCATCTCAATTCAAACATTCCTAAATTCCAGGATCCAGCCCCCTGAGTCTGAGTTCCATCTGCTGCTGAAGTCCTCCTGATACAGCATCAGTGGTGAGGTAGTTGCCATGAAGGGGGCTTTGGTTGTGGTATTGGTTTTGTGTGTGTGTATATATATATATATACTTCATTCTCTTGTTATTATTTTCATTACAGTAGTTTAAGATTCATTTCCAATCCACAAGTCTCTCTCTCTGTTAATTTCCCCTTTTCCTTCCTGGAGCAGGAGAAAAGGGGATAATAGAGAATATCTGTCCCTGGATTAGTGGTTGGCCCAGCCCCAACCCTTGAGGACATACAACATATTGGCAATCAAACTTTTGTTTTTAAAGAAAGGGAAGTTTAATCTAGATAAAGATAAATTTCATGCTAACATTAAGTATAATGGCAGGTTAATAAATGCCAGAATCTACACTGTTGGAAGCTTTTGCAGCCCTAAACCAACCCTTTGTTAACTTTCATAATCCTTCTGGGAACCTCTTTCTATTTTGCATCTTCAATGTCTGGTAACAGTTGTCATGAGTTAGATATGCCTTAGATTAATCTTTGTTTTTAAAAACAAACAAACAAACATACATGACCTCCAAAACTACTTGATAATTCATTTCCTTCCACTTCATGTATTTTTTAAATTAGCAAGTATTTCTTGTAAACTTTTTACACACAAGACTTTAGAAAGACTATATTTCCCCAACATTTTCAAGCAGCAAATACCTAGTTATATGTCGCCTATTAGACCATCAGTTCCACCCTACATCCTCCTTGAACACAGTAATGCAAGCTAAAAACATGGATACATGATGAATGGCAAGTGGTATGATTATATTTTCTCTTTATTCTCTATTCCATTCTTAATTTGGGGTGGGTTTTTTTTTGTTTTTATTGTTTTTTCTCCCCATCACTGAGCATTCAGCTGTTGTAGTGAGCACTCTGCCTGCAATCATTCCTGAATCTCTTTCTAAAGCAGTAAAAGCTGATTTGAAGTCTGTGATTGTGTGTGAATAGTCAGAGGAACATTATTTTGTACTTACATGATGCTGAATTTTATCTGTCAATCATCTTTGACTATCCTAAACAAATTTGTGACATTTATTTGTTGTTTTTTTTTCAAATACCCCCCCTTTTTTTTTTTAGGTTAGTCTATAGAAAAGTTTGTGTGTGTGACATTTGGCCATGTGAGCAATAATGATGTTTATCATATTTTACATTAATTTCTAGGTACAGGTGACTAAAAGGATTCTTAGACTTATTCTAGGAGACATCTTAAAGCTAAATGATCAACACTGGGTCGAGCCCTGGGTTATCTCACAGATGCTTTTAAGGGAGATTTTGTACTCTTCCTTTGGAGCTACTTGTTTTGCACTCCTGCAGATTGACATGAATTATCATGTTATATTGACCTAAAGAAGTATATGTACAAGTTTCTGTGCTCAGCCTTACTCTTGCTGCAATTGTTGAGAGTCTTCAAGTCCTCACTCTGAAGAACCTGAAGTAAACCCAAGCTTTTAAAATGTTGTTAGGATATTTCTTGGCTTTCTACAGAAAGAGGGGAAAATGTGTTGTTTTATTCATGCTTTCAGACATCACAAGCCTCACTTTCCATTTGCTGAAACTTGTTTAGTAGGTCCTTTTAAATAACAAAACAGTTGGTGTTTTATATTGTTGCATGCCAGAAACTCCATTAGCAACAGGCTTATTGCTGAAATAATGATTGGTCCATTATAGTACTTCTGGGTTGTAATACAGCAGCTTTGTGCTATCTGTCATTCAAACATATGCACAGGGAGAAAAAAAAAAGTCCAATCTTACAGTACTATCTTCTGTTTTCACTGTTCATACTGATACAATTCTCTGGAAAACAGTTTTATTTTATGTAAGCTTCAAAATACCACCTGATACTTCACATTAGTGGCCAACATGTTCAAATTATGTGGGAGACTTACACGCTTCATGAGGACTACTGAAAATATCAAATGTCTTTTCTAGGGGATCTGACAAAAAAACCCTAAACAAATTAAAACCAGAAACCTCTCTTCTCTGTGGGTGCTCTATTTTGTGTGTGTGCGTGAACACTCATGAGCGTTAAGACGGAGAAACCAGTAAGTAGGAAAGGAGGTGTGAGCAGTGGCTGCTGGAGTAGGACCATGGTATTTAGGTGCCAGCAACTGGAGAACAGAGGTACCTGGGGCCAGCAGATAAACTGTGTATCAAAGACCAGCTCCTGGACAAATGTGTCTGTGTTAGTGTGGACTGAAGTTCTGGCCATCTGGAGAGGAAAACCAGGCCTAGAACATCTGTGCTGTGTTTGTACAGAAGCCTGTAAAGGCACTACTCCCTGTCTGTGTTAACTCTGTGGTCAGCCATGCTATTGCAGTGGGTATGGGTGTGTTTGTATGTGCTGAGATTGTGCTTACCCTCTCTGTGCTTACCTGGGGTTATGGTACTGAAGCAGATGCAAAATTTAGTCAGGGACATAAGAGCCTACCTTTCCCTCCAATCCCAAAACAGCTGGCAACCCCTAAGACTTTCTAACTGTATTACATTACTTGTTATAATTATTATATACACAAGGCTTGACTAAAAAAGTAAAGTAAAACATAATGTTCTGCAAGGCTAAATGCTTACATAGCCTTGATTGAAGAAAAAATATTAAAAACTGTAAAATCATTTCAATTGTCAGTGCTGTTTCAGTATAATTTTGGTAAAACTGGAGAAAAAAAAAAGAGGTGCCTGGTTACATTAACAATATGGTTACCTGTAGAGATTGGAAAAATATATGCAGGAGATAACACAATGCCAGGAAAATGCAGAACTGTACAAGAGATAACAAAAAGAGAGATATGCGAAAGGCAAGAGAGTCTAGAAAATTATCTAGTGATAGAGAAACACACTGGAACATACATATTCAAGCAGCTGCAGCAGAGTATAAGACAACAGCCAAAAAAGCCTATAAAACTTTGGGTTGCAAATGAGGAATCACACAACAGTTGAAGCACTGCAAAGAAAACAGTGTTTCTGTCTTTACTGAGCAAAACATGAAGTCTACAAGATTGGGCAGCTCAGTACCCAAGATATACCTAAGAAAGGGAATGAAATTCAGAGGGGAGCAAATCAGAAACAAAAGGACAACTATGGTATTAGCTGGATATGAACTTTCAGTGATTCAGAACAGAAAATTTTCCATTACTGTATTTTCTAAGGTCTATTTCCCATCTACCTTGCACTTCCCAAGACAATGTTTTTATCCCACATGAGGAAAGAAAGGGATTATTGCAAAGTTTAATCATTTTGACTGCAAAATATACTCTCTTGTTTATAGGTCACTCTGGACATAAAGAGGTAGTTTTCATATCTTGCCATATTTCTAAACTACTCTGATACAAACAGATGGATTTTCTGCTATTATGCTTGCTATATGCTTCCATATTTGTAAGAATTTTACAGTATGCATAAGGGATAGAATCTAATGACTGATGCTTAATGAGAATTATAGCTTATTAGACTCTTCAGGGCCTCCGCTTCTAGAGTAACACTAAATAAAACTTTGAGTCATCTAATGAATTATTCCAAACTGAAGTCTTACCATTTCGGCAGAGAAACATGTCCAAAACAGTATCTGTTTTCATCCTGGCACCCCCCCCAGGACCAGAACTCCACAGATGTAATTCCTTCTAACATTTCCTATTCTGACATTTGTTTCTGCAAAGAACCATAACAGGAAACTGAAACATACACATATCCCTACCCTATCTGCTTTATTTACTAGACAAAACAGATTTGAGTGCTTATTATCCACTTCTTATTTCTCATCAATCTATTATTTCTGCAAGGGTCCATACATGCATACATACAAATAAACGTAAGTATATAAGTATGAATAAAGATCTTGTGCTTAATTATGATTTTTTTGAGGCACTTACCTTTGGGGAGAAAAATGGAAGGCTTAGAATGCAAGTTTTTGATCTAGTTATGCATGAGATTTGATATGCAGGCAAGATTGTTATGTGCACTGATTTTTTTTGACAGAAGTAGGTTGTATCTCTTATAGTTGGATTGAAAATATACCATGATTTATCTGTCCTTTATGAATTTATCTGAGAAATGAAACAAGAGGAATATATAGTTACCTTCAATCTGGAACAGGATTGATAAACCAACTTGTTTTGAGAGACTTATATTTGTGTCAATGTAATTATTTAAAGCAACCAAAATAGTAGTTTTGTACTGAAGAACAGGGAGAACAGAGCTATTTAATTCATGTAGCTGTCTTTAAAAAAAATGGTTTATGTTTGGTTGTTTTGTTTGTTTGTAAGGGTTTTTTACATATGTTCCTCTACCTATCTTTGTATTTCTAACAATTAGTTGATTACCTTAGACTCCTTTTAAAGTCAACATGAGGAACTAAAAGATTATGAAAGGAATTAATCTCCAAGATTATAGTCACATATTTTAGGATAAGAATAGCTTCCTGGAAGTGGCCATTTCTTTCTACTAGCTGTTAATGGAGTCTGTAATGATTTACGTACACACATCATGTTTAGCCTTCCAGGTTAGGGGTAATGAATCCCATCATTATTTTTTTGTATATTTTCAAAGGATTTTAGAGGAGCTTTAGCCTTTAGTACTTTACCTTAAATTATTAATTATAATTTCTATATTCTCTAGGGTTCACATTCTTCATTGCCATTTCCTTATGTTTCTTTTATTCAAAAACCTTAAGAAGGCAAAACATGTACTTTTTGCTGTGTGAAAAGATATTTACTATAAAAAAAATATACAAAATGTTATATTTAGTTGGCTTTCCTTCAGTAGAATTCTCTAAATAACATTTGCTTATCCACCATCTCAAGGAATGTATTTCTCCTTTCTTTTACAGTCTCAAAAATAACCTCTGTAAAGCTACTTCACTTCTTATGAAACCAACACTATGTCAAGCTGACAATATATTTATATTTCATTCTGTTAAGGTAATTAAAATGTTAATAAAAATCTCACTCCAAATAATCTGTCAGAGAAAGAAACACTGATTTAATTTCAATGAAGCACTCTGTAGGCTGCTAATCTTCCATTCTAGCAATGAAGGAAAGGATATGCATTAGGAGGCTGAAATGTTGGTGCATTTGTCCACCCACCGTCAGATGATAAGATTGACGGAGAGATAGGCAATAGGCTAGCAAAGGCATAGAGTGCTTTCAGAAAACTCTATAAAAGAGTCTGGCGAAACAAACACTTGAAGAAAAGTACAAAAATCAGTGTTTATAGAGCCATTGTGTTGTCCACTCTTTTATATGGTTCCGAATCATGGGTTATCTATCCCCACCACCTATGGCTCTTGGAGCGCTTCCATCAGCGCTGTCTCCGTACAATCCTAAACATCCACTGGTCAGATTATGTGACTAATACATCTGTCCTAGAACAAGCAGCAATTCCAAGCCTTGAGGCCATGCTGCTGAGAACGCAGCTGCGTTGGGCAGCTCATGACTCCAGGATGAAGAACTATTGCCTGCCTAAGATCATGCTCTATGGGGAACTTGCCCCTGGCTGTGGCAAGAGAGGAGCCCCGAAGAGGAGATACAAGGACTCCCTGAGACAACAGCTCAGCCTTGGCCACATTAATCACCTTAACTGCTCTCCTCTGGCCTCCAATCAGGAGGTC
The DNA here is from genome assembly GCA_013396975.1 of Bucco capensis. Classification (NCBI taxonomy): domain Eukaryota; kingdom Metazoa; phylum Chordata; class Aves; order Piciformes; family Bucconidae; genus Bucco; species Bucco capensis. The sequence goes on along the minus strand of VWZO01005334.1, from coordinate 439,165 downwards.
TGGAGACACACTATTTTTAATGCTGTGGATGTTTTTGAGCAGGCACGCAGGATCACTCTGGAGGAGAAAAGACAGCGCAGAAAGAATCGTGTCTTGCAGGTTATACCTCCTAAGGAGTCCTTGTGCTGTGTCTTTTGCAACCGCTCTTGTCTGTCCTGCATTGGCCTTTGCAGCCAGCAGCATGCTTGTAAAAAGCGCTTGGGAAGAGCGTGGATGGAGCCCTCCCCGGAGCTTCGTTCACGAAGCCTAGCCATGATGTCCACCCACAAAAACCTCAAACACCTCCTGATGTGCATTTTAATATGTTTTTCTATATGTCCTTTTATTTTGATTCTTTTATTATAATATCTCACTGCCATGATTTAATGCCAGCCAGCAGATGAGTCCATGTAGCTGTAGGTGGGATGGGATGGAGAAGCAGGAGCAAAACGCCAAACCCTGTGGGCTGAGATAAGGGAAGTTTAATAGAACAATATAAAGAATAGAGTAACAACAGAATTAACAAGAAAACTGATGAAGAAAATATATAAACAGGTGACACAAAGGACACACCAAGCTGTGCTTGCCAAAACCTGCCTTGGATCACCTCTGCTAGCCCCTGCTCCTTTATATAGGTGGCATCACATTAGTATGGTATTGAATACCCCACTGACACGTTTGGTTGTCTGTCCAAAGTGTGACCCCTCCCAGCTCCTTCTGTAAGCTTAACCCTATCCTACCTGAACCCAGGACACACCTTGTTGAGGTACAGCCAAATATCCTACTTAGTAGCAATGTTATTCATAAGAGACATACATTAAATCAATTTGCTCATATTGCTCTGTCTTTTGCAAAGCAATGGTGGGTTTGGTCATATTCTCAGTTCAGAAAATCAGAACATTTCAGTTATGAAATTGAAAGGATTTTTTTATTTGCTAGGGGATATTTTTATTAATTAAACATGTCCAGTAATTAATGATTAGTTTTTAAAGAGCTAACCTTTGAAAATATTCATTATCCATTGCTACCAATCCTTGCTTTTAGCTGCCTTAGCTTTTGCTATCATGTGTCCTTCAACTTTATCTTTTCTGTATTTTCCCCAAGAGCCCTTCTGTAGTTATGTGTTCCTTTTCTTCAGCTCTTCATGTCACCTAGGGTCTTTCTTTACTTCTGTTCATTTAGGAAATGATGGCTATATAACAAAGTGCTGGTTCCTCTGGAGAACTAGTTATACAGCTCTTTCTCTAAGAATACACTCTGTAAAAATGGGAGGTTTTGTGGTTTTCTTCTGGGGTGGAGGAGTTTGTTTTGTTGTTGGGTTGGGTTTTTTTCCTCAAAACTAAACCCGTACTGGATTTTATAAATGTTATTTCATCCCATCTCTATCACTGGTAACATCTCCATTAGTTTGAAGGTTTCAAAAACGTATTTACTAGCCTGGGAAATGAGCCTTAGGTATGTTAATCTTAAACTTGCTTTTGAATGTTTGTGCTTATGGTACTTTTTTTTTTTCTCCTGTCCTTGGTTACTACTCAGATTTATTATTTTACTGTGCTTCGAAATCATTTGCTTAGGAAGATGTCATTTTACTTTTTCTCTCTATGGTTTACCACACACATGATTTATACCTCACTTGCTCTGATGATAGAAAGCAAGCCTTCAAATTACAAGTATTGCATCATTTTTCTTGGAAAAAAAGATGTCATAACTGCCTATCAGCACACCCTCAGGAGACAGACTAACTTTTATGCCTCTCTTAAGGTCAGCAATACCATGAATCTGCAAGGATTATTAATAAACTTACAATTGGCTTTAAAACTACCAAGTGCTGTATATATCATAGCTCACCATCACTGTACCCATGGGAACAGGTTGATGATCTGGAGAAAATGTCTACCCATCTCAAATAATAATAATCAGAGAAAAAAGAAAAGCCTTCCTGTCAAAATTCAGGAATTTACTGTTTTCTGAAACTAATTTCTTTTGTCTAAGTTATATTTCTATAACAAGTGCTTATTTGAAACCTAAAATGAACAAGCAAATCTTTGGGAGATAATGGTTTGCAAATGAGTATGAATGTGTTTTTCACTCTTCCAGCTACCAGATCATCTTGAGTAAGTTGGATTCATGCTAAATGATGTATACAGGCCACAGGATGGGAAATCACTGTCTGGAAAGAACTTGCATTCAGGAGACATTTTTATTTTGTAAATCAATGGGAACCATGTTTGAGAATTCATGCTGTGCAAAACTGAAATAGCCTAAGAATTTTCCCAGTGGTTTCCCTAATCTATGTTCCAGTAAATTTCATTTTCCAAATGCTAATGAACGGCAGCCTCCTGGTACTACATATTAGTTAAGGTGCTGAGGTGCCTTAGAATGAGGGAGTGTATAGCAACAGATCATTATTCTGCTTATGTTCAGGAAATAAGTATTGGTGTGCAACTCTCTAGATTCATATCTTAATGTGTCTGGTGTGACAAAGCCTAAATATTTCATGCAACAAAGAAAAGAAAAAAATCATCCTCCACTCTGAAAAAAATGAGATTTAGAAATGTTGCTGGTATCTAACTTTTCATGTAGTATAAAGACATCCAAAGCTAGTTTTAGCATACTGTTTTTTTCCTGCCCCTCTATAAAGCGTTGTACAATATCATCATTTTTTTTGACAGACTCCTAGAAGCCTATTCTGTGTTTTCTTCTGTATATAAAAGAAAAAATCAATTGAAATACAACCTTCAACAATTATATCCTGGCAGAGTACTTTTGTGAAGATCAATGTATTGCTCTTCCTTGATAATTTTGAAACAGGATGGATTCAGACTTGAAATACAGTGAAAATTTAAAGAAAAAATGACAGCTATTAACCATGGCAAGTACACATTGTTAGTGCTGCATTACCAGATTTTTGTGGTGCATCCTTTCTCAGTGGTAAATTCAATATAAGGAATAAAGAATTTACTTGCATATTCTCACTGAAGGGAGATTTAATTCAGTGAGGTCTTTTTCCTTCTGCTATACAGATCAGATGATCATGGTAAACACACACAAATTGCATATCAACAGATAAGAAAATGCATGTTATTGTGTCTCACAACGCAGTGCATATTCCATTGTTACAGTCAATTAAAGGCTTGGCCCAAAATATAGGTAGTAAATAGATATATTTAGTTTTAAAAGAAGTTTTGGGTTTAATTACCATACTTAGGTGAGTCAAAATACATATAATGTACAACTCAGGTGGCCAAGTGATGTCTGTCATCTTACTTGTGGCTCATTGTGTGTACACTTAAGAATTGAAGTTCTAGGTGGACTTAGTGATATGAGCTTTGTAAAAGGTGGTCTTGAACCTTTTTTTGGTTCAAGTTTTTGGGTGTTGCATGACAACATCTCCCTTCCAGGTGGATAACTCCATCCAGTGTGAGGTTGTTTCCTGCCTTGCTGTTCAGCTGCTCATTCCACATACTCCTAGGGCAACAGTGAAACTTGTGCATTCTGTCTGCAGAGCTTGTTATGCCAACCCTGCAGAAATACTTTTGGGAGATTTGGGGAGTGCTTGTTCAAATCCATGTTTGGATTTGCTGCATAGTTAGGCAGCAACTAACTAGTCACTGACTTCTACCAAACTGGTGCTCTCATGCTGCTCTTGAACTTGCTTAATTGGTACTTCTTGATACAAGGCATAGTGGTTCCAAGAACCAGGAATGCCACTGTGGCAAAATCTTGTTTGTTCTTGTTTGAAAATCCCTTGTACTGACCAACAAACCCAAGGGTCTGCTAAACTGATGTAGAATCATAGAATCCTAGAAAGGTTTGGGTTGGAAGGGACCTCTGGAGCTCATCTAGTCCAACCCCCCTGCAGTGGGCAGGGACATCCCCAACTAGAGCAGCTTGCCCAGAGCCCTGGCAAGCCTCACCTTGAATGCCTCCAGGGATGGCAACTCAACCACCTCCCTGGGCAACCTGGGCCAGTGTTCCACCACCCTTGTGGTGAGGAACTTCTTTCTAATGTCCAGTTTAATTCTACTCCTCTCCAATTTAACCAGCTCTGATAACTGGCAATTGGTGAATGGCTTCAGGATTAGAATGAGGCAGCAGTTCTTCAGCATGTAAGTGAAGTTTAAATGTAAAATGATTGAATGCTAAATAGTTGTCTTAACCTGCCTCTCCAGCAAATGGCTCTCTTAGGGAGAAGAGGAGGTGCAGGAGCTGATCTCTTCTCTCTGGTGACCAGTGATAGGACCCAAGGGAATGGCATGAAGCTGTGCCAGGATAGGTTTAGGTTAGACATTAGGAAATGTTTTTTCACCCAGAGAGTTGTGGAGCACTGGAACAGGCTCCCTAGGGAAATAGTCACAATGCCAAGGCTGACAAAATTCCAGAAGCATCTGGACGATGCTCTTAGACACACGGTGTGACTTTTGTGGTTGTCCTATGCAGAGACAGAAGTTGGACTCAATGATCTTTGTGGGTCCCTTTCAACTCAGGAGATTCTATGAGAAAAAGACACAAACCTCATTCCTTGGTAAAAATAATTCCTTATCTCCAATCTTTCATAAAAACTGTGTTATATCTAGTGGAAGATGGCATTAAATAAAAATAGTGATAAAAATGGGGTCAAAGCACCCATATCTAATTGTGAGTCTTCACATAATGACTACAGAAACACATTATAATTTTAGGAATATAGCATTCAGCGTTCCCCAGAGTAATTAGAAATTGTGGTGTAATTGACTATTTCATATCTTTAGAAAGATATTAGAATGACTCTGATAAAATCTGCATAAATTATATTGCAAAAACATCCTAAGATGCCTGTTGTGATTTAAAAAAATATAATTGTAATTTATATAACAAAACACATGACTAATAATTATTCTTGTAAGGAATTATCAGTACAGCAGACTTTTATATTGTTTGAACTACAAAAGACATAAATCTGTCTGGAAAAGCTGTGTTATTCAGGTGTTTGTTTTTCTGTTTTAAAAGCAAGTAATCAGTGTGATCTGCCCTTTTTCAGAACTCCTAAAAGAATTAATTTTATAAATGACCTCTGACAATGAGGATAAAGTAAAAACCTATTACTTGCCACAGTTCACTGGCAGACATTCTGCTGCCAAGTCATAATTTAAGAGTACAAAATGTATAGAGCAGTAGTAGCTATCTTGCTGTTGCGTGTTTGAAAATGTTATTTCAATTCATTTTCCACTGAAATCATTGATGCATCTATATTTTTATTCTTTCTGATACTAAGAATAAAATTTCATGTGAGACAGTCATGTAGCCTAATGGCCCTAATCACACAACCTCTCATCAGTGACTGATGGAAGGACCCATCTGCACTTTGGTTGTGCCTGATTCAGAACCATGCGAAGGATTTGGTTCCAGCTGCAGCTCAGAAATCTCACAAATAGCTGTTTTTCTGAGGTTTGGGGTTTTTTGTTGTTGTTTTTTTTTTCTCCTCATATTGGGCTAAAAACAGAAATATACACTAAATGGAAAAAAAATAAGGGGAAAAAAAAGCATCTCAATGACATTTTGAAGAGTAGGGATAAATACAGTTCACTTGTTCAGCCATATCTTAAATTAAGGTTGTTTTTTATAAGGCACTCAAATACAATAGTGTTGTTTGCTTGAATAGAACTCATGTAGACAAACCTGAACTTTTCTTGAAGTGGAAATGATTGATGATGTCTGCTATTACATGAAGGATGGGTAAGTGGCTGTGAATGCTGTTTTATTGACAGTGCTTGAACCTTGACTGATCTCAGAGGAAAAACAGTAGATATATCATGTCACTTCAACACACACAGAGCTCTCAAGACTCACCATAGATGATTTGTAACAAGGCTTTATCACACGAATTTCAGATACTACTTTACTATTACTTATTTCTTATATTCAAATGCAGATAAATAAAATTAATCGTTTCTTAACTATTCATTTTTATTGCTTGGAAAATGAATGCTTCTTGAGAACAAACCCCATATGTTATTATTTTAATAGGTACTTCAGAGATTGAATATTTGATGTGTACTTTAGAGATCGTTATGGGCAAAATCCCATTCTTATTAGATAGTATAGATGACATCAACTTTTTTCTTCTTGGTTAGGAAGCATGGTCAGAGGGAGAATGTCTAGTGCATTTGATGAGAACAGGTGACTTGAACTCATTACTAGTAATGCAGATGTAATCTATAGGAGAACCTTTTAAAGAAACTTTTTTAAAGTGTCTATTTTAGAGTTTTACTGTGACTCCTGATACTTAGTAGTGAAGTGCTACTTTTACTTTTTTTGGAATGTTTTCCTCAAATTAGGTAAGAGTTTATAGTACTGATCTTAACTGAACAGCTTTCAAATCCCTGTTTATAAATATGTCCTTTGTATCCCAAGTGCAAGGAAGAATTGTAAAACAAAACTTTGCATTTAGGATTTATTAGCATGATTTTAACATGTATAGTCAAAAATGCATTTTACTGACTTATGGGGCTAGGTTTTAACTAAAGAGTATGTTTAAAATTAATAATTATAAATCAATTTGCTTTGTGGTTTTTATAGGAAATTTCTATAAAACCTAGGGAAAATACATTATTCAAATGTTTAAGAGCAGTCATTTGAGTATACAAAAAAATTAGTGGGGAAATAATTCAAGTGTCTATGATGCTCATTTTTCTCCTTATCTGGCCAATTTCCAGGAATATTTTTTCATACATTTTCCAATCTTACATGAGAACTAATTAGCACTCCAAGCACTGGCTGAGCTATGACTGTCTGTGTTTAAGGGCAATCTTGTGAAAACTCTATTTTAAAGACATCCACGTGCTTATTAGTTTTTCTGTTTAGCAACCTGGGAAACTAAAATAACCCAAAGAAAAGACTGAAGAATCGATTCTGTTTCTAAATGCTATGTCTTTCTAGACTCATTAAATAATCAAGTTAACAAAGTAGTAAGAAGCTTCTGTCTTAATTACAGCTTTCAGTTTATCTTCACTGAGGCATACAAGCTTCTGTTATGCTTTCTGATACCAATGACAAAGGACAGTTTTCTAAGAAGATTATACAACAACTTGAATGGCACATTAGGAATTCACATTCTCTAAATGCATGTAGCAGAACTCCCACCTATACAGAAAAGCACTATAAAGCCATGCCCTACTTAAAGCTCCCTCTACTTCAATATATTTGCATAGGACTCTATAATTATATACTTGTTAAATCTCAGTAGTATTAAAATGACTTTATAAAATACGTATTGTCTCTTATTTAAAAAGAAAAATCTTTGTTTTAGTCAATTATTAAATATTCCCATATCAAATCAGTAGGCCTTGCCTACTATATATACTGTCTGAATATCAGCATTAAAAGAGTTTTTGTTCTTGAATATAGAACTATATCTCATATATAGTAAAAGCTGGAATATTAGCAACTGCTACTTCAGCACTTTGTTCTTAGGATTTCCCCACTTATTGTGCTCTGTGATTTTTCTCTTCCTACAAAGCTTTCTGAATTCCTATGTCTAGAAGGCTAATGTCCACCTATTCCAAATAGTATGGCATAGTGTCACAATCATGAAATGGTTTGGGTTGGAAGAGACCTTTAAAGATCTTCTAGTCCAACCTCCCTGCCATGGGTAAAGGTAACTCTCGCTAGATCAGGTTACTCGAAGCTTTGTCCAACATGACAGGGGTGGAGGATTGGCTTAGAGACCATTATGTCTCCAAAAATATATTTATATATATTTTTGAGAGATTAAAAAAATCATCTGGATACAATCCTGTGTGGAGCAAGATGTTTCCATGATGAAATGCAACAAGTATCAGCTTTCCGCCCTGAATTATCTATAGAGAAGATGCTTTTTGTTACAGCTGTGGCTTCTGTTAATTTAAAACAAACAAAAAACTTCAAGATCACTCAGCCTGAAAAATTTGTTGTTCAATCTGTTTGGTAAATAACAAATTATTTTTAATTTGCGAAAATAAAAATGTAAATGTAACTGTTTTTATATCAACACTTGTTATAATTTTATAGGCAAATGCCAGAATTTATAGTTACCAAAACAGTGTAAACCAAATGATAGGGGCGATATTATTTTACTCTGAAAAGTGCTTAATTAGTCTGCTCTGATCCTTTTGCACATTTTATACCACTGTCAATGTAGGCTTACTGGTTGCTCTTTCCCTGCAGATATTTTTGGTATATTTTTAAAGTTTTCCTTTGCAATACGTTATCTACCTAGAAGGTGATAAGAAAACACAATTTTCTTCTATCAATCTGCAAACCAAATGCTTCTAGTTAAGTTTCACCGTTATGAGAAAAAAAGCACAGCTTACACATACCCATTTAATTCTTGATATTGGAATGATGAACTGTAGGGCTTATAAAGAAGGGCTTATAAAATTCTAAGTTGCCTCAAAACTTTTAATTTCTCAGCAATGACCCAAGAAAAGTTTTGTGACTTTAAGGCAAAAGATGTTATCCTTTCAGAAAACAAATAGTATTACTTTCACTTCCTCTGTAGGAAATATATTAATAAGACTTTACTGAAAGGAAAATATGTTCAGTGTTGAAAAATCTTTACGTTTTAACTCGAGATTTTTTTTTCTTGAGGAAAGGGGGAGGGGAAGACTATAAATCTTATTAACCAATACCAGCCTCCAGGTAGGAAAACTGCAATCAATTTATATTTACAATTACAATACCCAAACTGGTACTGCATTTACATCTCATTATTTTGAAGATTGTACATGATTTTAGAAAACTCAAGGTAAGGCAGCTATCATAAAATATTCAGGAGAATATAACAACACACACAGAAACAATTTTGTTTCCTTGTGTCAACTGTAGTTGTAATTCAGTTATACTTTTCTTTCAAAAAATGTAGTTATATCTACCATTCATCATAATTTCTTAACGGATATCATCAGCAAGCTTCCTGAGGAGGCAGCTCTATTCCTTCAGCCACATCATTGATGAATAAGTTGAATAATACCCTCTCTAAAATATATGGAAAACACACAGAGCTCATGACAGTTATAAACCTTCAGAAATTGCTGCACATGAAATTGCTCTATTTTAAGGGTCAGGAATCGTATTAAATATGGCTTAGGTAAGGCTCAGCAATTAATTATTTGGCAATAATCCTTAAAATGGATTTACTTTTGCTAGTGGATGACCAGTTATAGCTGTTTAACATACCATTTATAGTAAAATAAGTCCAGGCATAATGCTGCATAAACATCAAACAGGCCATTTGAAATTAATATTTTCATCTGTGTATAATACTTGGTTTGATTCAATGATTATAGTAGCCCTTTACAAGAAAAGAAAAGCAGCCAGGGTTATTTTGTTTGGGTCATATATTGTACATGTACTTTTTGTAGGTTTGTGGGGAAAATACTGAGATAATAAGGTCATGCAGTGAACTTGTAAGTCAAGGATTTAATTAGTGCATATTTTTGCCTGAGATAGGTATATGTTACAGCTGTTATTAGTTACTCTTTTGAAAAATGCCTTTGCAAGGAATCTTTTCTTGACTTCTGAGAATTAGCTCTTCTCAACTTTCACATGGTCAGTGTGGACAGTGAATCCTCAGCAGCTGTGGTGAGTCACTTACCTGATACAAACCTCAAAAGATAGAGTACTGCTCTATTAAATCTGTTTAGTTGCAGTCTATTAGAAGATCCACAGAATTTTCAACTCAAACGAATCCACAGACTTCTAATATGCTTACTTCTGAATGAAGCTAAAGTTACATGTACTTCTCTTTGCAAAAACTAGTTCATGCTTCTTCAGAGACAAGGTGTAGTGGCATACAGTAAATATTTTTGGTTGGGACAAGGACAAGGTGATCTTGACATAAAACAGATACTTTGAAGAACCATTGACTACATCAATGAGCATCAGGTGGAAAATAAAAGTCCAGACAATCTTCAACAGAGTATAGAAGATACTAATTTCGCAGTGATAAGCTCCCAAAATATGTGAACATTTGTTTCCTCTGGTGCTTTATTTTTCCTGAAGTCCTCCCACTACATGTTTAATGAAGTTATTGAACCAACAGTGTGTTGAGGTGGCCAACAGCATCCTGGCTTGTATCAGAAATAGTGTGGCCAACAGGACGAGGGAAGTGATTGTCCCCCCAGTACTAGGCACTGGTGAGGCCACAGCTTGAACTGTGTTCAGTTTGGGGCCTCCCACTAGAAGAAAGACATTGAGTTGCTGGAGTGTGTCCAAAGAAGGGCAACAAAGCTGCTGAAGGATCTAGATCACAAGTGTTATGAGGAATGTCTGAGGGAACTGGGGTTGTTTAGTCTGGAGAAGAGGAGGCTCAGGGTGGACCTTATCATTCTCTACAACTACCTGAAAGGAAGTTGTAGTAGGGTGAGGCTCAATCTCTTCTCCCAAGTAACAAGTGATAAGACTTCAGAAAATGTCTTCCAGTTGCACCAGGAGAGGTTCAGATTAGATATTAGAAAGAATTTCATTACCAACAGGGTTATCAAGCATTAGAACAGGCTACCCAGGTAGGTAGAGGAATCACCATCCCTGGAAGTGTTAAAGAAAACATGTAGATGTGGTGCCTGGGGACATGGTTTAGTGGTGAGCATGGCAGTGCTGGGTGGATGGTTGGATTCGATAATCTTGGAGGTCTTTTCCAACCATAATGATTCTATGATTCTAAGTTCATTTGATGCATAAGATAGTAATGCAGAGGGAAGACAAAAAGACAGTTAAAATCTTATAACTTTCAAATTGAAAAGATTTAAGAAAAGATAGTAATAAGCTCTTCAACCATTCAGGTAAAAAGAAGAATGAGCATGGCATTATGAAAAGAGAAAGATAATCTAGGTATAATCCCTAGACCATCAAATTTAAGAGCATGAGGGAAGCCCAGTGGGAAAACAGAACAAGATTAAATTTCTTTGTGGTGTGGAACTGGATGAATGTAAATAATTCAGAAGAAACTGGTATTTCAAGAGGAAAAAATAAAGATCATGTTGTTAGCTATTACAAATGTAAGTAATTTATAATGGCTATACTCTGGACATGCTTCAAACACTAATCAAAGATTGAAGGTGTATAAATACAGCAGAAGTCTTCCTTGCCTGATTTCCAGTGGCAACTACCCAGAGAGAATATTTGATGAAATGATAAAGGACTTACACAGTTTGAGTTTTGTAATGTTTTATTAAATAAGGATAATTCAGAGTCCTGTATGTTTGCATGCAACATTAATTATACAAAGGCAACTAGATCAAGGAAAAAAAAAAAAAAAAAAAGGAAAAAAGGCAATTTTTCTGTGAGATCAGTCTTTGCAGAAAATTACAGTGAACAATTATTGTAATGCAGATTTCTTGCAAATTCCTCACAGCAGGGAGTTATTTCTGAAAGAATACCAAAGTGGGTAATGGAATCAAGACTGTGGAGAAGGAACTGCATTGTGTAGTTTCACAGTTATCCCTTTCTATTTTGGCTTTTTTTCTGGCACCTAAGTAAATATAGACAGGTTTAGCTGGTGACAAAACTTTTCCCTACATTACTGGTCTGGTTGATCTCAGTATTCCATTTTCTTTCCTGAAGACAAATTTGTCATCTATCTGAATCAAGAAGTTTAACATGAAATGAATCCTGCCATACAAATCTCCTTTCTGTATTTCTGTCTGACATCTAACCACCTCAGTGTAGCTAAGTGTGAAATCCATCCATCTTTCTCTGCAGGTAGTATACACATCTTTGTCCACTAAAACTTCTCCCTGATGTTAATGGTTGTTTCAGCTTGTGTTCATTTGTCTGATGGTGATCAGAGATTGATCTCCATTTCTGTTGTTTCCATGGAGTAATTAAACTGTTCACCACATTGAAAAGGAAAATCACACTAACTTGGTGCCTTCACTAGAAATTATCCTTATGCAGCCAAAAGAGCAGGTACATGCTTTAAAATTCAGAGGGGAGAAAGAGGGGAAGTTAGAAGGGCTTAGGAATACTTTTTGTTTGCTTTCCTATGCAAGCCATCAGCTTCTGCTATCCAATACACTCATGAAAAGTGCTAAAAACTGCTTGCATTATTCCTAGTGTTTCCTCAAATTCTCCAAGTGCCAGGTGCTCTTCTCACAATTTCTACCAGCGCTATTCACATACTCCTAAAAAAATTGTGGTTTATTTTCTTGAAGAGCAAGTTTTCGATTACATTAACTCTTGGGAAGAGCTGAGAAGAGTTTTTGAAAGCTCTTGTTTTGAGGACAAAATTCTGTTCACTTGTGATCCATGATTGTGCCACTCACATTTTTTTTTCCTAGCTCAGATTTCTCAGGGAGGAGGCTACAGGCAGTGAACAGGAAGCTTCCTTCTCCCTATATCATAGTAATTTTGGTGTGCATATTTATGTGCATAGAAAATAAATCAAAATACATATTATACTAATACACACTTCTCTGTTTTCTTGCTATAGACACATAAGTGAAAAAAAAGAAAGAAGATATAGGGTTATTTAGTTTTATGGCACCATTGTAAGTAATTGCTTATCTTGGTTCTTTGCCATGGTTTAATTGCATTATTGGTTTGAAATAAAAAAAAAGAATATTCCCTATTTGTTTGATGTCAAATTTGTGTTTGTATTAGATTTTAATTTAAGTTACTGTTTAAACACAAGATGAGCTCTGCGTATTTTAAGATAAAAAAATATGACAGTGTGCCTGTTTTTAACGTTTTGTATAAGAAAGGAGAGTATATACTTTGAGTTAATTTTCACAAGGTATATAGAGTATAAGACACACTCAAATGACACTTTTGGTGCCTTTGAAAAAGCCACTGTTTTCTTGCAAGTGCATCTCTTCAAACCTTTTAAAGGTCTCTTGTACAATATAAACACAAAGAAACTATATTTACATTGCTTGTTCAAAGTTACCTTTCCTATAGAGACAATTGCAAATGGTCAGTTGTTCTACTTCTAAATTGAAAGGGTAATTTTAGCTACTTTTATGTATTGAAACAACTGGAGAAAATACCAAATAACATTGGCTACTTTCATAGCTTTGTACTCCCAATGAAGCCTGATCAGAAGAGAAATTGTGAGGGCTTGTCTGCTATTTGCAAAAAGTAGGAGTTTGGATCTGTTTGGCAAACTGTGTGAAGAACATGTGCAGCAGAATTGCTTAGGCACAGAGTATTTTTGAGAGAGAAAATCAAAAGTATGAATAAAGGAAGTGTCTGCTTTTGGTAATGTATGTCTAGGGAAATAGGATTTGTGTGTGTGGTCTTTGCATGAGGAAATTTACCAATTCCCCCTATTAAAACAACCCTGCAAGATAATATATTTTGCTAATCATTATGGACAAATAAACAGTCATGTGGAAAGGGTAAGTTTAAAAGGGTGTTGCTGGTGGATGCATTTTACTCTCCACTTTTCCATGCTAGCAGTGGCATTAAACTGTTACAAAAAGAAACATCACACATTTGTATTGTCATCTAACATCAGATGGAGACTGATTTCCTTATTCCTCTATGTATACAGCACCAGTAAGCACCTCTGTGAAAAGAGTTGTCAATCTGTAGCTGACTTCAATGGCTGTTCAGGGGCCTGATCCAGAACTCTTGTATACCATGGAGGACACCAGCTTCTCCTGCATCCATGTGAACATTGAATCCAAAGATGTTCTTCTTGCATTTTTTACCTTTGGTACACGCAATAGTTGAATATTCTCAGATATTTGTTTTATCTATTTTGTGTACTATTTAGGAAAGAGTATTTAAAACATTGCAAGTATATTTTAGTATATGTGTGTTGACAGACAGGCAGATTTAAAGGCTCTAGGATTGGTTGAGGGCATAGTTGGAACATTGTCTTCATGCTTTTCTTTTAAGAGCCTTTAAAACTAGGGGTGCTGACACTTCATAAGACATTAATTTAGAGCAAATCCTTTTTATGTGTGGCTTATCAAGAATATACTATATGGCATTAATAATAAGCTTGTGTGGGAATACTGGTCCTGGGCTTGTGGTTATCCCCAGCAAAAATCAGAGGAATATAAATTATAACTTTCTTTAAGCACAGTTTTCATCTGAGACTTAGGTCAGATAAACCAGCTGATTTTTGCTGAAGAAAAGCTAGTGGTTTCTTTGCTCTATCTTCAAGGATTTTATATGATTTAACATGGCTCTTAGGATAAAAGGAAACTTGCATGCTGTATCACAGAGTTGCAAACTCTTTGAGCAGTGCTTGGTAACTTACCAAATGCTTCATAGTAAGCTACAAACACCACCTCAAAATAGTAATGGAGAAAGAATTAATAACTCTTTGCTGCTCTCAATTTTCAGTGAAAAAGAAGGAAAAAGATTATGGGTCACTGCAGAACATTTAATGTATGTGACATTATTAACAAGGATTCTCTTAGCTCCACACTATAAAAAAAAACATTAAAAGGTCCCAAATTTATGGAGAGAGAAGCTGTAGAGCAAATACCTGCAAAAGCATGGAGAGTGAGAATGAACTTTCAGAATGGGAATTAACTTTAAGAAGAAGCTGACTTGTATGCAGACTTCCCTTTGGCAGTATTTACAGATGAGCAGTGAACAGGAAGACAAAATCAATCTGATTCCCAAAGAAAGCCCTGCATAGAAAATTACCCTTTGCTCAAAAAAGAAAATGGAGAGAGTGAAGGGGAGGGGTGAGGAGAGGAGCACTCTGCTGTTCCTATCAGTATCTCCAAAATAGGCTTTTATTTCTTGATTGTACCTCACTCTGATGTGGATAAAGGAAGCAAAAATCATCAAGGCAAAGATTTCAAGCAACAGTCTACATCATTCAGCCTTCCTGTGAGCAGGGACATGGACAGAATATTAAGAAGAAAAAAATGCTCTCATTAATAAGCTACAAGGAAGTACATGCATACAGAGCACTTCTACATTCCCTCTCCGACCATGGGGATGTAAAGGCATAAGTTACAATATTAAGGACAAAAGAATCTGTTCACAGATGTTGCTCAGGAAGCATGACACAGAGGAGGGAAGTGAAGGGAGAGTTATTCCTATTGGGTGGGGATGCAGTGCTGGGAGTGATTAAGTTTTCAAAGCTGTAACAGCTAAGGAACTGCACTCGGTGCTTTGAAAATATACCTGCTAACAACACAGTGTAAAGCTCAGGTGCATCTGTGGTGTCCCTAAGGATAAGGATATGTATTTGGAGCCTGGAAAAATGACGAAGTTGTGAACTGACACAAATCATGTCACAGCAAATCGCCAAAGTTGTCTACTGCGAGCACACTTTGGAGTTTATCAACCTGAATGCCAGCTTTGTTTGGTTCCTGTGTTTGACTCCAAGGACTATAGAAAAGTAGTCTTACAAAGAAAAAAGCTAAAAGAGCTTTTGGGCAGAGCTTGTCTGGAAGTACTCAATTTGACAGGCTTAGCACCAGGTGACAAAAGAGGAGTTACTTGTAGTCATATGAACCTGTAAACAAAGCTTACAGTAGCATACCCCTGAGAGGAAGAAGTTGGAGTTACCTTGTTTTTTTTACTGATTTTATTTTCCTCTTTTGCTACATCTAGCTAAATAAAAGGCATCTAGCTTAAATGACATCCAGCTTAAATAAAATAAGCTGTAATATAACAAGACCAACCATTGCAGTTTTAGCAACACAGTCATCTGGGAAAAGATCCTTGAAGACACTTTTGAGATCAGTTCTCAGCAATCTGTTCATTCCTACTTTCTGAAAAAATAAGACTAGTGTTAAGCATCCTGAGCACTTGACAGTTTGTAATAAAAATTACATGACCTTGAATGGGTTTCCTCAGTGTATCAAAAATGTTATAGCCTTTTCCCCAGGGCCTTTTTTTTTTATTCACATGCATTACTTGTTTATGATACAGACTTAAAACGTTCATTGTAAAATGTGTATCAACAAGGAAACCCTTCTGGATTTGCTAAACAGACACTAGTAATCCCATGCTGCTTGTAATATTGCCATAACTGGCCCAAAATACTACTGCTGCCAAGATCAATGAGTAGCATTTAAGCCAAACAAAAACAGAAGACTTTTTAAAGTATTAAATTGCTTTTGTGTTTTCTAGCAGAGAAATTCAGGTCCATTGTTAAAGAAAAATCTGATGTATTTCTTGGGTTTCTTCAACAGAGACATTAGTCTATGTGTTTAATTGTTTGTAATCACCATTCTTTGTTCTGTTGTGGCACGTCTTTTAATTTTCCTTGCACTGTTTTGCTTCAGTTCTCATAAGAGACCATTTACCTAAACGAACTGAATGAACTGCCTTGGTATGGCTCTCTGTTGATATTGATACTTTAATAGCCTAAAAGATGCTTTCCCTGCATGACCACAGACAAGGACTTGCCTTGCTTTTGCTGCTTTCAACAGAAAACTAAAGCTGTTTCTAACCTGTCTCTCCAATTTTCTTGTATTTCTTACATTCCAGTAAGAATGAGATTTATCTGTTTATTTATCTGCTTATTTATCTATTTTGTCATGAGAGGCAAGAACCACCCCTGCATTCAGGATGAGTCTTGCATTTTGTGTTTATGCTGGGGTAGGGGGGGGAGGGAACAAAAGGAGCATTCCTTATGGAAAGAAAAAAGTTTGGCCTTGAAGATGGTCTGTCTGTTTTCATAGTTCTTTTGTGAACACTCCTTGAATGGAGAGCAATAGATCCACAAAGTATTTATGATTAATCTGGGGGATTTGTTTTACCCTAGCTGAGCTGGCATGGGAAGACTTGAAATGGAAATAACAAAATTGAGTTGTTATTTGTGGGCTTTCATAAGCAAGGGAAATTAGAAGAGATAGTGCAGTAGGAGCTTAATGATATTTCATGTACCTGTTGGTAAATAAAACTCTCATGGGAAAATATTTTATCCTCTCTCTTTTTAGTGAGGAAAAAATTAACCCAGATGTTGTGACTGCTAAGGAGGAAATTCAGATAGACAGTTTGTATTGAAAGGAGACAGAAGTATGTATAAAATACTGTCTAGTATATTTAAACTTCATTTTGTCAGCCTAAGCAAGTGTAGGAAGCCAAAATTGTGGTAAATAATATGTATGTTATTGATTTCACACATTTAGGGGATAACCTTTACTTGAACCAGAGGAAAGACTAGCATATGGTTAAAAATTTGATTTCCTTTGGCGCTACTATATTGATATCAAATGTGTCTGTTTAAAGAGTTATGCTCCTTGAACCTGTGCATTTGTTGTAAAGAAATTCAATAATGAATTTTCTGTAATCGGTGCTTAGCATATTTTATGAAACAATGTGCTTTAGTGCAAATTAATTTTATACTCTAAGCAATGAGTTTCAAAAATATTAATATATTAATGTGGTTAGAGGACTTCTATGAGATTTACTTGTCAGAGTTTTCTGAATTTGCCTTATCATGGCATGGACTGGCTTTAGTAAGTATATAAAAAAACTACCTTGATGACATTGAGTTGTTTCTGGATTTTCTTTTTATTAACAGTCTGTGAATAAGAAGCATGACTAAAGTAAAACAAAGTACTTTAAGACTCTCAGAGGGTTCACTGCCATTATAAACTTGGAACTTTTAGAGTCTAGCACTGGGTTGTAGGAAAGGTCTGAATTTAAACAGCATTTTAGCCATAAGAGTGTACTTTTTTCCACTTTTATAATCATTCCAGGACTATGAAATGATGTAGCAGAGGCTATGTAAAGAGAGAGCAGAGGCTCTTTGTGCTCTTTATATGAGGAAGCTATTGGTCTCAGTTGGGAGACAGAGTTCATTTTGCTAACTATAGGCTATGTATCAAAGACAAAGTACTGCATATCTGGGAGGAACAAGAAAAGAGAATGCATATCAAAGTTGGATTTTGTTATTTATATATGGAAAATATTTCCATGGACATAACTGATACTTATATTATGATTTGTCTCTGAACTGCTGTTGTTTGAACACAAGGGGACGTCCAATTTTTGCTTCCTTTTTTTTTCTTTAATTGTATTTCAAAGATTCATTACACAATCCTAGGTAAGGTATAAAAGAAAGGAGTATCAACTTTCTTAATGCTGCAAATGGTGTGTTATATGTGCTATCCTTTTACAACTAAACAGGCAAAAGGAACTGTTGAGCATGAAAAAGTAGCATCAGAAAAATAGATATAAACCTATTGCAAATTTTTTGAAAGAAGGAAGAATGAGCAGTAAATGGTTTCATCCAGGAAGTCTGTCACTTAGGCTAAAACAAATCAAAAAATAAAACCCCACTTCCCCAAACAGTTAAACACAAATTGACACATCTTTTCCTTTGCTATGCCTGAAATTGCTGACCAAGAGGCAGTGTGGTGACCTCTGCTCTGAGCCATGATCATGGCATCGAAAGTGTCATTGTGAGAATCTGGAAAAGCACAGGAATTCCATCAATGACTGATTGGACACACACCATACAGGATGTGCTTGTTATGGACAAAAAAATGACACACTGCTTCTTAGATAAATGCAGTAACAAGGCTGCCACCTGGTACTTTGCTTATTTAGTTTTATCTTTTATTTTTTTCTTCTCTTCAGATGCTGTATAACTTTTAGTCAACAAAACTTGAATAGTTTTAAACACTGAAAAGAATATGTATGTATATATAAGCTAATATGTTTGATGAAGCTAGTTCTATGTGTACTGCTAGAACAATGGCTTGTGGGCTGCACTGGGGCTATCTAGCACTGTTGGTCATTTATTATTGGATAGCATACTGTGACAACAACTTAATTTACAAAGAATAATGTATCAGGGACAGCCAGTGGTGGTACTGATAGTTGTGCACAAAGATTTCATTTACAACATTAAGACACAGTATAACTTGTTTGTGTATTCCAGGAAAAAGGGTTGGATGTATTCTTGTTTAGAACATCCTAAGAAACCCCAAGGGTTTTGAATTGTTTGGCATTTTTAAGTGCACATTATGCTAATATTCTTCTTTTATTTGTGTTATACAACCACAACATTTTTAGGTGTTACCTGATATTCCTTTCATCATTCTTGTCTTGAATATTCTCTCTCCAAATTATAAATGTTTGCAGTAGTGGTCTTTAATGGTAATTACACAAGACAGATAGTAAGATTTTGAGAAAGGGTAGTAAAATATGCTGTTCTGAAGAATGAAAGTGTAATAAAACACTTAAAGCACTCCAAAGCCTATTAGAAGTCATTTTTATTTCATCTTTACCTGTTATGGTCTGACACCTTTTCAGAAGTATAAGCTTACTTTATCACTAGTAGTGCATCTAAGTTGAGTAAGTACTTTAAAAACGTGTATCTCAGAAGAGTGCTAGATGAGCTCAGGATATCCTGTCCGTAATAACTTCAAAAATCAGTTTCATGTTTCTATTCCGTTTACATCTATTTTCTATTATCCTAAAGACTTGGGAGGGTCATGAAATTCTCTTGGTGGAGAAGACACAGTTTAACTTCTCAGATTTCTGATAGGACATGAGTTGGAGAAGCATCTCTGAGGAATTTTCTGATCTTCTTAAGTCTGATCTTGTAGAACTATTATTCCATCTAAAGAGTGGGAAAGGTTCTGACTGACTTGACTGAAACTGTTCCATTCAAGACAACGAGTCTACTAAAGATTACTTTCAGAGTAAAATATTACATAAAGCCTATTATTCAGAAACAGTACATAAAGGTAGTCTGTCCCTCTGCTGTTTTTATTTTGTTTTTTAATTATGTATTATATCTTATTGTAATCAGATATACAAGAGAGCTATTACGTCCATAGAAAAGCAACGGAAGCTGAAGTATACACTGGGAGAAGTGAGTGCTAGTCAGCCCTCCCTTATCACTCACTTGCTCTGTGACCTGAGGAATAGTCTGTTCTGTACTTTTAGTCAGCTGAATGAAAACCTTTTAACAGCTGCTGACATCTGTTGTGCGAGTTGTGCTTGCATTTAAACAGTGAGAAATGCAAGACTTCCATCCTGATCATCTGTTCTGATGAAGTGAGTGTATGAGTGTATTAAAATAAAACAAAGCAAAGCAAAATAAAATAAAAAACCCAAACAAAACAACAACAAAAGTTTTAAAAGCCTCTGAGTGAACTGGCAAGAAGTGATTAATGTTGTAAAGCTGTAGTCTTCCTGCAAAACAAATTTAACTCTACTGGGAACTTCCACCAGAAGATTAAGTGATCCTGGAAAAGATAAAGATGGAATTAATCTGGGATCTGGGGTGAGCTAGTCAAATGGTTAGGCAGTAGCTTATTAAAGTTGCAAATGACTGGAGATCGCAACGTGATGTCATACTGGGAAATACAGCAGAACATGCAGTGTTGGAAGTAATAATTTATTCCTAGATTTGTTGATAATTGCCTTTAAATAACATTGCTTTTGAAGTGGGATAGTAATTTCAGGACAGAAGTAACTTGTGCTTCTCCCCCCTGAGCTTTACATGCATCAATACTACCCACATGCCAGCCCAAATGGAGGTTCAATTATTAATAACATGGATCTGTTGCAAACTCAGGTTTCTGGAGAGACTTGCAGCTGCAAAATTTGGGATAAGGATGTTCCATTTAGTAAGTTAAAAAAATGTGGATATTGAAGTTTCTGGACTCTTGATATTGACAGTTGCTAGTATTGCCAGTGTAAACACTTTGTCAGACATTATCTTGTGTTACAGATGTGTCAAATATCTGACTAACAGATCTTAGTAGCAAACAGTCTAGGAAGCTTCTACACAGGAAAGTGCTGGCATCTGGGAGAGGCTAGGTCACCAGCATACTTATAAGTCTGCAACTGCAATTCTCAACCTTTTCAAACTATGATTAGTCATCTAATTGTGCGTCCAAATTTAGTTGGTGCATTTTCCATGCATAATTAATTGATTTCCTGAAGATCTCTCCTAATTTTTAATTACTGCTGAAGCTAGCGTTAAATATGGAATGAGGCAGTCTGCACACCAATTTTCTTTAGAAACTGGATGCAGACAGCTTGTGACAAGCATGAGTATTTGTGGAATACAGAAACTGGCTGCTGTCTAGGCTGGGATATGTGAACTTGACCAGGGTTCAGGTTAATTCACCTACTGTCTGAACAAAGTGAAGTAATTTGGTCTTAATTGGTTACTGAGGTGTTACTCAAATATTGGCATAGGAGGAAAACTTTTTACATCTAAAGAAACTCTTTTGAAGCTCTTGCCATGTGCACCTGTAATTATACAAGAATGTAAAAGCATAATACAGAATGACAGAAACTCTTATCTAATCTGATTTTAGGTACTGAAAACAGAAATTAAATGACAGTGTATCTGTCTTGTTCTGATGCATATTTTCATACCTTGTTAATCAGATTAAAATCTCTACATGCAAAAATTATCTGAGTAGCAATACTGCTGAGACAAACAGGAGCTTTGTCCAAGTAAGGACTTAGTCCACCTCTTTCCTCTGATCCATGCTGCTTTGTGTATAGGAGAATATTTTTCTTTAGGTGTACATCCCAAAGCTTCAAAATTCAGTCAATGTACACTGAAAACAAGCAATGCTAAACTCATGTTCTTTGAGAAAGAGTTCTGTATTTTGCTAACAAAAAGGACTCAAATTTTCAGAAGTATGACCCTATTAGCAACACCCTATTTGATTCTCCTTTCTCCATCATCTAACAACAAATGTGCCTTTACTATGATATTAAGACTTACAATGTTAGTTCTAATTGCCATATCAGTAAAATTTTTAATATATTTAGAGGATCTAGTAATGGTATCTCTATCAGAAGAAGCTCTGTTAGTTGAAAGGCAATGGCTTATTTTACATATGCCTTTTAAAAAGTATAAAAAGTCCATTTACTTGTCTGAAAAGAAACATTAATACAACATGATTTTAGTTAAACTTTCCAAATATTGTAGCAGAACTAGCTTGGGTAAAGTTCATACTTAAAGTCAAATATGTGCCTGCAAGGTTTGAAAGCTTTTCCACCTGTATAATAGACAGAGTTATCCTAGTTTCATCACTGGCCTTAGATATTTGACTTTAACTGTGCAGGAATAGGGACTTGTCCAGGTATTTTATGTGACTGTGGGGTTTTGTGCTACAGATAATAAAATTTGCCTTGTTGTCTTGTCTGACTTGCTCTCATAAATTCCAGTCAAATTCTAGTGCCATTTTTCACACAAAGTACAATTTTACACTCAGCAATATGTGGAATTAAGCTGCTGGGTCCATTTGGCCTTCCACTTTGTGCAATTATAAGATTTGGGATGTAGTTTTCTGATATCCAAGGAAGGTATAATCACCATGTTTGTGCATAACTATCTTGGCCACAAGTTTTGAAGTTTACAGAGAATCCTTCTGGAATGAGATCATGTCTGACTGATGCTTCTGCTGCAAAAAAAAAAGTATGCAATCTAGAAAGTATGGCAATGTGTTCTTTTTAAATGGCTTTTAGTGACTTTTGCAAAGTTTTCAGTTATAATTTTTCTTCGTGGTGTCTTCTAATTTCTCTTTCTAGCATATAAATCCACTTGTGTAGCACCATGGAAATGTTACTGAAGGGAAGTTTCAGGAACTAATTGCAAGATTTTCTTAACAGCTGCTGTTGGTTACACAACTTTAATTCTACTAAATTAGGAAGGGTTTATATGTCCTGCTAATAATGCATTCCCAACCAGCTTTTTCCATGAAAATTGTACCACCAGTTGCACCCTGTGGTTATGACAGGGTAAAGGCATGAGGAGAGATTTATTTTGATATATTCCATGTCATATAGGAATCTAATTACAGGATAATATATCACAAAGAAAGAATTTAAAACATTATTTTCATTTGAATTTCCTACTTCGACTACCAAAGTGTCAGATTTTTTTCATAAGAGATAGATAGTAAGAATAATGTGTGCTTTTAATTTCTGCACATTATAATTATTAACAATGTCCCATACACTCTATGTAATAGAGAAGTATTGCAGTAAATGAGATTCTTTCATCAGTGAAAAACATCTGTATTTGCCAAACGGCTTCTGAAAGCTTTTGAGTGT
This sequence comes from Bucco capensis, assembly GCA_013396975.1. Lineage (NCBI taxonomy): Eukaryota > Metazoa > Chordata > Aves > Piciformes > Bucconidae > Bucco > Bucco capensis. The sequence goes on along the minus strand of VWZO01005334.1, from coordinate 416,206 downwards.
TATGATTAAAAATGCAAATATCTCAGAGTATTTTTTTAATATAGTATAAATATTTTTATACAAACAGTTGTATACATATGATGCTGTATGATCATAGAGAAACAGTACATTTTAATTTTATGAAGAAATATAGTACAGTTCTTTGATGATGAGCAGGTCAAATAACTGGAATTTTGTTTTGACTCAGTGTTTTAGTCACATGTAACATGCTTTCATCTGAAAAGCCAAGGGTACTACACATATTGAAATTCTCAATATCTATTCATCTAAAAAGGTCATTCATATTTGTTTCAGGACTAAGATTAGATTATGAAATATGTTTATTGGTTAAATCTGGACTCCAAGAGCATTTAGAGAAGGGCATTCCAAAATTTCCCATGGGTATATTTTGGCAGTAAAAGCCTGTAGTATCAAAAATGTATGTTGGATACTAGTAGCAGTCATGAACCTTTCTCTGTAATTTCCTCAGTTTCAAGTATGATGGTATGATGGCCAAATTAAAGTGAAAAAAATAAAAAAAGTGTATTTCTACAGTAGAATTCAGTCAAGCACTGTACTTTATGATTTTCAATATTCAATTCATGGCAATCATTAGCCACATTAGCTGTTGTTTCTTTCCTTTATCAATATTTAATCTGAGCTTTTAGAAACTTCTGAGCAGTAATTGTAGAATTAGACAGAAAAGGTAAGCATCCCAGAGAAAAGCCCTATGTACCTGGGGACATATTTAGTTGCAGTGTCATTGAATCTCTATTATTAATTAGTTATCAATATTGCTTTTAATTTTTATAAAATGAGAGATTCCCCTAATAAAAGCTTTTTTTCAAACAGTACAAAGATATGTCTGGTGGAAAATAATTTATTATATGCATAAGCTGTTAACAACTGTTCAGCATGACCTGGACAGGCTGGAGAGCTGTGCAGGGAGAAATTTAATGTGATTTAACAAGAGCAAGTGTAAAGTATTCCATCTGGGGAAGAACAACCCCATGTATCAGTACAGGCTGGGGGCTGATCTCAGAGAGCAGCTCTGGGGAAAAAATCCTAGGGGTCCTAGTGGACAAGAGGATGCCCATGAGGCAGCAATGTGCCCTTGTGGCCAAGAGGCCAATGGCATCCTAGGATGTATTAAGAGGAGCGTGGCCAGCAGAGCCAGAGAGGTTATTCTCCCCCTCTACTCTGCCCTGGTTAGGCCCCACCTGGAATCCTGTGTCCAGTTGTGGGCCCCTCAGCTCAAGAAGGATAGGGAGCTGCTGGAGAGAGTCCAGCACAGGGCCAGCAAGATTATTGAGGGAATGGAGCATCTACCCTATGAGGACAGGCTGAGAGAGCTGGGTCTCTTCAGCCTGGAGGAGACTGAGAGGAGACCTCAGCAATATCTACAAATATGTTAAGGGTGAGTGTCAGGAGGACAGAGCCAGGCTCTTCTCAGTGTCGTCAAGTGTTAGGATAAGAGGGAATGGGAGCAAGTTGGAGCATAGGAGCTTTAGTGTAAACACGAGAAAACTTTTTCACAGTTAGGGTGACGGAGCACTGGCCCAGGCTGCCCAGGAGGCTGTGGAGTCTCCTTCTCTGGAGACATTGCAGAGCTGCCTGGACACATTGCTGTGTGATCTCATCTAGGTGATCCTGCTCTGGCAGGGGGGTTGGACTAGATGATCTTTCTAGGTCCCTTCCAACCCCTAACATTCTATGAGTCTATAAGGAATGACAGTGAATCACAGATACTCATTTGTATATTTTCTCCCCACCTCCCTTCTTTTTTTACTGTAAATATTTTTTGACAGCCAAGACAATGAAAGAAAAAGTGACAATATTTGAAGTGTTAGAATTATTAATGACTTAGGAGGAAGAAAGACTTCTACCCATGTTTGCAGGCCCTCCAAAGCATGCACTGTTAAATGATCAAACATTCCAGTCATACATAGGGAACAATTTAATATGTGCTAAAGTCAATGGGAATCTTTCCACTCCTCTTTGCATTAGCTTGTTAGATCATAGACTTTTTAGGATAGGGACTGTCTTTTCATTAGTCACAAATCATGCAAAGCAAATATGGTCTCAATCTTGATTACTTAGTGCAGATACAATTATCACAGAAAATAGCAGCAAGTTTTCAATCCAATGTGTCAATGTGTGGCCTACGTGAGGGGGAAAGCAAAAAAAGAAAGAAATAGCAATCCTTTTAAAATATTTCTGGGTTTGCTTCCTCTTTTCAAAATCCAGCCTCCTTTACGCTGACATGCCTTTGGTACTGGCTTTAATACTGCCAAGGTTTTTCCTAAAATACCAGTTTAACAGCTAATCCTACATGAATTTATTTAAGGTAATTTGATAGCATAACATTCTTTTCTTTGCTAATTGATTCCTATTGGCTACTGGGAATATTTGACTTACAAATATTTGACTAAACCACAATAAATGTTAAATATTGAAACATAGATGAAATTAGATAGTGTTTCACAATACTTCAAGCTTGCAAATAATCCTTAGGATTCCTGTAAATTGGTGTTTGTTTACCACCTAGCATCAAAAGTTTACAGTAAAGTATATTGTTGTCTTTTTTTTTTTTCCTTTCCATACTCAGAAGTAAAACATATCAAAAGAATTTGCCTTTTGCTTTAAAATTTAAGTATTTTTAGGTCAATTGATTCACATCTATTTCCTACTGTGTTACTAGGTTAGTCAGCTACTAAGAAATGTAATACAGATTCCATAGAAGATTATTTTTATATCACTGTTTACAAATCTGAGTTCTCAGCTGGGATTAGGGAGATTAGAAAGCACAAATGATTAAAAAAGGGAAAAAAAAAAAAAAAGATGTGTTAGCTTGTGGCAAACCAGCAAAATCTGTTCTCATCTTTGGTTATCTTGTCTGTGTTTTGAGCAGAAAAGTTGCCTATGGCTGAAATTACTCAGTTCAGACAAACAGTTCACACACATGGCACGTACATACCATGCACAATGTTCAACGTACAAACTGGATTTTGGGTGCTAGCTGGATCCAGCTGCCCTCTAGCATAGCCTTGGGGCTTATGTCATCTGCACAGACAGACAGAAATGCCCAAGGAGCTGCTCTGCCAGAAAGAATCACTCAGCGCCCATTGCTCAAGCCCCTCTGCTTCTGACATGCCATCACGACATCTGGAGTTGGCAAAAAGTCAATGTTTGTTTGCATCAAGATGCTCCTGCCTGAAGATATCGTTCAACTTCTTTACTTTGCCAGACTGATGCATGTGGTATTTGTGAGGGGCAAAGCCTGGATCCCAAGTGATTTTAAATGTGTCTGCAATAAGATGTAATGCTCCCACAGCTACTTAAGTCTAAAGGGGAACCAAAAATGGAAGGGGTTTGCCTTATTCACTCACAGCCCAATGTTTAAAAGTAAACTGTTGTGAACTGTTGTTATAACAAAATTTGTCACTTATAACAAGTGAATGCTGGTCTCAGTTAACAGAAAAATGCTGAACTCTAAAAACTTAGAAGCAGTATTGCAGTGGCAGGACAGAGAGCTATATATAATAACCTCCTGAAAAGAAAAAAAAAAGATATTGTAAGCCAGAACAGTTAGAAATCACCTTTTGAATAGACCTGAAAAGCTGCTTGTGTTCAAATGTGTCAGCTCCCTTTGAAAACTCGCATCCTCCAAAACAAACTTGCAGCCAACACATATTCTTTTCAATTTTCTGTGTCACACCTCACTAGATGTAACCTCAGGGCTTCAACTCAGTTTGGTTTGCTTATTCATTTCCTTATTACTCCTGTGGATACCTAAAAACCCAGCTACACTGACTACACTTGGCAGGTTAAGTAGAAGTAACATTGTAGCCAGCACTTTCTTTGGAGTCATCTCAAATTATTTTATGATAATACCCATTGCTAACACAGAATGCCACTGCAATATTCAATATGATCTCCAAAACTGCAAAGGTCAAGCCATGTGGAGACACAGCAGCAATAAAGTCAATGCTAGCTGTTATTTTACCTTTCAAGGAACCCAAATTTAAAGAATTATTTATGTAAGTTTTAATCTTTAAAAACAGCCACTCAAAAAAAGCAGGAGACAAGCTTTTTTAAAGTATTGAACAAACAATTAATCAAAATGTGTAGGAAAATTATATGCACATTCTGTTAACATTTGCCAGAACACAGCATTTCTTTCCCAGGTTGCTAGTTTAACAGACTTAGTTGAAGTAAAGAAGTAAACTGCTAATTTTTTTCTGCCTTTTGGTCTTGACAAGTGCACTTTTAGAGGTGGGCTACAGAGCATTTTGTGAGTCATGTCAGATAGTGATGGAAATCTACTACCCTCCCCTTGCTCTCTTGAGTCCAGTGAGTGATCAAGGAGTGCTGAGAGAAAGTAACTGCATTTGATCAAAGCAGATTGTTTTCACTCACCCTGCCAGCTGCATGGAATGACTGACAACTATACAAGGAAATAATAAGTGCTAAAAGGGACAGGGATACGTTGGGAGAAAGGAAAATACAGAGCCATAAATCACTCTTTTGTTAAAAATAAATTTGTAGGTGATGGTTGTGATAGTTGCTTACCACTTTTCAGAAGTGTTTTTACTGTAATCTTATGCAGCTCTGCTTCTGCCTGCTGCATCCACCTGTTGCCTCCCATATTAAATACATTCAATAAGGGCTTTAGGGTAGACACTGCCTTTTTCATGTGATTATACTAAACCTCATGGGATAAAACTGCAATAACTATAGTTGTTAATGCAAATAAGATATAAATTAATATTATATATTTATTAATAGTATGAGGTCAGGAAGGGCAGATGATGAACAGTTAAGCCTGTCATTAGGGAGATGGCATTTTTGTGCAGGTCATCTTTTTTAACAGGATAATATAGTGCATCTTTTTTTTTTTTACAGTCCTGTAGAGTACATGGTCTGTATTGCTGTTTGACAAAGAATTTTTTAGGTTTTGTAGTCTTACTTTCCTTTCCCTTTCCCAGGCTGCCAAATGTGTGTAGCTATATAAGACAAAGAAACTAAGCAAGCCTGGCTTTTCATTACTTGGTGTGAATTTAACACACATTTAAGTCAAAGCAAGCAGCAGAGCCATAAAACTAATGCAACATATGTTTAAATAAGTGTGCCTATTTACATTTATTACATGTTAGTCTTAAATGTATACTCTAATGATGTTCAAAGACCCCTATGAAAGTGAGGAACTGAGTGGAGATAGATAAGAAAATATCCCTCCCAGAGAGTTTATATTCTAAATGTCACACAAGAAGATGAAGGCTGTGAAAGATATGTTCTATAAATAAATGAACAGGATGATGACTGACACAGTTTTATTAAATATGTTTGTTCTTGCTGCTTTTTCCTAGAAAACTCATCCTGAGGAATTATCTTACAAACTTGATGAAAATAATTAGCAGAAAATACATCCATGGCAGATGAGGCTTTGAAAGCTTTTGATAAATCCTGTCTAGGTCAGTGGAATATTTTGCCAGTGAGGACTTTGATAGTCCTAATGGAAGTTCACCTGAGTCCCTACTGAAGATAATACTAGCAGCAGACATACTGATAAATTATAATGGGCACAGCAGCAGCAGCAGCCACTCCAGAAACATCCTTAAAGTGAATTGCCTTTAATGACTAGGAAGACAAATGGCTCACATTTTATCATTGGATTCCTGCTCTTTCAGAAAATTGCCAATAAACTTCCTGTTCTTAGCTGAAGATTTGGCAGCAACTTGGACAAACAAATTTAACCCATTCAGTGGCTTTCATCTGTTTATGTGTGTCAATTATTTGTTCAAAATATTCTTCTCAAGCCAGCCAGTCTTACGCCTTTTCATATCTGAAGTTAAGACAATTTAAACTAGTTTTTCTGAGGAGGTCAGACTATTGTAAAGTTGTTATTCAGAAGTGATTGTCTGTACTATAAGTACTAAGTTCACAAGGTACTTCCCATTCAGATTTGGGAGTCTCTTTCTGGTCTTCCCAGACTGCTCAGCATGTACAGCTTGTACCTGACTCTTAAACTCAGCCACAACCCCAAAGCATTAACTGTGGGCACACAAACAAATGTCACCACCTTTCTGTGGCTTAATGATCTACCTCACATTGGCTGAGCTTGTGTGCTCTGTTAACACTCCAATTTTCTTTCACTTAGCAAACTGTCACAACAGCCATAGTCTGAGACATTATTCCCCCATTTTTTGAGTTGTTTGCTCTTGTTCTGCTGCTGAAGATCATCCTTGCAGCCAGTGTGTCAAAAAAAAATAATACTCCTTTTCTCTTGCAGGTTAGTTTAAACTCTTATTCACTGTTCATTTTATCTAGCCTGTTGCCTTATACTAAGTGATTAACACATACGCAAACTTTTGTTCTGATGATTTAATTTCAGGGAATGATGATCTCTGGCAGAAGTATAGAGCTAAAAATGGAGCTAGTTTCACTAGTGCTTGTCTATAAATGCATTTAGCTCTTTTACTTACAAAGTAAAATATCTAACTTGGAATCTGGGCAAAGGAAATTACCACACATTTGAGGCGGACTAACAAAATGAAGATAAATAAGTGGCTCAGCTGTCAAGGTAGAACTTGACAGTGTTCTTCTAGCCAGTTGGGTTCAGCTGTCCTGGCTCTGTCCTCTCTCAGCTTCTTGTGTGCTCCCTGCTCCCACCGGCAGGCCAGTAAGAGAAGCTAAAAAGCCCTTGACTTATTATAAACACTGCTTAGCAACAACTAAAACATCAGTGTGTTGTCAACATTATTCTCATCCTAATTCCAAACCACAACACTATACCAGATACTAGGAGGTAAATTAACTTTATTTCAGCCAAGATCAGGACAGTATCTCACAGGTCTGCTAAGTGGCATGATACTTGTGATATTTCAAAGAATATATGTGCATGCTCTGATCTTCTTATGGAAGTCAGTCAGAGACATGAGTGCTTCCAGAATTGCCTGGTCACTATATAATAGCTCTTTTTGCTCAAGCATTCAGTGAGTGAATTGGATTCAATGCCTTCATCAACCTACGGAGTTTGAAAAATACATTCTCAAAAGACTGCAGCACCATAAAGGTGAGTTTAGGGAGAAAGCCCTCTCCACATTCCAGTTAAAACTGTAATTTGGGTAGAAAAAGAAACAGGATTATTTTGGCCAAGAAAAGAATGAATCATAAAATCCAGTGAGAAGGGCATTTGGAAATAGATATGACTACCTACTACTGAGACTGTCTTTTATGTAATTATTTTGCAAAAAGGAAAATAATTCCAACACTTCTGATCTTCTAATTGTCTCCCTTTATAGTCCAAAAAGCAGGAGATTTGCTAACAGTTTCTGAGAATGACTTTTGCAGAAAACTTATTTGCTGTTTGAAGCTTGCGGCTACAGTGTTCTTTTGAAGCCCACAGGTCTGTGAGCAACATCTTGCAGACCACCAGCTGTCAAAGGAGTTACCTGCAGAGCTATTATGTTTGGTTTTGAACATCCAGATCCTTAACATTGTGGCTGTAAATGAAATGTAAGTTGCAGAAGAGAGCTGACTCGTGAATGAATGTGAGCTGTGACATTAGCTTGAGGTATTAAGGGACTGCATTCCACTTCTTTTGGCTTTCATTTAATGATATTTCTGCTCTCCTTCCTGTGCTGTTCAAGTGCAGTTAAAGTTTAAGATGCTCATGGTTTTTCTTTCTTATATGTTGTTAGGCACATGCTTTTCTTTAATTCTTTAATTTTGCTATAAATAGTTATTTCTAGTATTAATAACTTACCAGTCTGCACAGCACTTTAAAATGGTTACAGAGCTCATAAAGTCTAACTTCAAGGCACTTCGTGTCTGTTTCTAATCTAAAAGAGAATGGAAGCAGAGGTGGATAAGCAGCCTCTCATTAGCTCAAACTTTGGCATCAGTGACAGTTACAGACCACATTTGTTTTCTCTGGTTATGTCAGGAAAACTCACTTTCAGCATTTGTGTGTGAATGCTACATGGATTTTCCCCCAAAATATTAATCTGAATCAAAATCTAACCATATAAACTCTTAAAAAGTAGGCTGATTATATATCACAGGGAATAATTAGGCTTATTATTGAAGAAGACAGAATTATGTCTGTTTGCCTGCAGTAGGAGCTTTTTTGATGCTATTAATCATGTTAACTATGATAGCACTCAAGGAGCCTGATTGCATTGTACTTGTATAGTGCCTAATACAGAGGATACAAGTATCTGTCCTCTAAAGATATATACCTAAATGGCAATAGAGATGTAAGCTCTGAGTATACATAGGGATTGTCTTGATTCACTACGGTTATAAATATCATCTCCGACCTTGTGCTCTGTTGATTAGATGCTGTGGTTTCTGGGCAAACTGCATGGGTAGAGCAAGTTTTCAACTCTCCAGAATATATTGCACAGAAACAAGCTGTATGTACTTTTTGCATTCTTCCAAACATGCAAAATGAAAATAACCATTAAATTAATCTCATCATTATCCTGTTTGTGTCTGAGTGATATTTTAGAGATTAGACACTATACTATAGAAATGCTGTTATCGTGGTGTTGTCAGAACAATCAGGAGTATAACTCCTTAATTAGGCCTAGTTTCACATTAAAAGAAAAACCTCATTTTGACTGATCATATATGCAAAGAGAGGGTATGCAAGAACCAGTCCAGACAAGTTACCCATTGAAAACTCAAAGGTGTTCTTCACAGATTTTTTCCTTATTATTCTCTTTTTCTTGGGGAAAAAAAATCAGCAAAGGCTAAGCATAGAATCATGGGATCATTAAGGTTGGAAAAGACCTTTAGGATCATTGTATCCAACCATTAACCTAACACTGCCAAGTGTACCACTAAACTATGTCCGTAAGCAGCACATCAATATGTTTTTTGAACACTTCCAGGGATGGTGATTCCACCACTTCCCTGGGCAGCCTCTTCCAGTGCTTGACCACTCTTCCAGTGAACAAATTTTTCCTATTATCCAGCCAGTTTTGTACCCAGTAAAGAATATACCTGTCCAAACCAAGAGCAGCCAGTTTCTTCAAGAGAATGCTGTGGGAAACAGTGTCAAAGGATTTACTAAAGTCCAGGTAGACAAAATCCACAGCCTTTCCCTCATCCATTAGGTGAGTGACCTGGTCATGGAATGAGATGAGGTCAGTCAAGCAGGGCTTGTATTCTATAAAACAAAACTGAGAATATAGGTCACACTTTAAGATAAGAGAATGAATTTTTGTAAATCAGGGGGGAAAATGTTAACATCATGAGTAGTAACCAGGAACATGAGTTCCCAGTTCACACAGAGGCCAAGACCAAAGGTGATCCTTGTAAAAATAGAGAGTTCGGATTGTTGCATTAATACACATTAATTATTGTGTTAGTCTCAATACAAGGGCAATCCCATATCCTTTTCCAGAGTTTTCACTTTTAAAAGGATATTGATAAATGGTGAAGGCTGAGAAAAGCCTTGCAAGGATGAATCATAGTCTGGAAAGACTGCCATGTAGTAAGAGACTAACAAAACACAATATTATTATGTCAACAATAAGGTTAGAAGGTTGACTAATCATGATCTGTAAAGTATGTAAGTTGAAAAAATAAGTTAATGCTAAAAGGCTCTTTAACTTAATAGACAAAGCCAAAGTGAAGTTCAGTTTTGTCAGACTACAAGTCAGGAATGTAGTTTTGTCACAGAGAGTAATTATACATTGGTAAAATTTACTCAGATGTAGAATCTGCATGATGTGAAATACTATTCAAAAAAAAAGAAAGAAAACAAGAAAAACTCATTTTAGTTCAACAGTAACCCAGTAACTAGATGGTTTTAGGAAAATATAAAAAAGGAACAAAACCACATCAACCAACCAACCAACCAAAAAAACAACCCACACCAACAAAACCCCAAACTGACAAAGCACTTATCTTAAATAATATGAAAGATCTCTGCTTCTAGCTTTGACTTTACACAAGGAAGTCCAGAGCCCAACAACTGCTTCCACTGTACCAGAACTGAAGTACTGGCTCTGTTAAAGTCAATGTCTGTACCCTCCTCATGATGTTTAAGGTTATATCTCAGAAGACTGAAAGATCTTGAATTTGAAATTATATGTGATTTTTCTGTGAGATATTTTTGTTAATTTGTGTAATTTTCTGTGAAAATAATTACAGATCAACTTTTTTATCAGCAAACTATAAGAAGATCAGCCACAGAGGAAACAAATTTCTTTCTTGAAATTTAGTAAACAGCATTTTGGGGTTACTCAACTAGGAAACTTCTACTCTTTTCTCCAAATCTTAATTTTCTGCATGTTCATTTCAAAATTATCCCTGGATTTTTCCTGTTTACTTGGTGGACCTGATGCAGTCGTTCTATTTCCTTGTAATTCCTTTCTGTTCTGCAATTTGGCATGAATTTCTTCTGCAGTTCTCATTTACTTGAAATCTTAGGAAGGACTATGCCTGCTATGTATTATCACCCTTGTACACAGCAAGTGAGCTCATCCAGTGACCTGAGTAGGAGATTCATTGGGGATTTCAGTCCACTGAAGATGAGTCTTTTGCACCATGAAGCTAGAGAAATATCCCTTTCTGAACGTGTAAACTGTAACAGGGCCATACTGACTCATCCTTGTGTAAAAGAGAATCGAAGCCCGCAGGCATTAGGAATATCTGAGTAAGAAGACCAAGCAAATAACAGCAAGGGGTAACAAGTCATTTGTTGTTCATGCAGATGCAGAAAGCCCCTCCTGTCCTGCTTCAAGTTTGCATTTTGAATATGAATTGTTTGAAATAAATAACTAACTAAACAAACAAAATTTGAAAGACACTTTTTCTCTTCTTGCTGTTAATTTGAGCATCAGTATGCAACACACTCTATCTGATTTAGAAAAGAGCTTGCGGTAATTTTACAGTCATTGGACATGGGAGGCCAAATTATGCCTCAGTTTGACTGACATAAGAAGTTGCTTGGGATGGAACCCAGCAGAGTTTGGCCTTTCTTCAGTCAGACCTTCATGTACTGTGATTTCTTTAGATTTCTCTGTTTACAAGTAGAGTCAAGTTGGGTTAATAGTAGAATACAATGCCTCCTTGTAAGAAGCGATGGTGTTACTTAGCAAGAGGCATTCTTCTCCCTGAATGATTGCTCCTGGAGTCCTGCTTGCTGTTATAAATATGCAGTGGATTGCTGCAGATACCTTCCCAAATAAACCACAGCTTCCAGTTGCACATTAGACTTTTTGAAAGTTGTAAGAAGGGAAAAGCACATTCCACTATTCTGACAAAATGCATTTTACTTAAAGACTTATGTAAAGTCTATGGAAAATTTCACTTAGTGCTGTGTTTGAAAATATTTGGGTCATAGCTGCAAACATTAGATGCAAACTTTAGAGATAATCCTTTGGTAACCTGTAATAAATTGCCTCCTGGTATTACAACACAGGTGGGAGATGATTATTCAGATTAACTAGTGCATACTCTAATAACCTCCAAATTTATCTCGTAAAATGTGTGACATACTCATCAAAAGAAAGACTGTCCTGCAAAAATTTGGGACAGATGGCAGTGCAAGATGACATCCTTTCTAAATGTGTCAAAATGTTCACTCAGTCAAGCAATATGATTGGTTGCACATTCTGGGTGTGTTATTAAAATAACAAAAGCAGTAAAATTCACTTGCGTGAACAACTGCTGCTAGAGTCACTTAAAATAAGTAAGGCAAAACATATAATTAAGTAATATAAAAATCTGGGTGTGTTATTAAAATAACAAAAGCAGTAAAATTCACTTGCGTGAACAACTGCTGCTAGAGTCACTTAAAATAAGTAAGGCAAAACATATAATTAAGTAATATAAAAATCTGGGTGTGTTATTAAAATAACAAAAGCAGTAAAATTCACTTGCGTGAACAACTGCTGCTAGAGTCACTTAAAATAAGTAAGGCAAAACATATAATTAAGTAATATAAAAATAATTATTTCACTGAAAATAAATTAGCACTTTAATGTAGCTATTGATTTGCTTAAAATGTTTAGGTCAGTGGATTATGCCTGTGCTTAGATTTACAACATTCAAATCCAAACCACGCCTTCCTAAGTGACACTGAATGAAGTATCCTTCATACTGTACAACAAAACACTATATAAGAACAGACACATAACAGGCCTACTGTTGTCTGCTAGATGGTATCATTAAATCAGATAGTATGTATTTCTTTACCACTTGAAACAGGAGAGCACAGAAGTGATTGACAAGCTTGATATCACAGCCAGAATTCAGATTTGAGAAAAACAAAGAACTATCTGCTCTCTTCTGAGGATCTGATAAGGTGGTAGAAACAAAGTATCTAGAAAAGAAGAGCTGCTGATTTCTTTCTTTCTTTTTTTTTTTCTCCAGCATTTGAAAATGTCAAAGACTCAATTTACCAAGTCTAATCCAAGTCTTGTGGCAAGTTATCACGCCAAGTCATGATTATGATTTTTGATTCAAATTATGAAAAGATCTTCAAGATCCCTTTATTTTGTTATTTGCTTTGTTCTCACAGAACTTGGTCAGTCCTCACCTGGTCTCAGTATAGGGTCTTACACTCTTGGGCAAAGTTAAATGCTGTTATCAAAGTGATCAAAAGAACATGCTGTGAAGTGAAACAAGGCATATCTCTTGGAGGGCTGAGCAGGTATTTGTTACAACATCCTCAGTATGAAATTACACACAGAGGTGAACCAGAGACCCCGTGTTGTCATACTTATCAATAACCACAAGGTCCCTTCCTTAACCTTTACACTTGACCTTCAAAACAGTGGTGAGCTAACTAAGATATGGACATTAAATATCTGGTCTGCTTATGAAAAAAAAAATCTGTTTTAAACGATTAGGCACTGGGCAAATGTCTGCTTTGCTGTTTTTGTATGGGAGGAAGTGGAACAGGAACAAAATATTTCAGTGGTTGGTCCGCAATTGTAGCGTTCGCTCCATTTGAATGTATATGGGTGAACATGGTAACAACAGGCTGGTAATGCAGACTCGGCAGCTTTAAAGGGTTAACAAAGGCTGGACTTGCTGTATTCGATCACGGAGCAGGAAGGGCGACACTCTGAAAGGCGTGATCCCCCCCCCCGACAAGCACACACGCAGGCTGACTCCTCGGTGTGCGTAGTGCCCACCTGTTCAGCCCCACTGGCCCCGGCCGGGCCCTGCTGCCGCTTCGTGCGGGGATGCGCCGCTCCTCGCAGGAGCCTGTGGATGGAGATACGGTTTCTGTAGCGATGAGGCTGACTGCGGAGAGCTATTGGCTGCCGGCTTTGGAAATTTCATTCAGTTTGGTCCAATAGCAGGAGGAGAGCGCCTGGTACAGCCTGGACCTCTCTCTTCCTCTCCCCCCCCCCG
>VWZO01005334.1:367752-402799 GCA_013396975.1 Bucco capensis | reverse complement strand
AGCTCGCCTTGCCTCTTGCAGATCAGTCTCTCTCCAGCTCGGTCTCTCTGCATAGGCAATCACAGCTCTTACTCACAGAACCAACTCTCCCTCTCGCACTGATTGCAATGAATTTTCTGCCTGAATGTAGGTCGCTTATCAGCGAGAACACGAGTTTCCTTCAAAACCAGTGTTGTTGTCTTTCTTGCTGTTATTTTTAATCCCCCCCCCCTTCCCTCCTTCGTGGTCTTTGCATTCCTTTGGAGAAGCGAATCGCGTTGGATTCCAAAAAAGAGATCAGGAACCGTGTGTGAATAATCCCGGCTGCATGATAGCCCGAGAGGATTTCCTGAAAGAATCTGGCTGTGTAAAAAAGACACCTATGCTTCTGCAGCTATTCCAGTGTTAAGGTAGGAGTACTGGATTTGCCGTTTGAGTGTTCATTTTCATTTTTTTTTTCTGTTGCTTTCTTCCCCCCCCCCCCCCCTTTTCTCTTTTTTCGGCGAGGGTGGGGGAGAGAGGGAGAGGTGTTGCAGTTGGTACTCTGGCAAAGGGCGAGCAGTTTGCTGCAGTCGTCTGTGCTTTCTACTTTTCCCATCATGATAAAGCGATACTTTCTTTCTTCCATCTCCACCATCATACCCCATCTCGTTGTCACATATGCATATTTATGCAAATTTATTTCTTTTTTATCCGGCTTCGGTCTCGTCCGCTGTATCCCCCTTGCACCATAATTTGTTTGGAGGCATTTTGCTGCAATCAGCTATTTGGAAAGGCTCTGGGGTTCTGTGTGAGATGTTTACAAAGTAGCTAGCTCTGCCTTACAGCCGAATAAACAGAAGAGTGTGGAGGAGAGGAGGGAAAAATATCTGCAGTACAGGCAGAGAGAGAAAGAGCGAAGCCACAGTTTCCTGCAAGCGCGGAGAGGGGCAGGAGCGATACCTCATGCTCTGTGTGCGCCTGTGGTTTTCAGGGAAACACAAAACCAACACGTAGGTTTTTGGTTAACCACTTCCCTCGCCACCACCACAGCCACAAAAAAGCAAAAGGGGATGGGAGGGTGAGGGAGAGAACAAGGGAGGCGGCTGTTCACAGGAAATCTTGGCTCTTCTTGGATTAAGCGGTTCACCCGCTTCGGCTTTAGTGGTGTACTGGTGGGATTTCCCTCTTCCTTCCTCTTTTTTTTTTTTTTTTTTTTTTCTTTTTTTTCCTCTTTNCAGTTTTCTTTTTTTCCTCTTTTTCCTTTCCTTTTCTGAGCTCGGGTAAAATGCCTGCTTTTGTGATGGGCATGGGTTTCCGCTCGTGATGGAGCGGGGACTGGCACTGGGCAGAGCCAGCGTGCACGGAGCGGGGGCGGGGGTAAGAAAAGAAAAGAAAGAAAGAAAAAAAAGACACGCACCACCACCATTCTCCCCCTTCCCTCCTTGCTCGACAGTAAATCGGCTTCTCTGCAAAGCTGGGGCGGGGGCGGGAGAGGCGGGGGCTGGCGGCTTGAGGCCGCGGCTTGTGCCCCTTCCTCAGCGGAGAGGCCGCCGTTAGCCCCCCCGGAGAGCGGTGGGAGCCGCGCTGCGGTGGCCCTCACGGCCGCCTGTCAGACAGCGGTGCGGGGGTGGAAGCGGGGGTGCTGGCAGCAGCCGTTCATACCGCTCACCCCTCACCCTTCCATTTCCGCCGGCGCGGAAGGTTGAGGCGGGTAGGGCGCGCACCTGCGCAGCCGCTGCGGAAGGGTGCGGGGACACGGGGAGCAGGTCGGGGCGAGTGTCCCGCCGTCGTGCCTTGAGCGAGGCTAAGAATAGATGGCGTCGCGGCCGGGAAACTTGGCCGGTTTGGGGGAGGGTGATTGGGGGGGTTGGGGGAGAGAAGTTTTGCGGGGGGACGCGGTTGCGGCAGTGGCGGTGCGTCGCCGCCAGGTGGCGATGCGGGCCCTCCCAACCGCACCTTAGCGCCGTGCGCTCGCCGCGGGGCAGTCCCGCAGCCACTGGCAGCCCGCGTAGCGCAGCGAGAGCTGTGCGGGGGTCACAGCAGGGATGGGGAAAGGAGTATGGGGTGGGGTGAGGGCTAGTGGTTAATAAATATTGGGGTGAGAGCGGGGAGGTGGGAAAACATGAGGGGTTGAAGGTGCAAAACTCCAGGAAAGACAGGGTGGGATGGGGAGGAGAAGCTCGGTGCTTGTCTGGGCGGGTGCGGTGTGCCGGGCAGGGCTGTGATAGCGTGCGGTGGTGCGGCGAGCACGGACCGGGTGACTGGCGTTTGGGTCTGTCTGGTACTAGGTGCCCGCGTTCAGCTTTGTGCGGCTCTAGGCTTTGTGGAGGGTACTGCTCTAAGGATGGCAGAAATGCATGTGCAAGTTCAGATGTTTTGTATTTCAAACCAAAACTCTACCAAAACCAACAACAACAAAAAGATGCTCTATAGCCATGTTTGGTCAGTGTTGAAAGTAAATGCCTGTGAAATTCTAGACTGATTTTTCTTTTTAATTTGTTAATAATGTTAAGGGCATGTATGTATGCATTTAGATGTAGGTAATCAGAAAGCAAAGATGAGTTGAATGACTTTACAAGCAGTTATGCCAGAACAGGTATCTCTGGTATTTTTTCTCTTCCTGAAACACAACTGCTAATTTAGATATCTCCTATAAATGGAAGGGGAATAGTCCACATCCCAAGGGACACAAATTAAGCTAATAATTATTAGATGCATAAATCCTCTGCTGGTACTATAGAAATGAACTATTTATCTGTAATCCTAAGAAAGGCCGTAATTGTTTGCACTAATTTTAAATCCTATTTTAGAACACAACTTTGCTTTGTAGAAGTGAGGTGATTCCATATGTCAAATGATCCCTGTGTTTTATTTTCATTTGCAAAATATGCATTTGATAGTTTTAATATCACCTGTGTAGAGTTCTATATAGGAAGGACCTTTGTAGATATGCATTAAGGTAGGACATTTCAAATATTTCTTGCTTATACTGCTGAGTAGGGGGTTGCATGTATTGTCTTAATGAATCATATTCCAATGAATCATTATAGACTAAGAACAGGAAAACATTCCATGCAGTTTCTCATAACTCAGAACAGCAAGATTTATGATGGCATGGTTTTTTCTAAGAATAATATAAAATCAAATTTAGTTTTTACACACTCATTTTTATAGTCTTGAAATTATTACCCCTTTGTGTGTAACTACAGCTGTTACTGCTCTCTGTCTTCTCTAGTCATATGCCTGTATGTCATATAGATTCAATTATGGTTGGTATGCTGCGTGCAAGTACAACCTATTAAGTTGTATCTAATAGTAAAACCAAAATTCAGCTTGACATCCAAAGCACCTTGGTCATCAAGAGTCTTTTAATTCAAAGCTAATTTGATTGATTACTTGCTTAGTATTGTTTTCAAATACATTGCTTTATCACAAACATGTAGGTTTTTTTACTCTGAAGTCAGAAATTCCTCATTTCCTTTCTTGATCAGCAAAATGCAGTGGTCAGTGATGAAGTGTCATGTCTTTTAAAGGCATCACAATGCAAGCAAACAAAAGCAAGCCTCATAGCATGAATGAAACAGGCCACCTGGATTAAGTTAGGACAAGTGACAAAACCAGTAGGCTTACTGGAGGTGCTGTGCTATCCTATGTGTTTTTCATTCTTACAAATACTTTCTCTTTTGAGCTGACCTCATGTTCTTGTGCAGATCACTCCCTTGACAATTTTTACTTTTGATAAAAATGTCAATCTTAATAGGCATCCTTCAGCTGAAGGCCTGTCATGTAGAGATGAAAGCAAGAGGCAGAAAGAAAAGCTGTTTTAGTGAAGCTTTGCATTAAAGATGTGAAACAGAAACAAGGATTTGTTTGTTTTATTTTTGGTTGGTTGTTTTTTTTTAACACAAAAGTGATTCAAGGAACATTGCTGACTGCTGTCTAGAGGTTTGCACATTTGTTTTTGACAGGTTCTCAATACAACTTCCTCTTGGCCTTTCAAACACACATGCTGCTATTAGATGGCTGAATCACATAGTGTAAGGAACAGCTCCACCTGGGTAGGACAGGAATAAGCATCATCCTTTAAGCAGCATATAATTTAGCCATTCTGTCACTTGAAGACTTGTCATCGAGAGACAAGGTCTCTTCTGCGTGAGTAAGAGTGGTTAGTTGTAAGGCTGAGAGTTATAATATTTATAAATATAATAAAACCCAAACATAAACATGAGCTGCATAAATCAATATAAGTCTCTATGTCCAATGCAGCTGTCCTCTGTCACAGTTCAACTCAGGTTCTCTCAGGCAATGTTTGCAAAGCATTTATGCTGTGAGCCATTTCAATCCTCAAACCTGACAGGGTTATGTACTCAACTCTGTCACCTTTTGATAGTTCTCTACTTCTCATTGTATTTGTTTTAGTAGTCCCTAGATTGGATCTGAAAGGAAAAAAAAAGGCACCAATAAAAAAAACCCAAACACTAAAGAAAAAAAAATTCTTGGTGTCTAGAGAGGAAAAACAAGTTTTATTGACAGTGCTCTTGGAAAATTATTTTCAATGAGATAGGGCACAATGCCAATCAGCTTTTCACAACTTGTAAATGGATGTAAGGGTAGAGAAAATTGAAAAGCATAATTTACAGACAATTTGCAGTGGTTGAATTTAAAAGGTAGGAAATTATTCTGCAGATGTTCCAGCAAACTCCTCTCTCTAACCCACGTAAATTAAAGAGGATGAATTTTGACATTAAAAAAAAGCTGTATATGAAACAGGTTCACTTCATGGCTTGTATGCACAGCTCACATGAGGAGCTGAATGGAAGCAGCCCTTGTAGAGCATGGGCTTTTCCTGTGAGATCTGCAGTGGGACTTTACCAGCAGCACAGCTCATTCAAACCAAATGTGTGACCACATGCTGGAATAGTCCCTAACTAGGAATGCTCAGATTTGTACTGTAATAATCTAAAAATACATTGTAGTCACTGATGTCACAATGTTTGGCTCTCTTCTGTGCTGAGCCCACACAACACTCTGCCATAGGATGTATTTTGGTAAGTGTAAGCCACTGAGTAGCTTCAGCAGAGGGTTAGGATCTTCCATGTTTGTCTGTTTTATGTGCTCACTGAGATTTGCAACTGGATGGGGAAGCTGAGACTTTCAAGAGAGGTAAGCTTTGAAAATGAATGGCACTGTTATTAGGAAAAATGTTGGAGATAGTATCACAGTGGACTGATTCAGTTCATTCTGAAAGCTAGAGATGTACATAGCTGTCATAATTTGAAGTCATTCAAATAACTTCCTTTTGAAAGAAGATTTTCTCATTGCTTATAGAAGGACTATTTTTAAATATTGCACAGATTGAGACAGAATCACACCAAAGAATGATTCTTTTATTAGATAGAATGTAGTATTTTTATAATAATGTAACTATATAAGGGATTTGTGGAATGAAGTGTTTGATTTTCTTCCTAGATTAGCCAGCAATTAGAGCTAATTCTGCAGTGACTGTTATGATTTCATATATAGAAGGAATTTGCTCATTTTTATTTACTTGTGTATGAAATTATTTTTAAACAGATACAAAAATAACTTTTAGATTTAGTTACACAAATGGTTGAGATGAAGCCAGTTCCATATATTCACCATAATAGATGACAGATGAAATAGTAGTGCCATGGTTTGATGGCAGCAAATTTCCATCTAACAGTATCTTTCAAATGCATCAAATATCAAATGCAGTAAACAAAAATATATGTATAGCCTACTGCTTCTCAGTACTGATGAGTCCAGAGCTCAGACTTTTCCTTTGTTGTCCAAGTGGAGGTAGTTACTGTCATTTAGGAGAGCTCTAGTACAGCCAGAAATGGAAGAGGACAATAATGAATATGATTTCTGTCCCAAAGTGTTACCTTAAGTGGTCTAATGACTTGATTATTTTGAAAATGCCTATTGCTGTAGTGTCTGGGTTGGATACAGGCCCAGTACAGATGTGGAAAGAACAGGTTTTCAGACTTTTTTTGACCATGCTCTGTAGTGTTGCTGTCAAGTTAGTAGTCTTTCCCAGTGAGACTGGCCAGCCATGTTGATTAGTGCCATCATGTGGTGATCTTGTGATACTGATGCTAGACACTTGGGTTGGTGAATGAGCTCCTTCATGTTTTAAAGTCAGTTTGGAGCCTTAGTGAAAAAATAGTCAGTTTAATGGCAACAGGACTTCTTTGAAAAAGAATCAAAATCAAACAAAAAAAAAATTCCAAAAACCAAACTCCAAACTATTTAGAAATACTATGGAGAGGACTCAAATAAATTAGGTATGTTTTCTATAACAGGATTTCTTTTATGCTTTTGAACTCTGGTGGAAAATAAGTGTTACTTCCCTGCATGTTCAGTTGCACTATTTTTGGATTATAGATTTTTTATTATTTTATAGGTGATTGTGACAAAAAGGGCAAAAATCCTCTACTAGATTCCAGAGGAGTTGTGGAAGAAGAAGTGACACCTATGTGAATCTTTGATACATCTGCCATTTCCAGAACTCTCGGAAGTTTGTAAAGTAATAGACCTATATGTATCTGGATTTCATGGGGTGTTTCAGGCAAATAAAAAAGATTTCAGCAACAACCAGAGGAAGCAGCTACTGAGTTATTTCACCCTTCACCCAAACTTGAGAGAAGATGGTTCAGTACAGTACTTAAGGACAACATTAATCAATCAGTGTTGCTTCTCAGTCAAGTACATAGTCACTGATCTGTTGGCTGGAGTCTCCCAAGCCAAATATATCTCTATCACTAATGTAAGTATGACAATGTCTGCCTACTGCATTTTACATCATCTACACGAAAGCAAAGATAAGTTCTTTGTACACAATGGCATGGAGTAGAACTTTTTGCAAATTATGCACAGCTGGACAGATGAGCTGTGGTGCCTGAGGCTGTGAATTTATGTTAACACAGCCAGCAGTAGGTCTGCTGCCCAAATTAGAAATGTTCAGTGTGTGTAGTTTCCAGCATGCAGGTGGTGAATTGGGGAACAGATGATGCAGATCCACTGGTTTTGACAGATTAAATAATAGCAATTGACATAACTGGAAATTAATCTTAGAGCTGGAGGAGATCTCCTTAAGGACAAGCATATGAATATCATGCTCATTGTGACAATACTTTAGTTCAAGTGCACATGTTATACTGCAGGATAGGAGGACTTACTGCTTCAGTCTAAACAGGTTAACAGTTGTTAATAAAATACTTCATTTACTCTTACATTTGTTACATCTTTTTCTCAAGATCTTGTAGCTGAACTGCGTTGAAATTAAGGTTTTTGAAGAAAAATGCTTAGTCTTTACATTGGCTTGATATCATCCTTACACATAGATAATGTTTCAGATACAGCACCTTAGGAATTTGATAATGCAGGCCAGTTGGCACTTTTTGAAGAATGGAGTAAATTAGAGGGGCAAGTAAGATTTTTTTTTTGTAGTACTGGACTAAGAAAGGCATGCTGCATTGATTTGTCTGCTCCAATTTGGTAGAGACATCAGATGGTACTGAAATGCAACGGGTTAATGGCACATTTTGCATATACCGTTTCCTTACATTGAGTTGTGGTCATGGAGAGGCATACAAGCACAAGCAAAAGTGGTTCCTCACTTGGAAGAGCTAACCCATCTTCTTTTGTGCAAATATTTCTCCTTGAAAGTGTCAGTCTTTATTTTCCTTTCTCTGTTTGCTTTTCTAGTGAACTGTCCTCCTGGCCAAATCTATCTTATCTAAGAGTTTTGGCTTCAGAAAACTAAAATTAAAGTTTGGTGGGGTTTTTTTTGTTTTCCTTTTTTTTTTTTTTCCTTTGGTTTGTGGGGTTTTTTGGTTGGTTTTGTCTCTGTTTTTTCTTTTCCTGTAACTTTGCAATTTGCCTTAGTGTCCTAGATTGAGTCAAAATCAGGTATTCCTTGCCTTATAGGTCATATTCAGTCCTTGAGGCTTTGATATAGAGCATGGGCCCTGAGGTCTCTTGCATGAGGCCTAAGACCAAGGAAATAGGTGCTTAATTAAGATAAATAGCAGCTAATGATGAGGGCTTCAATAGCAAAATGAAAAACTTCATTATCTCTTGGACAATTTGCATTAGCAGTTCTGTTATGCTGAATTTTAGTGCTTTTTTGTGAAGAATTTCTTGTTCTGGCAATAGAAATAATATTAGCAAAGTAGAAGTTACATTAGCAGTGCTGTTGGAAGGACAGGAGATGGGAGCAGTTGTGATAGTGGTAGTGTGCTGAATTCTCTTAGCTATTAACTAGATAAGAGTGGAAAGCTAAATAAATCTTGCATTTGGTGTATGAGTAAATGATCACTGGACCATAACACTTATAATACTTCACAGAAACATCCCTTTCTGGTAGATTCCATATCCTGGAGGGTGGCCATTTAGTTAAGCTTGATACTTCACTGCTTTCTGAAAACAAGGCTGGTTTATTTAAGAGGAAACAAAACATGTATAGTTGGAGAAAATACAGTCTGAAGCCAGAGGCATCAATAAGGATGATGGAAAGCTGGTCCAATTCCATTTTGGAAGAAAATTCATGGATTTGTTAACAGCAACGATAGCATTTGTAACACCACTTCTGCCTCTTAAAGCCTGAAGGATAATTATATCTAAGTTGAGGAGACTACATGTTCCAATTCTTACATTTTCCACTGTGCAAGATGAGGATTCTTCATAAGTGCCCCAACTCCTCCTCCTCTTATTCATCATTGCCTCAAAATGCCCATCCTAGTCAGAGACTGTAAATAGGCAATGAGTTGCAGACACATTACCTGTTTCAAAGGAACATTAACATGATTAGCTTTCACAGAGAAAGAATAATAATGGAAAAGAGTGAGTGGGATGAGGCAAGAAGTCAGTTACAGTTTGGTAGAGTCTTGAAATAAATATAGGACAACGTAAAGAAACAATATGACAATGTAAGAGAAGGATAGGAATGCAGGGATGGCATGTAGGGATAGTAGACATACTAGAGCATGGAAACGAGAGTAGTAAAAGGAGCAACAGTTCAAATACTCATTCTGGAGAGCTTATAATAACGGGATGTGAATCAAGGCAGATATACAAGAGCAGGTGATGCTTTTGGTCATGAGAGTTTGGTTTAGTCTGAGAGGATGCAGTATATTAGAATGAAGTTCACTTTAGAGTATGCAGAGTACTAGCCTCCCTTTCATGTCCTTAATAAACATGCTTCCCCTATACAGAGAAATGGACATAATGCATCATCAGTTTTAAGAGGCACTTTCCTTCACTTGCTGTGAGCTGCATATTTAAATGATTACAAGTATGACTAAGATCTCATTAACACTAGTTTTATGTTGGTTTATACCTTTGTCTTCAGTGGCACTGTGCCTAATATTTGAGTGACTAGAAGTATTTAGTGCTTAAAATAAAAAACACAACAGGCTCAAGGATTTTTCTCCTCCTTTTGCAGCTAAAATCTCATCATTTAATATGTTAGTTTGGCAGAGATCTCTTTTCAGCTAAGAAGAGCTTGTTCTCTGTGGAGTAAATTGTTTACAAGCCAGCCATATATATTTGCCCTAGTGAATATGAGTGAAATGGTCCATCACAAATTCATGTAACTGAATTAACCTTCTTGACACTGTGACTCTGAAAAGTCAAGACAAGGACAGAGGTGGTGAAAATGAGATTCTTGAACATGACACACATTTTACTATGTCTAAATAGACATAGAACTTAAGTGATTTTTAGAGATAAAATTATCTCTTAATTTTTTTTTGTCCCATTTAGATGATTCTTATTAAACAGGAGGATTTTGTTCTATCAGAATGTAAAGTCACTTGGAAATGTTTTGAATTCCAAATCCATGCCAACTTCTAGTACATGCTCAGATTTTGTGTTTAGACGGGTAGAAGTTTCATGTACAGAAGTATGAAAACTCAAATGGAGGAGGAAAAAAATCCACTACAACCTACTTTATTATCTTATACCTATTTCCTTTCTCTGCTGTGACACACACCAGGATTGATTATTTATAGTACATGCTTTCTATGAATAAATAAGCACTGAATTTTGTGTAAGGAAATATCTCAGGCCAGAAGTAGTTTTCTAGAGAAGACTGAAAGAAGTTTGCCTGAAGATCTTCTTATTTCTTCTTTTTGTAGAGCAATATTTTGTCTTTACTTGCAAAACTAAACATTTTTTCAACAAAAATAAATTAGAAAAACATAAAGAATCTAGACTTTGTCTAGGCTATTACATGCTTTCCAGAGTCTTTCATATATCTTTGAGAATAGGTTTGGGTGTTTTTGAGGGAGAGAGGAGCAAGAGAATGAAGTTCTTGTTTTTGTTTGTTATTCATTTGTTTCGTTTTGATTTGATATATGTTCTGTAGGAGGAGCAATGGTGCAACATGAGTGCAACACCACTCAGTCCTGTTTCAGAAAAGCACAAGATGAGCACTTTGGGAAAGAAGGGAGGAGGTGAGAGTGTGAGCCTTACCCAAATACCGAATCAGGATATGGCTCAAAAACTCAGACTGGGAAATGCTTCTAGATTCTCTGGTCTGCATGTAAATAAAGTCATGCCAGCAGTCACTCTGGCCTATCCACCATGATTTTGAAGTTAGTAAATTGGTTTCAGTTCTTTTTCCCTGCCTAGCAGCCTAGAAACATAGGAAAGAATTCTCCTTCTAGACTGTGACAGGCAAGGAAGAGCAGTGGCAATGATGGGGAGGCCCCGAGGAGCACCTTTCTTACTTAAGCTTAACACCAGAGATATAAAAAATAGAATCATGTAGGCATATTTTAGAACTTTACCCAAAATACTGCCTTTTTCTCAAAAAGGGAGAGCAGAGAGAAATCCAAGGGTCTTTTTTGTTTGTTTAGCTTGCTTTTGGCAAAGGCATAGCGTATCAGTATAAAAACCTTTAATTTTTAACTATTTAGTGATCTTTTAAGACAAAAATGTTGAGTTTAACTTAGGTTGCTATATTCCTGTAACTAGAATTATTACTTGTTTGCACACTTTGTCAAAGTATGAGGTGACTTTGTATCCCCTTATAACTTACAGTATGTGTAACATATCCTATGAAAGGAAAGGTGTCCTCTATTCCTAAGACTACATCATTTATCAAGCAATAATTGCCATGCTACATTTAGGTGCACAATGACTTTGCAAATGACTACAAGAATTGCCTGATACCCACATTACCTGATGCCTCAGGGTATTCCAAAATACAAAATCTAGCCACAGGCATTAACAAAACATACAGTGATTGCTGTCATATCTTGGTGCTATTCCCAGAAATGCCACAGTCATAAGGCTGTACTTTGAGGAATGATGTTGCAGGATCAGATGTCTAAATTCATTAGAATCTGAGGTACCACAACAGGGAGCACGGAAATATCCTTGATGATCTTGGCTTTTGTAGTGGCAAACGGCAATGTCCACAGAATTTTTTTGAGCTGGATACCAACTGATTCAATCTTTATAAGTAATGCCAGCAGCAGCAGGTTTTTTTAATCACATCTTCCAGCCTAGCTGCAGTTTTCTTTCCTGAAAGCTATGCATTAAGGGAATGTAGAAGGTTTTTTTATAGTCTAAATAACTACTTTAGATCTTTTGATCAGTTGTCCAGTGGCTGAATATCTTAGAGTAATTATTCTTAGAGGTTGGCTGATGCAAACTGAAAAAGCCACGAAATTGTAACTCTGTAGATTCAAGGCTGTTCTGATATAAGAACCAGGGGAAAATCCAGCATGACTCCCCTGATCAATGAATGTAAATGTGATCTTGGTCAGTTCACATTGCTCCACAGACTGTAAGCCATTAGCTTTACTGTTCTAAGTCCTTGTCTGAGATACCCATGTTATTTTTGGAGCAAAGGTCCCTTACAATTGTGTTTATTGTTATTTCTGTTATATAAAGTTCTAGGTCTCATTTTAACATAAAGGACTGTTCTTTTCATGGCAATACAGTTCTTGATATTTGACCATTTGGGTCATTTTCTAACACATTTTCCGTATGGAAGTGTGGGATTGTTGCTTGTCTGATGTGTTAGACTGCTATAAAGAGTCTAGGCTCTAGCCTTAATTTGAGGTTATTGCTGCACATACCAGACGCCTGAATGATCAGTCTGTTGTCCTGTTTGAAGTTTAGCATGCTGGCAGGTTTCTCACATTTTTTTTTGGTGTCTTATTGGCATCAAGAAACTTCATTCTTCCATCCAACATTGTCATTCAGTGGTTTTAGTCATATGTGAAAAGTAGAAGCTAATTGGTTATGATGGTTGCAGGTCATCATGGATGAAAGAGAGAGAGTATTTTATATGCTGGTTATCTACAAGTACATTTTGTGTGAGACATACTCTTGTAAAAATGTGTGGAGGTGTTTCATAGGGGTTTTAATTATTCTGAGTTTCAAAGGAGTGAAAAAAATTATAGTGTGCATAAAAACTTTTGCAAATAAGTATAAAGAGTGTATTTTACTGTGGCTGAGGTTTAAGGACTCAGACTACATTCTCTTATTCCTTTGTGAGTTTTGCTAAGCAGAAAGCAGTGGAAATGGCTGAAATTTTTTAGGGTGGTGAAGTGACAAAGATATATGAAAGACTCTGGAAAGCATGTAATACTAAAGTATGATTTATAATTTTCAAGTAGCACCTGCCACTGAGTATAGTTATGTGTGTTTTGTCAGAATTTCCTCCCAAAATTATGTGTTCAAGAGGCTTCAGTCAAGGATGAGACAGCAAATATGAGACATGGATATTTGAAGTGACTTCTGCAGTCTGCTGATCTCATAAGGATTTTTATTGACATCAGAGTGCTCTGGATCGACCTCTTAGTTTCTGCACAAAGCAACTGTAGCCTTCCTTTGATTTTAGAAACTAAAATACTAAAAGGCCAACATATTCATAAATCATTCTCTCCTGAATAGCTCTTTTTTTTCCAACTAACAGGAGGGCAGAGAAGGCAGTTGGCTTTGCAACCAGATAAGTGGAAAGAGAGTGGAGATATTGGACTCATGACAATCATAAATTTGGGTTTGTTATGACCTGTAATCAACAGCATATGATATAACCTATTGCTATTGCAGGCAGGAGATCTAAAGATGACTGAGCCTTGAGCAACGAGGTCTAGCCAAAAACAGAATGTTCTAAATACAGAACAATGGCTTTATATATAGCCCTACAGTAAGAGAAATCTTTTAACTTCTGACTCTGATGAGAGACAAGAGAGGATTTGTTAGACTTTTGGGAAGCTTTAGAATCTTCAGCAAAGGCACTAGAAACATTTTAGGAAACTTACTCAGTTCATGTATTGGAATTTAAATATGTTTGCCAACATACTGATGTCCTGCCCTAGTGAAATTTGAACACTTTTTTTTATTACTGTGTTTGTTATTAGCTTGTTCAATTAATTGTCTGGTGCTAATTTTTGAGAATTCTTAATCTAATAGATTCAGTTAGTACATGGAGTGGTAGATTATTTGAGGATTGAGATAATCCAATGTCAGGGGTCATGCTTCTTCTGTATGTGTTCCAGGAATTTTTCATCACTCTTAACCTTTATCTAGCATTAGCTACATGATTCATTCAATACAATAAAATTATATGATCCAGATGAAAAACATAAAAACAATCAGAAGTTTAAAAGTAATATATTTAAGGTTGCTTCGAAAAAACACAAATTCTTCCAGTTTGTGCATCTAGAACATTAAGTAAATAAACCCAGGTAATTTCATTTCAAATTATATCCTTTAATAATGTCAGATCATAAGAGAATCAAACTAAGATTCCTTCCTTTGATAAATCCAGTTCAAATTTTGAATTCAGAACTTTGTAAAGATGAATAATGTTCGTTCAACATGGGTTGGTCATGAGGTTCCTGTCAAGACAGGATCCCTTCTCTTTTAGTCTCTCCATGCACTCCCAGAATGATAGTAATCTGGTAGCAGCTGCCATCATTGCTGTTATGTCACATTTTGGCTGTAAAGAAGGATACATATTTTAAAATATTTACTTTTTTATATACCATGATTTTGGTAAACTGCCAAAACTTTCCTGAAAACAGATAGCAAGAGAAGGGAAAACTGCTAGTTTCAAGTACAGCCCAGATAAGCCAGAATGGAATTTAATTAGAGGAAGACAGGCTTCCAGCAAAAGACTTTTCCCCTTATTGAATTTGAGGGAAGAGAAATGGGAACCTTAGATGTAAATTCTTCCTGATTTTCTGTTGTTGCTCTTTATTACTGAAGTAAATTCTGACTATAATCAAACTGCAAGCTGCAGTAGGATTCGGAACAGTTGAGGCAAACTGGGTTATGGCCAGGTTGAGCTGTGATCTAGAGCTGCTCTGGAGTCCCATTTACTCCTCTCTTCCTGTTTACTCCTAATTAGTTCTTTTATCTCTTGGAAGGAAACCCCACATAAGTAAAAAGGAAAGGAATTGTGATTTTAGTAGGTGGTCTTGTGATGTAGATATCTACGGGAATGGAGCTTAGGGAAAGGGAGTAGAGAGAGCTGTTAAGCTACAAACTTAGAGGAGATCTTAGTCATGTGAAACATAATCTTGTGAGTTTTGAATGTGTTTGTGTTTGCCATCTGACTATGGTTGCCATATAGAGACTTAAGTGCTTTTCTCTTTTTGGCAGTAAGGCTAAGAGGTATAAGGATGCCTACAACCTGTTTCATGTCACCGAGTTCTTTGTTTCTTTCCCCTTATTCTAACTCTCTGACTTTCCATTGGTAGGCAGGTGATTCTGTATCATGATTTAAAACAAATAGGAAAGATTTACAATATATACCCTTGTCTCTTTAGAGGACAGAACAACCCCTGGAGATACAGGACTGTAGCACTCCCTGTTCTGCTTGACTTGAATCAGGCTTTTGCTTAGTTTTGCAGAAAGACACTCACCTGAGATGTGGGAGATTATAATTCAAACTGGTCATCAGTTGCTAATACCAAATGACACTGCTCCATAAGGAGAAATAATGATCTGAGTAATTGAAGAAGTGATTCACTGGCATGAATTAGACAAATCCAAACACTGACCATCTGCTATAATCTTTGCAACAGGAATCTGGCTTCTTTGAGTCACACAAGACTCTCACTTTGATGGAATATTCTGTTTTTCTCAAAAAAAAGGTGCATATATTTACAGATCACAGAAGCACTGAATAACTGAGAGACTGAGGTTGAAAGAGACCTCTGGAGATCATCTCATCCAACCCCTCTGCTGAAGCAGGAACACCTGAAGCTGGTTATCCAGGACTATGTCCAAACAACATTTGAATATATCTAAGGAGGGAGACTCTGCAACCTCAGAGCAACCTATTCCTGTGCTCAGTTACCCTCACAGTAAAAAAGTGGATCCTGGTGTTCAGAGGGAACCTCCTGCATTTCAGTTTGTGCCCATTGGCTCTGGTCCTGTCTGTAGGCATCACTGAAAAGAGTCTGATGCTGTTCTCTTTGCACTCTCCCTTCAGTTATTTATAAACATCAAGAAGAAGAGCCTTTGTCTGCTCATCCAGCCTAGATGTCATCAAGTTCTCTATGAGGATCTTATGGGAAACAGTGAGGAAAGCCTTACTTGAAGTCTGGATGGACAATATCCACAGCTCTCCCCTCACCTACCAAGCCAGTTGCTTCATCATAACTTATCAAGTTGATCAAGCATGACTTGCTCTTGGGGAATCCATGCTGACTGTGTCTCATGACTACCTTGTCCCCTATGTGTCTGGAAATGGATTTCAGGATCAGTTACATCATCATTTGAAGTTCTGAATTAAGAAAAAATGTCTGGTGACTCCCAGGGAGCCCTGGGAGTCAGGCCAGGGACAGTCAGGCCTGGTGTTGCCACTGTGGACATGCTAGACTGAAAGGTTTTCTGTGACTATTTGTTTTGGAGATACAATATAGGTAGGTCACATTCTGTGATTTGGCTGACTTGATTTTAATTTCATTCTGGAGAACTGGGAAACACTGTGAAGGTGAAAATTTGTAAGCTCAGTTTTCAGGAGAAGAACTTGTGGTGATGTTGCTGTCAGTGGGGGACTGTACCTTGTATCCTGGATACTTCTCAGCTGCATCAACACTGGACTGGAATAGCCTGCCTGTGCCTGTCCTGTCCTTCAGAAAGATGTTGAGATAGTATGGGAATGGAAATTTGTGCAAGCTTATGTAGGCAAAGACTAAGAGCAGACAGATTTTGATGCACTGATTTCAGTTTGATGACTGGGTTTGCAATTTCTCTCACATTACACTGCATTTTGGGTGGGGAAAGATATGTGAAGAACTTGCCAGTGGCTTAGGTTGTGACTGTGCATTAACCAACAGTGACAGTATCTGACACATCATTTCTGCAAAGTAAAGATAAAAACGTTTTTGCTTATGAGAGGATTTTCATGTTTGAATTTTGATTCAATGAATTTTCAGTCATTCCAGTCTTTCTGGCTAAGAAAATTTTATAAGATTTTTTTCCTGAATTACCTAGGCTCTTAAAGTCATTTGGGAGAAAGGCAGATATATTTATCAGAGCTTGCTTGTGCACAGAGAAGAATATATAATAACATCAAGGGTAATTGCTTTACTAGTAATGGCATGGAAGTGACAGAGAGTCAGCTTTACCTCAAGCATAGTGAGAGGCTTCCTGTAATAGCTGCTTACATGCCTTTTGGTACTTCTCTTGCTGTTAAGTTTCGGAAACACAGAAATAGTATAAAAAGGCCTGAGGAGACTTAACTGTATACTTGAAGTGAGATCTGAATAGATGATCTGAACTTCGTGCCACTGGGTGGATTATTCTGTCTTCTGTTCATCTGAGTCCCTATCTACAATCTCTGAAAGCTATACCTTGACAGGCTTGAGGGTTATTATGTGGAGCTCTTGCTGTTCCAACTGATCTTTAATTTCAATATGTCTCAGCATGGTCCTGAAGCTCTCTTTGGATTCTGTTCCTTTGACTTCAGGACAAATCCTTAATCCTTTAAATTTTTTTATTCAGTTTGGTCTTTTGCCCTCCTCTTTCTGCTGTCTTTCTCCTTTAGCTGTGTCTTGTCCTCCTTTTCCTCCTCCTCCTTAATCTCAGGCTTGGCCTTTCTCTTATCCCTGACTTGAGAATCAACCTTTTCTTTTGACACAGGACTGGCACTCTCTCCCCTTCTCTCTGACCTTAGACTTAGCCTTTCTTATTTCCTTCATTTTTACTATGTCTTATTCTGCATGCTTTCTTGGCATTGCTGCTTTCTGGCCTGCAGTTCCCTTAAGGGGATTTATCGTTCCATTTACCATTCAGAATTTCTTGACATGGCAAATCACTCTCTTCTGCATCAGCATTTCTCTTGTGTGCATTGCTGTTCTGGGCTAAGACTTCATGATTTAAATTCTTTCTGACTTCTCATAGCAGTTTGCAAATTCTTCAGAAGATTTCTTTTTTCTTACATTGTTTTGATTCAAACTGGGTCTAACGTCTTTGTTTCCAGCCTGCTCGTTGTGTTTGGGGTTTGTGGGTTTTGTTGTTGTTTTATTTTGTGTTGTTTTTTATTTTTCCACTAAGCATTTTTTCTTTTCTGGTTCTTTTAAGGTTTTTGACCTCTACTATTAATTATTAGGTTTGTTTGGAACCTCACTGTACTGATAATTATCATTCTTTCATCCTCTAGATTTCCATTTTTTTCCATGATCAATGTATTCTCTGAGTATCAATATTATACTTTTTTTAATCTTGAAAACCAGTACAAAGTAGCTTTTTTTTTTTCACCATTTCTGACTCATAAGCATGCAATTTATTTCTTCATTTACTGTTTATTTCTTTCTAACAGAAAGAAGTTCTGCTGCAACTAAAATGACATCATGCTGCCTCCTGTGGGGGAACTCTGAAGCCTTCTCAGAAATACGACACAGTGGTAAGTACTAAAAGTATGTTCAGAACTATTCTCTTTTCTGTAAAAACATATAAAAGAAATGAGAGCAGGTTTCTGTTGCTGATGTTCCTAAATGTGTTTGAAATACACCTCTGCAATATATACATGCAGCTAAAATGCTTGTTTACCATGTCATCATACACTGAGATATGGAATACAATCCATTCTGAATACTAGTGCTGTGTATGTGCTTATTCATGATAAGCATAGATTTTTATTGCTTTTCAGGTCTGTAAATATTGACTGACACCTATTAGCTTGTAGTTAAAAGACATGGAGTTAAACCTGGCTATTTAACACTGTTACGTGGTAAAGGTTTGATGTGTCCAGGCCACACTGTACCAGATAGAGCTGATAGTCTTCAGTTTGTAGAACAAGGCTGAGTTCCAAACTTCTTATGGGGCCATATAAATAAAGGGACTTGTTTTATATGGTTTCCATCAAGATCTATCATAATTTCCTCTCAATTTATTAGCAAAATATAATATACTTTAATATATAGTGTACACACACAAACATAGATATATATGTATTTATACATGCATATATAAACAGTCTTATTATATCAATATGAAATATGTGACAAGGATTTAGTTTAGAAATCCATGCATGGAATATATCCTATTTATAAAACAGATTAGTGTAGTTATCTTGCTTTCATGCCATGCCTGACACATTGCTTAAAGAGACTGGAATAACATGGACAAATGACTAGAAAAGTTTCTCTGATGCATAGTTCTTCCTTCTCTTTTTATTTGAGCTATGAACTTTGAAGCAGATGGGACTTTTTCTGAGTCATTGTGCTAGCTGCAGTACAATGACATTTCAATTTAGTGTTATCATTGGGTCCTAAATTTAGGAGAAGGAATAGTAATATATCTGATGTAATAATAAAGTTGTGAATAAGCAATAATTCAAAGTATGACAGGTTAGTTATGAGATCCAAGGGTACCATTATGTGAAGTGTAAAAATCAGACAAAGAAAGTAACAGCTTTGAAAACTCCTGTAATTTTTGCATCACTGAACCATGTTTATTTCAATTTCAATGTAATTGAATAAAAACCACGTTTTGAGTAGGAGCCTGTTTAATAGTTTAGCATCCATGTTAATCATGAAAATAGCTGAGTTCTTACTGGTGACTATAGTGAATAGTACACATACACATGAATTGCATACATAGGATTTGATTACTTACTCTCCACAGAGAACTCAATGTTTTTTCAGGAAAAGGGCAAGTAGTTGGCATAAAGAATACGAAGTCGAAATAATAATTTAATTTCTTTGGAACTAAAAATTTGTGGTAGATTCACATTGTCTTGCACTAGAATTAGCCACAGCCATATTTCAAGAAGGGAATTTTCAGGATCTATCACAGTACACAGAGATAAACCACAGTAGTTGGGGACAGGAGTTTGAAGGGGAAACTGAGAGATGGTGTGATTTTACTTTTCACTGTTTTCTAAGCATTTTTTTTGTTCTTTGTAACACAGAAGAGAAGTAAGCTAGAAGAAAACAACATTAAAACAAAAAAGTGAGATAGAACCTATTGATGTCTGGCTTTTAGCTCCCACTCCAAGTTAGAGGATGTCAGGAGCCAGCTGTGCCTTTTGAAAATTTCCTTGTTAATATGAAGTGATAATTGGACTATACATAAAAAAAAAACAAACCCAACAACAAAAGACCAGAAAATGAAGTTGTAAATCTGCATCAAATTTAATTCAGCTTCTCTGCTTGCTGATTTCCTGAAGTGTATGTAGCCACAAACATATGAGTTCAACTGCCAACCCCAAGGTACTAAAAAAGCACACAAAACAAATATAGAATTATATGTTAAGCAGTTTGTTATTTTGTCTGGAAATAAGGCTATATTCTTATGAAATAAGATACTGTGATACTGTGAAAAGTTTTTTGAGAGACAAATTGAAATGGATGTGAAGGCTTTCAGGAAAATGAACACCCCAAGCCAATCTGACTCTGAAGATGTATTTACAGTGGACAATATGGATCCATTTGGATGAAAGAACTTTTTGAGAGTGGTGTGTCTACTTATCAGTAACTAGAGAACAGTAGATCAGTCAGATTGTAACTGTAACAGCTATACTGTACTTTTATATTTAACAGAAATATTGGAAAAAATTCCACACACCTTGATCACTTTTATTTTTTTTCTTGTTATCATTCTCATTCAGAAGTCCAGGTAAAATTCTTCAACATAAACCAATGATCTTTCTCAGGAAGAGAATACTGGAATGTATGCTTAGAGGATGCAGTAGTAAAAATGAAAGCAAACAAATCACCTGTGCTTTGTCCTCCAATTTTGATCTTATATCACAGATGTAAGCTAGTTTAAATGGTGGGGTTTCATTCTAAAATCCTGACCTGACAACTGAGTGTGCAGATGGAGCCCTGTGGTAGTCCATGGGGTGCTGTGTAGTTTCTCTGATGTAGTCACATACTGTCAGATTCCTTATTGTGTTCTCACACTCTGATCAAGGCTTCTGTCTTGTATCATTTATGATAACAAATGTGAAGAAGTAATAAAGCTTTCATATTAGAAGGCAGGAGTAAATCTCATTCCAGCTCTAGTCTTAGGAGTTTTAGGAAATGGATCAGAACTTAATTCTCTGAAGAAAATCAGAGCAAAATATAGCTGTCATTCTTAGAGCTGTCAGCTTTCCTCAGCCGACTTTTTAGCTCTTGGGATCCAGTGTTGCTGATCAGAATCTTTGCTTTGCTTCCTCTTCTCAGGGTTTATGGCTGTAAATGGAAGTGCACTCAGCTGAGCAGTCCAGCCTCTGGCTAAGCAGTGCCTTCAACTGTTGTTTCTAGTTTTTAGGTTTTCACTGTATTTTATACTCTTAGATGGAAGAAAAATATGACACACATTTTTCTCTCCTAGTGAAGTATTAGCATAATTTTAGCATGAAAGTACAGCAATTAAGAAGGCTCTGAAGACCTGTACTGTGATATAGAGGCTATGCTGATGTTGTCTATAGTGTACAATCTTCCCACCAATTCTCTTCATTTTGAAACAGAAAGAAGGAAAGAACTGAATTTAAATTCTTCCTATTATAAAGATAGGTTTGTTTTCCATACTGAAACATAATTCATAAGCAGGAACAACTAATGATGTTATCAGCTGAACATTCAAGAACTGATGGTCTGGCTATGTTAATTCATTGAGGCTGATACTCAACACTTCAGGAGGTTTTTTCCAAATTGGGAACTGCTTCTTCTTCAAGAAATTCAGATAGTATAAATTGAGTTGATCACCTACTGTCTGGGAATTTAACCAAGATTTAATAAGAGTCTGTCTAAATATGGTTGCAGGGTGTTCCACATCTTTCTATGTATCTATAGATTTGTGTCCAGGGAGAGTATCCAATGTAGTTAAGTGTGATTCAGTTGATCTAGAAAAAATAAATTAAGTTGCATCAGCTGCTTTGCTCTGAGATGTTACTGGTAAATCTAACCTTAGGAAATTCATCACAGCACTGATATTATGGTATGTTTTCCATTGAAGGTAGAGACACTCAGCATTAGACCTTTTGTGAGTAGTGGAATCAAAACATTCAGACTCTTTAATGAATATAAAATATTTCTTACCTCAATTTGCATTTTAGGTATGTATACATTGATTTTTTATTGTAATAATTATGTGTTTCAGTGTGACAGATCTAAAATACATAAATGTAGGTGAACTCTAGTGATCTCCACCAATATAAGGATTTCTCGATAACCCAAGTGAGAAATGGAAATATAAAGCATGTTTTTACTGTTAGTGTTTGTTGCTTTTTTTAAGTACAGTTTCAGTGGTGAGGTACATTGGGAAAAAAATTATGAGTTATGGTTGCCTTAAATCTTTAAGAAGCATAAACTGTTCTTATCTAAGTAACAATTTCATATAATGGGTTTTGCAGAAAAGCCATCACAGCTAATGCCAAGAGTATAAACAGTGAGGTAATAAGCTACATAAGGGTACAAGAAATTCAGATCTGCTATTTTCAGCAAAAATGATAAACTAATTTGAAAGGAGAATTCATTAAAGAACCCATATCTGAAATACAAAACTGATGATAGTGCAGAAACTAAGTATTGGAGCTTATTAATTTACAAAGCAAGAGTAGATGAGCTTGATAAAGAAAATGAATGTTCTAGGATTTCCACTATGGAAATTGGAAGTGACATAAAGCAATCAGCAAGAGGAGCACTGTCTTGGCAGCTTAATTGTCTTTTATAGTGTGGACTTCTCAATGCATTTAAATATTAACATAGTGTTAGTACAACAGGTTTCTGAGTGTCTTAATGTTGAAATATTTCCACAGTATGTTATGAGTTAATATTTTAAAAAGGAGATAAAGAGTTATGAAAACTTTTGAGCTTCCTATGTTTGTGATGTTCTTTTAAACCCTTAGCTGAAGAATTTTTACCCATTGCTGTTTGTGGTTTAGCATTTGAAATATATAGTCTGGAAAACAGCAAAATGCAAAATAGAAAGAAATAACTCAGAGTTCCTGGTAGTGCAGACCTTTGTTTGAAACCTGAAATACCTAATCAATATTGGCTGAATATGACAACAAAACTTAATAGTTTTAGTATTAACAGTATAGATCTGATGTCCAGAAGTACAACTACCTTACCTTGGTGCAAGAATTTAGGAAACATAATTGTTACAAATATGCTGAAATTGTTAAAAGATTTTGATATGCCAGGAAACCAGAGACACAGATATAAAGAATAAGGACTACTGGAGGGTTATCTCCTGTGCATATGGGAAACGATATTAAATTCCAAAAAGAAAGTGGTTAGCAACTTGCCAAGGTGAAAGTTAAAGCATCCTTTTGGGAGACAAGACTTCAAGGAGAGTAGCAGCTGTCTAAGCCAAAGCAAAAAGGCTATTAGATTTTCATGTGCTAGGAATCAGTAACAATACTGCTAATAAAACATGTGCACTTTCCCACCACTTCAAAAATAAATAATTATACACAGCAGCAAGCAAGACCTTTAGATGATGGATCTTTCTTTCTCATGCCAAGGAAGGCATTATAGAAGGAATTATTTTGAAGTATAAAAGTGTAAGTGAGATCAGACAGGAATTACTGACATATCTCCAATATGAGGTAGAATAATCTTCTTCTCTGTCAAAGGGATTTAATTGTCTGCTGTGACCTCCATCTGTTCTATTAATTGACAGCATTAGCTTGTGGTAGATATTTCTGGTTGGTATTATGTTTTATTAGTGAGATTTCTTAAAATGATATAATAAAAGCACACAGGAAGCCGTGACTTCTGCCATGTGACAAGGCACATTTTTTTTCACTCCTGACCTAAATCAGTTGACCAGGGACATGAAAAAATAGATCACTTCTTTCTAGTTAACTTTGCAGCTACAAATTTTCTCCTATTTTTTTCTGTAAAAATGATATCCCCCCCAGAAGACCAAAGGAAAACCACAAACAAAATAGAAATCCTTTACAAAGTAAATGGAATAAATTCCCTTTGAAATAAAAATCAATTTGACATTGAATGGATGGACATACATCTTTCTCTAAATACCATACATTTATATATAAAGTGACAAAAGGAAGCTACAAAGAAATGAGCAGGGAAAAGAAAAGATCTGTAGCAAGGAGTTCTAATTTGCAGGAAAGAACAAGCTAGTGACGTGCACTCTGTGAAAATGATTTGAGAATTAGTCAGAGGACTGAGAAGGCCATGTGCAAAAGAAGAAAAGAGTGGAAGTTACTTTTATAAGAGGACACATTTTCAAGCAAGGGAGAATGAGTGAGACAAGTATGCTTCTGGTTTAGACAGAATATCTAACTTTTTCACATAAAGTTAGTGAAACAAACATAAGCTTTAGTGATGTCAGGTGTCAGTTCTACATACTACAAAGCAAATATGATACGAGTTCTGAAAAGCCTTTATTGCAAGAAAATATAATTAACTAAATGTGAGCTGGCTTTGAAGTTATGCATGTAGTAGAAGGATAGGGGCTGTCATGCAGATTTTCACTTTGTTCTTTTTGAGAAGTTTTGTTGTTTGTTTTTTTTACCTAAGAGAAGAGCACTTACTTAGTAATTCTATTTCCTTTGAAATTGTTAAAAGACCATGAAAGATAGTCATAATGGTTGCCTTGTTATTGTCTTCCAAGACCTAGTGAGTGATTCTGCTCATCCTTCCCTTCATTTGCAAAGACCTGTAGTGAAAGGACAAGGGGCAATGGTTTTAAATTGGAGAAGAGTAGATTTAAACTGGACATTAGGAAGAAGTTCCTCACCACAAGGGTGGTGGAACACTGGCACAGGTTGCCCAGGGAGGTGGTTGAGTTCCCATCCCTGGAGGCATTCAAGGTGAGGCTTGCCAGGGCTCTGGGCAAGCTGATCTAGTTGAGGATGTCCCTGCCCAGTGCAGGGGGGTTGGACTAGATGAGCTCCAGAGGACCCTTCCAACCCAAACCATTCTAGGATTCTATAACATTTTATGGAGACTTGTCTTGCTAAGACAACCTCTCGCCTCCCTTGAGTGTAAGGGACTCAAGTCAGCATTTAGCAGGATAAAGTTCACTAAATTAGGAGAGTGGCAAAGGAGCAGACGTTGGAGGACACTCTTCCCTTTTGCTGGGAAAGTAATTTCTAACAAAGAAAACTTAAAAGAAAAAGTAAGTTGGAAAAGATTTGATGTGATAGCATCGTAAAGATAATGCCCAGTCCCAGTTTGGTTTTCATGAAATGATTCTCCTACAAACTGCATAAGGCTCCCTCAAAAGTGACAATACAGGTCCAGGGGAGTTTCAGCTTTATGAGGCTGCAAAATTGCAGTTTTCTCATATTCCAAGGGTGAGAGTCTTAGAACAGAAATCGTTCAGTTTAGGATTGACAGTGCTGCACAAAGTCCTCATAACTGTCTCAACCTTATTTGAAATCAAATGTTTGTAACTTGAAAGAGGGGACGTGTGGGTTTAGACTTCAATTTAATGAGAGTAGTCACTCAATTCTCCTGTTTCCAGGATGAGTGCATAATTGTGACATTATCATATGAATGAAGGCAGTGTCAGCACCTGGAACTGAACTAGGTAATGCAATGAAAATGTCATGCCTGTGACTCCTGTGTAATTCAGTTCTAGGAATTTGTATAATAGAGCAGCAGTTGGGGGTTTTTGCCATATAATATATTAGGGTGAGGGGAGGCCTACATGCCCAGCTGATTTAAATTGCTTTTCTCACTCTGTTTTTGGGTATTGCAACATTGGTAATGTTTCCTCTTTTTAGACTGGAATGCCAACAGGAAAATATCAAATTCTAATCACTAAATAGCCTGAGGAGATCAAATTGCCTAACAATCTGCCCCTCAGTTTCTCAGTTGCTTCAGACAAGAGTTTTAATTTCTTCCATCCTTGAGGAGGACAGACACAGGCTTAATGGAGAAGAGAGAAAGAGAGGAATGAGATCTGTGAGTTTCCCTGTTTATTATTTAGACAAAACCTGATAGATTCCCTCAAGAATTTCTCTTTTCAGTCATTTGACCTTTCTTTCTGGGGAAAACTTGGACCTATTCGATGTTAGACGTGTTTATTTTTTACGTCTTGCAGTGGTAATAGGTAACAAACTTTGATATTTCTGAAGGTTTATTCAAATTATAAAGATTTATTCTGCAAACCTAAAAAATGATATAAAACAGTGATTTTTGTATGCCTTTTTTTAATATCTACATAACTACTAACATCTAATAACTACAGGCGTAAGAAATTTTACTGTACAGGGGCTGTTGCTTTACAGAACCTTAGGGCTGAACATCTAATGGTTTCCTATGGTCCTTTTTGTAAGACATAGAACAAAGCAAGCAGATATGAAAACCAATAGCATTGTATCTAATTGTAACTGACTATTCTCACACTTGATTCCAACTAATGTAATACTATTACATGAAGTAAAATTTCTGAATTAGATGGAGGTAAATTAAGTTGTCATGTAGAAGAGTAGGAAAACTTGTGAAAAATACTGTATAAGAGTCATATAACAGATTTTATCCAATGCAGCAAAAGATTTAATTAATGTTTCCTGTGGGAGTACAAATATGCTTAGAAAGGAGATGCTCTTTGTTCAAGGCAGAAAATACCCTGGAGCTAGCACTTAAATGTGATACCTTTCCTGAAAGCAGCAGTGTTTGGGCTGTGGTTTAGAAGCATACACAGAAACAGAAATGTTTGGTTTGTGGTATAACCTCTGACAAGCTTGTGGCTTCAATTTTCTGCTCTCTTACCTACATATCTTTGGCAACACAGAGGTAACCGTGGTGCCTAAAGCTCATAAAGCATTTGTGGGTCTTGGCATGGAAGTAGTGTGTGAATTTAATTGTTTAATTGTTTGGTTTGCGTGGTTTTTTTGGTTGGTTGGTTTGGGGTTTTTGATTGGTTGGTTGTTTTTTTGAGGGTTTTTGTTTTGCCTTTTTTTTTTTTCCAGATTTATGCCAATATGAATGTGCCTGTTGATTCAAATTGCTTGTTTTCTCTTGGCCACAGGCTGACTGAGTGGACTTCACTGGAAGGAGCCATTTCGCTGGGAAAGTGGAATAACTGTGGATCTCTTCCCATGTTACTTGCTGGGAGGTGCTGTGTGTTGCCAGGATTAAGCCAACGCTGAAGTCTGGGATGGGCCTTAGGGGCAAACACTCTTTTATTTCTTCTGACACTGGGATTTGTCTACAGCCAACTAGCTGAGCCACCTACCACGCATCAGCCTTTGGTTTTTCACTGCCTGAACAAGGTTACGTTTTCCCTCACTTCATCTCCTTTTGACTACTTTTTAATTTTATTAGTTTTCAGTTTCCTTGACTGATTAATTTTCTCCTGGCTGTGGAAAAAAGAGCCCTGCTGATGTTGGTTTAAATAATGTCGAAACCAATGGGACTCCTATGGCTGCCTTTGATCTTCACTCCAGTGTGTGTCATGTTGAATTCTAACTTCCTCCTGTGGATAACTGCACTGGCTATAAGATTTACTCTTATTGATGGCCAAGCACAATACCCAGTTGTTACCACAAATTACGGCAAAATACGTGGTTTAAGAACACCTCTGCCTAATGAGATCCTTGGTCCTGTGGAGCAGTACCTCGGTGTTCCTTATGCCTCTCCTCCAACTGGAGAAAGGCGATTTCAGCCCCCAGAGCCACCATCATCTTGGACGGGTGTCCGAAACGCCACACAGTTTGCCGCCGTCTGCCCGCAGTACCTGGATGAGAGGTCACTGCTCAACGACATGCTGCCAGTCTGGTTTACAGCCAATCTGGATACTGTGGTGACATATGTTCAAGATCAAAATGAAGACTGT
The DNA here is from genome assembly GCA_013396975.1 of Bucco capensis. Classification (NCBI taxonomy): domain Eukaryota; kingdom Metazoa; phylum Chordata; class Aves; order Piciformes; family Bucconidae; genus Bucco; species Bucco capensis. Next base: position 375,586 of record VWZO01005334.1, on the reverse strand, counting down.
CTGTATTTGAATATCTATGTGCCCACAGAGGATGGTAAGTACTCTAAGGACTGCACTGTAGTGCACTCACCAGTTCTGCACATGAGTAAAAGTCAGGTCTTGAAAGCCTTTTGATCAGTTTCCTCCATGTTTTATCTGTGGAAATGGATCATGCCTCTGAACAAGCATTATAAGTAATACTTTGCATGAATTCTCTCTCGTGTTTCAGTGTAACACCAAACCACAATTTCATTTGCAGACAGTGGCCAGGGTTTGTAAGCCAGCCTTAAGTTTACAGATGAACTAAGCTGAGCGTCATTCACAAGAGGAAAGGGGAAATAAGCATCAACCAGAAGTAACAGATTTATTTTCCCATGCATGAACAGTACAAAGACTGCCACACACTAATTTTTAAATGAGAATTTCTCTAATTGTTTTTCTTCAGTTTTGTTATAAATCCTCTGAATCTACTGTTAAATCTGCTTGATTTTCATAGATAATAGAAAATTGTTATAGTAGTCTGCAGGTTTTTTCCAGGATTTTTACCTCTGAAACTTTTCAGTCCAACTTATTTTTCTGTGTTCAATAAAACTAAGTTGAGGTAAACCTGATTTTATTATGTGGACATGAACAGGTGACCTTAAACTTTCGTCTGTGTTCTGCGATTGTTTCTCAAGAGGACTGCTTTAAACCACCTCCTATACACAAAAAGGATGAACACAATTGGTAACTCGCAACTCTGAACGTTTTCATGATCTTAATCTTAAAAATTATAGCTTTATGGCATGCTGAATGTATCTTATGTCATTCTGAGTAGTATTACTTCCTAGAGACCAAGAAGACCTCTTTTCATCAGGCCCCAAATAAGTTTATTCTACATCACAAGGAAATAAAATCTTCTGGCAATTATGTTTAATATTCTGCAAAAGCCAGTTCTTTAAACCACTTACAATGCAGTTACTGATGCATAACGTGATAGATTTCTCCCAGATATGCAAATCCCTTCACTTTAGCTGAGGGTTTGATTTGCATAACCAAGGCATTGTTATTTCTCAGTTACCATACTCTAAATATGCAAATTTTGTCCTTTGATTATTATAATCCTTCTGCATTGATTGGCTTCTTTACTCTGAATTTCCAAGCTGTTTGCCAGCAATATACATGCCACCTTCTTTTCCTGTTCTCATCAGCTGAAGTGAAAACTTGAAAGCTAAAATTAAAGGGGTAAGGTTTGGGAATACTGGGAGCTCTGCAAACATAAATACTACCAAGCTGCTAAAGAAAAGTGCTCTGAAGGAAAAGCTGTGTATATGGGGGCTCTTTGTGCGCATGTGTGCGTGTGCGTGCGTGTAGCCGAAGGAGCAGATTTTTTCACTCCGTTCTTCCCCTCTTTCAGTCTCATTGTACTGCATCTCACTCCTTGGATAATAACAAAGAAAATTCTTTCCTAAATTTGTTTGTTCTGGATTTTATCCTTCAGCTTTAATTAGTCACTAGTGTAAGATTGCCCTAAGAAAGTATTTCAGGTTAAGATTTTATTTGTTCTCACTGCAGGAGTATCAGCTCTGCTAACTCAGTCTTATTTTAAAGCCCAGTGTTAGTAAATTCATGTATTCCTCTAATCTAGTAATAATAAGTTTCGTATATTAAGGAAGGAAGACAGGAAATTAGGCATGGAAAAATATTTACAAATAACTAGGGAAACAATGTTTGATATCAAATGGATAATAATAAAATACTATGTGCTGAATAAAATTCCTTCTCTTGAATGTAATAGCTAATGGCATTTGCTCTGAGATTAAAAATGGAAAGATCTGATAAATTTTGTTTTACCCATTTGTCCACTTAATTCTATAAAAAGAGTGTCTTAATTTTCCTTCTGGTTTTAGATTTATTTTTTTTACACTAGCACATAAATGGAAACTATTTTCTTTTATATATAGCCTCTTCAAAATAAAAGCCTATGCATAAAAGAGTATATAGCTGAGAGACAAGGTTTGATGTTAGTGATGAGCTGAAGACAAGATTGTTGGTGTATAATATGACATATATTTTAACAGGTTTCAAGGGTAAATGAGTAACTTTAAAATGAATAAATGGAGTACATGATCTTTTAATTGTGTGCTGTATATCTTATCACTAGTTAAATATAACTCAGTGTGGCTTTTTTGGTGAGGAAAATATGCAACTTTCTGCTCGTAAAGATGATTAAGGAGAAGTGACCTACAAATTACATCTCCTAAGTCAGTGTGTCTCCAAATCATGCTAAACATAAATAGCCTTAAATTGTATTCCATGCAATCTGATTAAACACATTGTGTTTCATTATATGAGCCTTAGTTGGCAAAAACAAGCTAGGTTGTTATGGAGACAGACCATGAAATTAGTTTTTGAAGTAAGATCTCAAAGTGAGAGACTTTGAGTTAAATGCTCATTTTCAATTCTTTCTCAAGTACAGTTTTATTTAAAACAGCTTTGAAATTGTTTTGTGTCTGGAAGAAAAGGTGGATGGAATCATCCAAACCTAATTAATATTCTGACTATGAAACTTAATCTGAATCATTTGATGCTATCTTTATTTTGTTTAAACTTTGCTGAAAAGAATTGATGAATAACTCTAATGAATTAACTGTGGTCACATGCAGTGCTTCATACTAATTCTAGCGAATAACTACTCAAAATGCAGCTCAGGTTTAGTGAGGTTTTTTGTTTGTTTTACTTTGTTTTATTGTGGGTGTTGGTTGGTTTTTTTAACTACATAGCATGACCTGTTTTTATCACTTGAATGGTTCGGTAAAAGGGAACCAAATTTCTGATCATATACGTTGAATATAGAATTGAAGAATAAATGCACACATGCCTTCATCTGATTTCCAAATTGCTTCACTGGAATTCTGCCAGTAATGGAAATCAAAGTAGAATACAGTCCCTTTAACTGAGTAGATAAGATTAGTTACATATAACAAACCAGTTTGAAATGATACTGCTTCTCTCTGAAGAAAGACACTGAAATTAAATGGCATAAATTTCTATAGTTTCTTAAAATAGTTGCAGCATCTAGGTAATAAAATTGAAATGCTCTGTTATACAGTTTATGGCTGCATTAATCATAGCTTGTCTTTTGACCCATAAGATTCTGGATTTCAAATGTCAAAGAGTGGCAGAATCCTATCAGAATTTTCTATATTAATATGTTCTTACAAAGCAAAAAGTATCTTTTTCTTTTTAGCAGCTTGGGGTTTTTGTTTGATTTTGGTTTTTTGTTTGCTTTTCCATTTTAGATGAAAATAGTATTTATCATAGAAAACAAAGCACATCCCTAACAGAATATTTCTGCCATTCTGTCCATGTGAATTTTTATTCTTTTGGTGTTGTTCACTGGACAAATGGTTTATGCTGATACTTTCCTTAAGAGTAACACATTTCAGAGGATCTAGGGTAGCTGGAGAATTTCTTTGCCTTTGGAAGGGAAAGAATTGCAAACACTATAATCCATCAAGATTTTTCTTTTTCTTTTTTGTCGTAATAACTACAAATTATAATGCAGTTACTTAAAGATACATAGTACAAGCAATAAAATTTAGCAAACTGCTTTAATTTTGTATGTCAAACATATAATCATAAGAAATTACTCAGAACCAAAACAAAGTATTTATAGTAAAATTATCATTTTATCCAAATTGCTTTTTAAACATTTGGCACAATCTTCAAACTCATTTCTGTGGATATAGATTGTCTTGTCTGCTTTTCCACTTACAATAAACTATACTTTTCCACAAGAAGACTTGAATGTTGAGGAGGTCGTTAGGGAAATGATATTGAGGACAGTCTATTATAACTTCAGTCTGAATATGGGTTTATCTACAGTGGAAATGCTAGATTGAAGAGGGCACAGTCTGTTAATCGGCTGTGCTTAATCCCTGGCCTTTATCATTTGAATCTGTGGATGCTGAAGAAATTACTAACTCTTGTCATAACTAGGGGAAAAATTATTACAAATAGCAAACAGAAAATACCCTTCATTTTGGCTTTCTTTCATTATGAACTTCAAAACTGTATTAATAGCAAGGCAAGATAAAAGAAAAAAAAACAACACAATAAGACATAGCATTTTGTAAAATACTTGTATGTACTTTCCAAAGTGAGAGGAATTAATAGTAGGTAACAAGTACAAGACAAAATGATAATGTTGGAATTATTGAATATAATCCCAGTTGAACATAAACATAAATTTGGTGGTGTTGGAAAAAAAATTACTTTCCAGTATGAAAGATAAACTCATTGTGTTAGAGCTCCCCAAGCCAATTTTTTCATTTGTCCAATATATCCCCTCCTCCTAATCCAGAAATATTGCAGCATCTGTGAGGAAGGAGGAAGAAGGCATATGTCTGACTATCCTCTGCCTACCAGGATAAAGCTGTGGGTAATCCAGGCCCTTGCTTTACATTCTTGCTTTTAGCAGTCACAAATACCTTCTGACACCAAAGAACAGCACTCTAATCTAGATGAAATAAAGTTCTTAAATCCTTAAAAGCTAAATTCAGCTTTAGTTGGTGATTTCAAAATGCTGTCCTTCCCTCCAGGAGTTGCCCATTCCACAGGCACTTTACAAGATTGCACCCGAATGGCCTTTTCAGGAACTGATAGGCAGTGAAGCCTAATGAGAAGGCTCAGCATTCAATCTCACATTCTCTAATCTGAACAGCATTTGGTGGCACAGTTTCCTGGAGTCTCATCATTGCCTCATATAGAGTGGGAGGAATGGTCATTTAAACATGCTAAATTCATGTTTTTTCTGCAAAGACAAATTAACGTTATCCTTTTAGTCAAAGGACAGTGCCTTTGGAGTTGTAGAGGCTGTGCCATTTGGCTCAGTGATGCAAAAAACCCCAGTGTTTAGCCATGTGGGTCACAAGACAGATCAGATAGGCTATTTTACTTCATTCTGCCCATTGACTCCCACTTGTCTCTTCAGAGTGTTTTTAGGTTTGGGGTTTTTATTTTTTTTTTTGTTTGTTTGGTTTGGCTTTTTAATGTAGTTTTCCTCTCCACTCCTACAAAACATGTCTTAGAACACTGCTACTTCTCACTATGTGTCATCTTTTCTGACAAAACACACATCACCATGATACCTACTAACAGTCAGGCAGTGTCAGTCCTAGAGCAGTGCTCTGGGTCCACAGCAAACTTCTGAGTAATGACTAGTGTGGGATGTGCTTGGATCTTAGCAGTGTCATGGCTATACCATCTGTATTAGCTTTGATTTCCTATTAAGATTTTCTGATCTCATTTATCTTCCTTCAGATTTGTTTTGTTTTTTTGTGTAAATCAGAATGTTTTGAGAGGCTTTTTTGTACCTTTTTCATTCCAATTTGGTTCAATTTCCATTATTTAGCATGCAAGTTCCAGTTTCAGATAAAACTGACACTTGCTGAGTAGCTCAACTAACTCACAAGGCTCGTAAATCAGTCTGCATCTGTGGAAATGTTTAAAGGAATTGTCCCCACATTAATGTGATAGTCATAGGTAGTGTATGATCCAGGCAAATTTGCAATTCTGTTCTAGAAATGTTAAGGTATTTACAAAATAAATTAACACAAATTTGAAATAACACAAATGCTCATCATTTGCTCCTGTGAATCCCTGACAAAATTTTTGACAACTGAAGACAAAACTTTCTCCTGAACATTACAGGTTTTCTTGCACAGTTTGTTCGCACTTTGGTTTGTTATCCTTTTAAAATCTCCAGCTTTCAAGTCCTTATGTCAGTGCTTCTTGTTTATGATTCCAGATGAAATTCTCAGCATCACAAAGAATCAATTACATATACTCAGATTATGTAATATTAATTGAATGTATTAGTTTTTATGAAGAAAAAGAAAAAAACCAAAAGAATGTTAAATATAGCCTATTTCATTTGTGTTTGTGATATTGTCATCATCTGAGGGAATATGGATGAATTTGTATTCTTACAGTTTAAGGCTTTTTTAATCTGGACCTTGCTCCTGGTGCCCAAAGAGACAAACAATAAGAAATAATTATTATAAAGCCGTGAAAATGAACTAATGCTTACAGCTCTCTGGTGCTGATGTGTTAAAAATCCATTACAGAAAAGTTACAATAAAAGGAATATTTGTCTTTTACAGTTCTTGCTGTAGGCAAACTTATAGTGAAGAATGAATTACTTGCAGTGCTAAGCCAAATTCCTACACTATATATAGGGAATTTTAGTCACAAATAGAATTTCTGGTGGCTCATTCCAAAATGCTTTTTATTGCTGAGTTGGTGTTAAATGGATTTTTAATTGACAGGGTGTGACATATTTAATCTAATATAGAGAAATGACTTTGTGCTGACTCAAATGACTCACCGATTAATCACTGGTAGTGTTTACAAACCATCATAGCTGGAAATCATGGATACATTGCCTGATTCATAAAATATGCAGCAGGGCAAATGAAAACCCAATCCAAATACATACATTTCATCCTCTTCCAAATAGATTAGAATCAAATTATCTTTTATGTGGTATTTTGAGAGTGGCTAGGAAATGTCAAATGATAGTTCCGCATTGGTAACAGTGCCCCAATGGTTGTGCTGTCACTTGCTCGCCATGCCCTATTCAGCCAGCAGAGGGAGCACAAGGTACCAGCAAACTCATTTTTTGTGTGGCTCGGCATCATTGTGAGAGGCACAAATAGTGCTGGTGAGTGCAGTAGTGCAACATGCGAACAGGTGCTGCTTTATGCCCTTGAAGCAGATAGGAAGAGATTCTATCCACATTTCCCCAGCTGAAAAATCAATAACATTGTGAGTTTTGGTTCTGGTTGTGTGGATTGAGGAATTTATATGTGGAATAAAGCCTATCTAAGTAAAGCATAGACTGACACTGCCAAAATGACACAGAATTCATTTATTATTATCAAATAAGAAAAGTTTAGAGGAGAAGCATACTGGGAATGCACCAGTTTGTAATTGAATAGCATACAGTAATGCTTGCTTTGAAATTCTTACAAGGCATTCAATGGCAGAATTGATTCCAAAGTAGAAAGTTTGATCTATTCAGTCACAGTGAGTTAGTACAAACATTCCTATATTAAAAAAAAAGAAAAAAAAAGTTCTTCTAATTTATAACCTTAACTTAGACAGAGGCAGAATTTTTTTTATGAATGCCATTGACTCTCCATTTTTGTATTATAGTTATAAATGTGAATCATGTAAAATGCCAAATGCCTTTTGCATCCTCTTATTTCACTGAGACAGAAATATTAAGCATGCCAAAGTTTGATCTTCACTGAGAGTACAGAGTATTTAAAGTTTTGGTATTACTTCGGAATGTTCTTGTTTACAAAATACAAAATAAACCAAAACCAAGCCAACAAATTGGTAACTTCTTTTGTTAATTATCTCAGTAATGCTTTGGTTGTGTCTTTTACCTCTGTTTCTTCAAACAGAGGCATCTAAGTAACTGGAATCAAGTATCTGAAAATAAAATGCAAGTGTCATTTTACTGTTTCAGAGATCTTCACTATAAGAAAGAAACTCCACTTCGTGATCTGACTCAGTAAAATCATACTTATCTTCTGCTGTACCCATCCTGTAGATGAATAGAATATTTCTGTCCTTCGCACTGTCAGCACAGCACACTCATTAGCAATAAATAGGTTTAAACCTTTTAAATTAGCAGACTAACAGCCTCAAAGCTTGCAGAGCAGCATCCAAGTTGTATGGCAGTTTAGCTGGCTTTAAGGAAGGCTTTTCTTTAATTTAATTTATTCTGTCATTTTTAAATGAACCCTTCAATTTTCTGTATTTGGCTATAAATAAAATTTCTCTTTTTACTACTTCTCTTGCC